>OY998180.1:55489833-55900633 GCA_963921935.1 Galeruca laticollis
TTTCTGAAGATGCTTTCTAGTGTTGCTGTAAATTACTTTGGTGATATTGCGTCTCCTTGTCTAACTCCTCTGCTGGTGGGGAATTCTGGTGTGCCCTCATATATCCTAACTCTCGCTTTGGCTTCCCTATATATATTTGCTAGGGTCTCAATATATGGCTTGTCGACCCCTTGTTCTGTTAGGGCATTTATTACTGCTCTGGGATATATAGAGTCGAATGCTTTCTCAAAGTCGATGAAGGCTAGTGCTAGTGGTTGGTTGTATTCTTTGGTTCGACTGACAACCTCTTTGAGGGTATGGATGTGATCTATTGTACTGAAGCCTTCGCGGAATCCAGCCTGTTCTCGTGGTTGGGCCGAGTCTAGTGTATTTTGTATTCTGTTGTGAATGATCTTTGTGAATACCTTGTACGTAACTGGTAGTAGACTTATTGGTCTGTAGTTCTTAATGTCTTCTTTGCTGCCTTCCTTGTGGATCAACACTATGAGGGCGCTGTTCCACTCTTTAGGTATGCTCCTGGACATCAGACAGTTCGTGTATAGTTTGGCAAGGTACTTCCATGTTTTAGCTCCTGCATATTTGAGTATTTCGGTCGTGATGCCGTAATTTCCCGCTGCTTTGCCATTTTTCATGCTTTCCAGTGCCATTTCTACTTCCTCCACCAAAACTTCTGGTATGGCATCTTCTGAGTGTTCTATTATTTCTTCCAAATTTTCAGGGGCCTTGTATAGGTCTCCATAGAATTTGGCTACTAGGTCTATTATTTCATTCCTGTCTGTGGTTCTTGTGTTTCCATCAGTTTATGCAACTATCTGTCTTTTCCCTATTATTAGTGCCCTTTTTGCATTTTTGTAGCTTTTACGGTTTTCTATTGTTGTTTGTACCAGTTTCTCGTTGTAATTCCTGATATCTTCTGCGATTTTCTTTCGTATCGTCTTGCACAGTTCGGTGTATTCAATTCTTTGAATGTTTGTTGTCTTTTTCATTTCTCTTCGTTTTTGTAATAGTGCTTTTGTTTCCGGAGTTAGTTTTTTGTGTTCACCTCGTTGTTGCAGACCTCCCACTTCTACGGCGCAGTTTCGAATTGTGTCCATCAGTTCAGGGTTGTTATATTCCACTTTTTGTAGTCTTTCTTCTAGTAGTGCTTCATATTGGTGAGAGTTCTCTCTCAGCCTTTCGTTGTTTATGTTTTTCGTTGTGTTGGTTTTGATTAGTCTTGACCTTTCTAGTTTTATATCTAAGACCAGTCGAGCTCTAATTAGTCGATGGTCGCTTCCTGTAGTGAACTTGTTAAGCGTGCTTAGATCTTTTACTGTGTTAATTTTATTGGTGAGGATAAAGTCTATTTCGTTTCTGATAGTTGCACCGGGGCCTTCCCACGTCCATTTCCTGTTAGGGTTCTTCTTGAAGAAGGAGTTTGCCACATACATGTTCTGAAAGTGTGCGAACTGTATTAATCTCTCTCCTCTTTCATTCCTTTCTCCAAATCCATATTTCCCCATTCCTTTTTCTTGGTCTTTCCTGTGTCCTACTTTGGCATTAAAGTCTCCCATTATGTATTTGAAGTGACTATTGTCGTTGCTGAGCGCTTGGGTTATTTCATTATAGAATTCTTCTATTTCGTCGTCACTATGGCTGATTGTTGGGGCGTATACCTGAATAATCTGGATAGTATATCTTTTGGAGAAACTTAGTGTTATGCTGGCTACTCTGTCTGAGGTGCTTGTTATCCTTATGATTCTATTTTTCCAGGTTTTCTTAGTTAGGAATCCTACTCCGCTTGTTCTTCCTGTTGGTGTTCCTTGGTGGTATAGAAGATTCCCTGATTCAAGTTCTATGAGTTCTTCATTTTTTCGTCTTACTTCGCTAATGCCCATGATATCCCACTTTATTTTTGCTGCCTCTGTTTCCAGTTCCATAATCCTAGCTTGATTAGAGAGTGTACGGCAGTTATAAGTTGCTAGGTAGTTAATGGGTAGTGGTTTAGACTCCGCAGATTCTTAGCACCCTCTGCCCTCGTGGCTGGTTCCCAGGATCTACCCCTCCTAGGGCCCTTCGGGCTTACGGAGAATGAGGGCTGTAACTTGTCCTTGTCTGTCATGCTGGGGTTGTGAGGCGTACCTTACCACGCTGCCTCAATGCGGGTTGGCAAGGGGCGAGAGATGTCGTTCGCCAGTTTTCGCCATTTACTGACGGACCCTGTACCCCCAGATTTTTAGTGGAACTTTTTATTTATGAAAAAGCCCTTACTAGAGTGAGATTCGAACCCCCGTCCTTCAGGTCAAGAAAACCCAATTTCCGGCGCTCTAACGCACTCCGCCATCTGGGGGTAAATATATATATATATGTATATATATATATATATATATATATATATATATATATATATATATATATATATATATATATATATATATATATATATGTATATATATATATATATATATATATATATATATATGACCTTTGGAACGGGGGGTGCTTTTGGCATCTAGGAACACCAAAACGAAAAACTGCATTGAAATTTTTCCGAAGTCGCGTCATGCTACTCTCTACAATAGCCCTATTTCATTCTGAAATAAGCCTAAAAAACAGGAGAGCGTCCGGAACAGATGGCATCAACACTGAACCGGAAAAGTACGTTACATCCAAGACTCCTTCATGTCTCATGTCTATAACAATTTTGGTAGAGAAATAAAAATGCCGAAAGACTGAGCTTGTGCGAAAATTATATCACACACAATAAGAAGAAACGTAAAAATAAGTCACAAAAAATAATATATCCATTACAGCAAATATGCTCCCATGTGCTGGTGGATGATAAGGATATAGCTCTTCCATTTCTCAAAGCAATATGGCTTTTCATAAAAGCATGAGTCTTAAATTAATATACAGCCAAAATTATGATTATTTAATGATGCAATCGAAATAGCATATATTTATTACAAATATACTAATTTTATGCTTTTTCTAGGCACATTCCACAGACTACGAATATGTCTCAAATAATAATTATAGCATTGACTTATTTTCCTTAAAACGTTTAAAAAACCGGCCCTGAACTTCTTTGTCTATTGTACGTTGATATTTTCATTATTATTTTCAAGTTTTTTTTATAAATAGGGACTTGTTGCAGGTATTAAGTGGAATAATATCAACTGTTACTCAATGAAGGGTTTCAAGTGTCCTACGCTCTGTAGGTGACGGTATTATTATTGGTTTTTGTGTTGTTTATTTTTGAATTGTAATAACTGCTATTAAAATAAAACGGTAACAAAAACGAAATTATAAGAGCGAGTTTCACCACCTTCTGATATGTGTCGGATAGCTTATTCACAACTTTTGTCTTTGCTACTTGGCATAAAATAAGAAAGGACAAAACTTCGTTTTAAGCTATCAGATACTTATCAGAAAGTGGTAGAATTGGCCCTAAAACACCAAATTGTTATTATTTATCTTTTACCAACAGTAAAATTAGTCTGTACACGTTTCCTAAGGGTGTATTTGCACGTGTCCAGTCATTTAGAACAGTAAACATAGTTGAGGTTGTTTCACTAGTCGTAAGGAAAACAAAGTTAAGAGATCCTTCATGTAGTTATCTATTTCAAAACGCTCATAAACATATCAATAACAACTGTACGTGTGAATGAGTAACCTCATTTCATCGCGAATTGTTACTAAAGCTGTCTCTTGTTTCTGCGTACTTTTTGATATATGAAATTAACAGTCTTGACCCTTACTTCGTGGAATCTACTCATTTTACTGTTTTAAATGAAACTTTCTGTTTTTAGTTAATTCCAGAATATATTGAAAAGATTTTAAAAATTCTGATATAATTGACAATAATTGTTTCGATATTGAATATCATCGTCAGAATGACAGAAGTTACATTTCATTTCAAGTCTATCTGATGTTTAATAATTATTTTGGCTAGACCAAGAAGTGACCTACCTAGTGATTGATATATGTTAATAGAAAAAACAAGAAGAAGATGTGAAGTTACAAATATTAAGATCAGTATAACTGTGCAATGATATAGAAAACCAGGAAAACTATATTTGCTGATCTTTACAATTTTCAGAAGACAGTTTAAAAGTGGAGAACTCCCTAGATTCATCTGTTCATTGACAACTTGATATTGTGGGTTTCTTAAGTGTCTTCTTATTTCAAATCGTGGTGCAAAGTGTGTTGGTATGTAAGTACTTACAGTTTCATGTTGTTTAGAGTATTGAATTATATGTTCTGTGTGTTCAAGTTTCTGCAGTTTTTCTTCTTGTTTCTTAAATTTCTTGTGCTTCATCGTGCTGACACTTTCTTTGATTGTGTCATCTCAACAGTCAAATTCTACTGGATGTAGTTGGAACTGATCTTAATTGGAAAAAAGTTATCCAGGATATCTCCATAGGGCTAATAATATCTAAGCTTCAATATTTGTAATATCACATCTACTTCAACTTTTTTCTATTAACATATATTAAGTCAATCACTAAGTAGGTCACTTCTTGGTCTAGCCAAAATAATTATAAAACATCAGATAGGCTTCAAATGAAATGTAACTTCTGTCATTCTGACCATGATATTTAATATCGGAACAATTGTCAATTATCTTAGAATTTTTAAAATCTTTTCAATATATTGTGGAATTAACAAGAAAGAGAAAGTTTTATTTACAACAGTATAATATATATATATATATATATATATATATATATATATATATATATATATTTAGTTAACATACAAGGTGGGCTCCTCCCATGTTAAATCTGAGGTATAAGTAAGCTCCGCGGTAAAATGGGCTCCGATATACGGAGCCCAGTTTACCAAGTCCTAAAAAAAGCATCAACTACCTTATATTTATGTCTAGATTGATTTGGCATAGTTTATAGAAGGAGCTAATTTTGGCCGTTTTCGTGAATTTGTATATTTTTGTAGTGCGCGTGTATATTTCTAGATGGCGATATGTTGAAAACTTGATATACATTTTATGTTATATTTCTAGGTCAAACAAGGATCCGATAACTTTGGCACCACTGCAGTTGAGTACCACATCACTGTAGCGGTCAGAGTGAGCTCCTTCTAGTATTACTATACTAAATTGGTAAAGCCTTACATCATCGGTTATTTCTTGTTACAGTTAAAGTATTATTCAAAAAAATCAAAGCTATGAGTCTATTTTCAAATATATATTTAGGAATGAGATACGTATACCATGCAAGGGCTCACAAGTAATTTGACATCTTCAACGATTCGGTAACGGGAGCTTTGGAGTTTGCTGTTTTTTGTTTTAGATATGAATGCAAATTATAATTATTTTAATTAATTTAGATAACATAGCTCTGTCATTTTGAATCTTGAAAGTAATTTTAATAGAAATATTCAAAACGTTTCAATTACATTGTATATCTTATTGACTCGAGGTGATAACAATTTTTATTATATTGTAAATAGAAAGTGTGAAATTAATAATCTACTTTTTCGGATTATAATTTTACTGATTTAATAGATAAGTTCTTCTTGAATTATAAAATGGCTGATTAATCACGATGTTCATTTCATTGCTTTTTTGTTCCTATTTAGGTTTGAGTACAATTTGGCATATATATTTTCGTTTTTTTCATTATGTTTATAGATTATATCTACCGACTTCAATTTTATGGCTAGATAGACTGAATGTATATAACCAAATATTACGTTAATTACATATAGAGACTGTTAGACTATACCAATGAAGAGGGACAATTACCTAAGCTGAAGCCTTCGGATATCCTAAAAATTTTCTAGGAAATAGGACTAAAGGAAATACTCTAGTTGCTCAGACTTTACACACAATAGATCTCTTAGGTCTCAATGAATATCACCCCAGTAAACATTCATACATACACGATACCAAAAATTATTTACTAAATATATCTAATTTGCATCCCAACTGAGCTAGAGTTTTTTTCCAATTCTAGCTTTCATTTCTTGTACACATACGATGTAAACATCAAAATTCTTTTACGCTATTTTCGTTTTCTTCATATAATTTTCATACTTGCATTTTAAGTTGGCGTCATGAAATTATGAGAATTTTAAGTGTCCAAACACAACAAAAATTCAAGTTGTTTATAAATACCATAACAAACATTATACTTGTTCAACCCCAGTATATTTTTAGACCTAAAAACTTATCATGCTTCGCTACACTGATTCTTAAAATGGGAAATACTAAGAACAAATTATTTATTTCTGAAGCTAAGTATTCCAATTATAGCATGATCTTGATAAACACTCTTCTGTTTTTGTTGATTCGACATAATTTTGAGATTACTAATCTAATTAAAAATCGAGAGCTTCCGCTCGAGGGCTTCGATAAAATTACTATTAATATAACATTCCATTGACCAATGAAATTTCATAAATTTTAAAACAAACCAATCGGTAATAATTAATAGCAACTATTAGCGACTACAGAAATAGTAACTTTCATTTGGAAACGTTGAATATAACTTCAAATGATTCTGACAATTTTGGCAGTAATTAAATTGTCATGTCATAACCAAATTTGTCCACGGCTGTTTGATAATTGATAAAGTTTACATTTTACGCGTGGAGCTTCCTAAGGATGATGACGTTCATTATTCACTAGTCAATAATAAGTATTGATAATCAACAAATCCCAGACAGGCCGTCGCAGGGCGAGTTCCAGCGACTACAATACAGCTGATAGCTAGTATTTTAATTATTATACTGAATTAAAATTACCAAAAAGTTTAATATGAAAAATGAATCAGACGGTGAAATGAATGTTACCCTGCCGAACATAAGGGAAGCAGCACAAATATATAGACTCATTAGCTTGTACCCGCGACTTCGTTGACGTAGATCGTCAAATTAAATATTATGCTGATATGTAACTTATCTTGCTGCAAAAGATTCGTTTTTTTTTAATTCAAACAAATTCAATATTTAAAACGGAACAAAGTGGAATTTTATTATTATATATTATTGTGAAGTTAAATAAATTTTTGCAATTATACATATCCACACATGTAGTAGTGTGTGCGCAACATAAATTTAGTTCAGCTCGTAAGTTTGAAAAACTCCAAAACTGTGTACTTTTTTTAACTTTACTACTCCATATCTAGCAAACTAGGGTAAATATAACATACCAAAGTCCAAAAAAATGGACGCCTCTTTGCATAAAACAGCGCGATATCTTTTCAGTATATATAGCAGTTATTTCGGGCTCCAGTGGAGTACAAACATGTACTGTACAAGGCACGTGGTTAGGAACAATTATTGTATAATTGTTATCTGTATTGTGTGAGAATGTCCACGATGACATTTCAATTTAAGAGAATATTAAATTTGGCTTTAAATCGGGTTCCAGATTGTAAGTATTTTTACAAAGTGTGTGATGACAAATAATGTTTATATTATTACTTTTAGAAAATGAGTCAATTTTTCTGAAACATTTTTACATTGTTTTCAAGCTAAACAAAAGCCATCATATAACACATCCACAATGTTTTTGAAAAATTATTATTTTTGTGGAAGATTGAATTACCATATAAAATCTGCTATTACAAAGCTGGTCAGAATTAATTACATTGATAAAATATCCAATGGAAAACAAAATATTTTACTTCTTAAAACTTTTCCATATCGAGTAGGACGGCTGGCTGTATCTGAAGAACCGATAATCGTTGATAGAGAAATTACTGAAAATTGGATTTAAATTAAAGTATTATGTATTACGGAATATCAACAATACCTCTTCTGTTATCATCAATCAATTCTAATTTATTTTGAATAAAAAATCCTCAAATAATTGGTGTACGGAAGGACAAAATAAATGAATGATTAAAACCCGTTTATTTCGATAGAATTTAACAAAATTGGTTGAATTTTTCACCAAATGATTAACAAATCGGATAGTTTCAAATCTCTTTACGGAGATATCCAACAATTTCATCATTTCATTTCAAAAGGTTTAACAAGGTCTTTAATTTCAATAGTGATGAAGTGAAACAGAATTTCAATTTTTCTTACGAGCACGAGATACTTTTAACAAATTATGTTGCATCTGTATAATATGCTTTTTATGGGGTGTTCCATTTAGAATTGTTCATATGGTAACTGGAGGTACCTATACCTCCTTACCGATACCCAGAAAGTTTTATTATAAATATTATAAAACGATTTAATCCCGTTGTTTTGACACCTTCCAATATTTTTGTGCGTACTTGGCAAACCATTCACATATGCATTTAGTGGTAACATATTCCCGCTATAACCATAGGCGTCCAGTGGGATAGAATAAAAATAATAGTTTTTTATGTATATCTTCTTAGAGTGAAAATTTGATAAACATCAATATGAAAAGATCATTTGAGATGGAATCAACTAAAACTTATAAATTTCATAACCAAATTAGCAAAATAGTGTTGACTAGTGCGAAATAAGAGATAAAATAAAATTAGGTATTATAAACATTCCATTTAATCTCGAATAACTTGAAAACTTCGTACTGTATCGCATAGAGACAGGAGGTTAATATTTACGTGGAAAGTAACGGAGTATCAAGAAAACATGCTGAAATCATTTTTACGATAGTGGCGTAGATTGTAGGGGGAAAAGAAGTATTTATCCCTACCGCATGCCCCTAATGATAGAGGAAAATTATATTTTACCACTGATTGAAGTAACCTAATATATAAAAAGTGGAAGGTGTAAAAACAATGGACTACAATCATTTCAAATAATTATTATGATATAACACCCTAGATCTCAGTAAGAAGGAATATTTTACTGAAGTGTTCTCGAATCTTCATATTGTGCTATGGTTTCTCCAGTTACTATATGGACAATTGTTAATAAACCACTCTGAATAAATATGACTGTTGTAAAAGTGAAAAACACCATTTTTATGATAACGTCAAAATTCTACTAACTTATGTTAAATCAGAAAGTTTTTACGTAGATGTGAGAAGTTCTGTGTTTGCTTGTATTTAGTTTGTGTAGCTTCAATTACCTAGAGCGATCGGAATAACTAATTTAGTAAAAATAATGAAAAACTGTTACACCTGAACTTTTATAAGTGAGAATGATAAAAAGGTTTATGATACCCCTGAAAAATATGGTGGTTCAAGGGTTGATGTATTCGGTTGGAAAGGAATGAAAAATGGTATTCCTGCTATTTACATTGAAAGGTAAAGTCGTACGAAAAACTATCCAGTGGAATAGTTGTAGATACTAGAAAGTCTACAATTATTCAAACACATGCTTAAATCTTCCTTTTCTGTGTTGTTTTTCTTTGTCGTTAAAATAATTTAATGTGGAGGAAATTAAGTATACGAGTATGTACATTATTTCATATCTCAAATGAAATTATTATATTGAAAACAATTAATAAGCTTGCGAGATATTAATTTTTTCTGGTCTGAAACACTTTGTGAAGAAAATTGAACTGTGAAATATAATTGTACAGAATAACCATAAACATCCGTCTTAAGCGCAACAAAGCGGTACAATAAAAGGTACTTCGAAGATAGGGCGTTGAAAAATGACTATTAATATACAAATAATAATTATTTTCTAATAAATAATAAAGACAAAAAAATCTCGAAAACCATTACATTCAGGCATAGGGAAATGTTAAGAATATATGGTTGAAATCTAATATAGAATTGAGGCGACAAAAAATATGTTTGCCATTTAAAAACACACAGTTATTACTATTATTCATTATCCAAAATTTACGTTAATTATTCTTCACCCTGTATAAAAAATGGAACACGTTTTTCTGGAATATTATTGCGTTACCTTACAGTTACCGATGTAGGTGGTGGAAATTCAGTAATTATAATTTATCATCAAATTAATAGTTTATAAATAACAGTCAAACAGGAATGTCCGTAATAAAATAATTATCATCTCGCCATGAGACTAAAGTATATTAGTTTGTCATAATAAGTTGTTGATAATTATATCAGCAATTTAGAAAGTTAAAAATATACTGGGTGTTTCATTTGGAATAACGAAGTGGACTGCAACATAACTATGAGTATGTATCAAATAAATCATAATATATTAGGGGTAAGCTGTTTACTTAATAGCAGATAAATATTGAACAGTTTGTTCATAACTATTATAGATGAGAATATTTTCTTGTTTCATACTTTTTTCATTAGTCGGGTTTTAGTTTTTGAATACTTTTTATTCCGTATGCGACTACATCCTCTAGCGGGTACTTTAAATATACTTTTTTAATTTTGAAATGTAGAGTCATGGGTTATCTGTTTACAGAATACAGCAGGCATCATTTAAATTTGCACACCGCCTAAAGTTGTGCAGATTAATTATAAGTAATTAATCTCGTGTACTGACAAGAAGTGTGAATATTGAAACAATCCTTAAAATTCATAAAAATGGAAACTCATTTGACATAAAACATAAAATTGGTAGTTTTGACAAAAGTTTGATACTGTATTATTTTCATAAATGATTTAAATTGTCTAATTTCATAAAAGACATTGTTTGTTAGCACTGGACAATGTCTCAGTATCACGGAAACATCTGGTTCTGAATATTTATTATCCGAGGAAAGTTTTTTTCCAATAATTCAAACAGAGAAAACAATCTTTTTGACTCATCAGAGCGTATCACGATCCCACAAAATAAAGTGCCGTTGACAAGCTATGCCGTTTTACAAAACTCTTCCTTGGATTTCCACTACAATTCCAAAAATGAAATCGTAACACGTGATTTAACACTGGGAGATTCTACGTTTTAAAAAAATAATGATTCACATCTAGAACAGATGTCGTTTTCATTTGAACTTGATACAGTATGCTCTTTAATATCCGAATATAATTCATCACTTAAACAAGTAAAACATACAGCACTGGATAAATCAACAGAAAAATCCAAACCTCTTGGTTCTGATGTTCAAGAATTGCCAAGAATATCTAAGAAAAAGCGACGACCACATGATTCCTCATATTGTATACAAAATGTTCAGAATTTTGGAAGGCATTTGATGCGTCATCATTCCGATGAATTTGATGTTCAAAGTTTTTCATCTTTACACAAGGGCTTAAAACTACGAACGAAAACACACAATGTGAACCGTAGTATTTCTTGTAAATTTGGCAAAGGATATTATGCCAATAAGTCTTTAAGGCGGCACGTAAAAAAATGTCCTTCGAATCCTGATCTCAAAAAACCTTTAAGATCACAAAGCGAAGGTGAAACGGTTATGCCTAAATGATCCTCTAAGACTGAGCGGAGTACTAAACACACTGACAGGTGATGTAATTCTCTCATTGCTGAAATAGACCTACGATACAAGCCGTTAAAGTTGGAATGTAGCGGTTTATCGAAAGTACTATTTCGTTTTGGTAAGACTTTTTATTATTAATATTTTGCAGGGCTGTTAATCCTTACTCATTCGGCATTAGTTTTAGACTGATTTTCGACCCAAAAACATAGATAGTTATAAGGTTAGTGAAAAAATATTTGAAATGAAATTCTTAGGAGTTCTTATTTTTTGCTATTTTCTGCAATACTATTTTATACAGTGTGAGACAAAAAATAAAGGACGGTAAATATTCCGAAATTGCAATTTTATTATAAATGATCCTATATTTAGAAATAACGTCGGTATATTTCTGCATTTTTGTGTTATTACTGTTAGTTTTGGTACTTGTTAGAGATATACGTTTTTAAAGTTATTGCCAATCAGGATTTTGTTTGCGTCAAAAATTACCATGTAATACAAAATAGATAATATACTTATTTTTTTTATATTATACAACTTTATATATAAATAAAAAGAGGCATATATTTGAGGGATATTTTTGAAATAACATACTAAACACGTATGGTAGCTTTTTAATTTCTTTATACTATATAAGTGATATTCAATAGCCTACCTATGTGTAAAGCAATTTTGCCGGGTTTTTCATTTACGATTTTAGCCACCAATTCTTAAATGTTTTAGTTTTTGACACAGGAGCTATTGAGAACTTATTTATTTCACTGTTGATCACTCGTACAACGAAAGCAATTTGAAAAAGCGTTTAATTGATTAAATAATGGATTTGGACCTCTGAATTAATTTAAAAATACTCACTAATTACTTACCTAGTCGATATATTTAAGAACACTCTGTATAAATAAGCATATTTTTATATTATTGTACGATCTACAAAAACTGCATCTAAAATATATTTTCTATATTGTATTACACTGGGAATTATCATAACAGAATCTTAATTGTTCATGACTTTAAAAATGTATATTTCAAAAACTGATCATAGGAAAATCTTAAGAATTCAACACTTTCATTGAGTACCAAAACTAGTAACAAAAACCTACAGACATTAACCAGAATTGAGCTGAGCCTAACAGCAATTTAAGTAACTGGATCGAGTACAAATGCATATCAAGTTTTAAAAGAAAGATACCAGTCGCCACTTTCCATAAAAATTGTAGGGTCCTTATTCGGATCAACTATTAATACAAAATAAATTAGGTGTGTATAAAATGGGAGGGAGAAGGTAGCATATTCTTGTGAATGCATCAGTCAAAAATGTAAATGTATATTTCCATAAAAATATATAATATAAGCTCGACTATTGAGCTTATTTTTGTCAACAGGTTTTTATATGATATGCAAATATGCTAATTTATAGGTATTATTACGTATTCGTTCTTTCATGTTATAAACAATCTCAGTTTAATATAAGTCAATTGTTTGTAATTTATAATTTTTATTTCTCATAGTTGTTGTTTCAGATTAACAATTTCAGTCTCAGATAAAAATTTCTTACGAAGAACGCCGATTGCAATCGTTTTATACAATGTCAATACCAAACTGGCAATTATTCTTTTGATTGTATGTATTAACTGGCCGATAGTATATGTGGCAACGCCGCAAGGAGTCCATATTACCTGAAATGCATCATATACGGAGCCTACCTTGCTTTTGAAGTATGGAAATATACACCAACGGAGCCTACTGTAACCGCTACATATAACGGATCCCACTAAGACGTCAACTTATATAGTGGTATACATGAAATATACGCTAGGAGCCCAAATTGGACTACAGGTATAACGGAGTCCACATTAGCCTGCAACAGTATATATATATATATATATATATATGTATATAAATATATATATATATATATATATATATATATATATATATATATATATATATATATGAAAGTAGAGTTAATCTAATGGGAAGCGGTCTATAGTGGTAAAAGCAATTGTTAAATGTGCCTCAAATTTCCGTTATTTATTTATAACTTCCTCAGGAGGACTTTCTACAATAGAAGGAAACGAAACAATAGTACCAAGCAAAAACATATTTCTATAAAAAGCCTACAATGCTCACAACATTTAAGCTAATCCATCGAACCAGTCATCGCGATGAATTTATTTTAAAACTAAAACAGAGACAAACACAAACTATGACGAAACCGAACTAAATGATGAAAGATAAACTCATTTTATGGAAAAACCAACAAGGCAATAAAAACTTGTCACACTTTAAAAACAAATTAAATCATTAAATATACAGGCCGGAACCAAACAATTAGTACCGACTACTGAAACTTAAAATGTTACAATAAAAGTTGCTAAGTTGATTCATATCAGTCTTGAAATTAATTGATTGCTTATTGTCATAAATATGATACATCTCCAAGAACAAACCTTTTTTATAATTAATTTCTTGTTCCAAAATTCTCACACTGTTAAAATCAAAATTGTGATCGAAATTTTGGAAATGAAACGATAAGGCACATGAATTCTTCCCGATGCGACTATCACTTTTATGTTGAGTGATCCTATTTTTCAATCATTGTGCAGTTTGACCGATGTAACATCCCTGACAATCCTGGCAAGGTACTGCATAAACAACGTCACTCCGGTCCAAAGTCAACGTCCTATCTTTGGTATGAGAGAAAACGCTCCCTACAGTGACAGTGTTGTATTTCGCTAGTTTCAAATTTTTGTAATTCTTGAAATGTGAGACAACGTTGTCAGTAAGACCCTTGACAAAAGGTATCTTTTTATAAGTGAAAGGATCTATCACAACATTGTTAACCGGCCCGTCAAAGAAATTAGAATTATGAATTAACTTCTTCAGAATGTGTTTAGGTAAGCCGTTGATAGAAAACAAGAGAACGAGCTTTTCCAAATTATCTTGTAAGAAACTGTCATCAGTGATATGTATAACGCTATTTTTCATAACGATGACAGTGTTTAATTTCTGATTATTGGGGTGGTTAGAAAAATAGTTGATGTATCTACTAGAGGACGTTGGCTTCTTATACCAATTAAGAATAATGCTATTATTATCACATCTTATCAATTCAGTGTCTAAAAAAGGTAATTTGTGTTCTTTCTCATTCTCAACCGTGAATTGTACATGAGGATCAAATGAGTTGAAGATTTTGAGCGATATGTCAACATAATCAAACGGGACAGCACAGATAATGTCATCGACATATTTGTAAATGAATGGTAAATGGAAGGGTAATTTAGGGATGACATCATCAAACAAAGAATCCATAACAATAAGGGCAAGATTTGGACTGGTAGGAGACCCCATAGGTGTACCAAAGACTTGGAAGTAGAAAGTGTTACTAAATGTAAAGTAACAATTACTGCACACAAATTTAAGTAATTTCAAAAAGTTATCTTTGGTAATAATTGTATGTGGCTCTAGAAGTGACCACTTCCTGTCCAAAATGCTGAATATCAAATACATAGGTATGTTAGTGAAAAGAGAGACTACAGCCTTCTAGAGCCATATACAATTATTAACAAAGATAACTTTTTGAAATTACTTAAATTTGTGGGCAGTAATTGTTACTTTACATTTAATAACACTTTCTACTTACAGGTCTTTGGTACACCTATGGGGTCTCCTATCAGTCCAATTTTTGCCCTTATTGTTATGGATTCTTTGTTTGATGATGTCATCCCTAAATTACCATTCATTTGCAAATATTTCGATGACATTATCTGTGCTGTCCCGTTTGATTCTGTTGACATAACGCTCAAAATCTTCAACTCATTTGATACTCATGTACAATTCAGGGTTGAGAATGAGAAAGAACACAAGTTACCTTTTTTAGGCACTGCATTGATAAGATGTGATAATATTAGCATTATTCTTAATTGGTATCAGAAGCCAACGTCCTCGGGTAGATACATCAACTATTTCTCTAATCACCCCAATAATCAGAAATTAAACACTGTCATCGCTATGAAAAATCGCGTTATACATATTAGTGATGACAGATTCTTACAAGATAATTTAAAAAAGCTCGTTCTCTTGTTTTCTATCAACGGCTTCCCTAGACACACTCTGAAGAAGTTAATTTACAATTCTAATTTCTTTGACGGGCCGGTTGACAATGTTGTGATAGATCCTTTCACTTATAAAAAGATATATTTTGCCAAGGGTCTTACTGACAACGTTGCCTCTCATTTCAATAATTACAAAAATTTGAAAATAGCGAAATACAACACTGTCACTGTAGGGAGTGTTTTTTCTCATACCAAAGATAGGACGTTGACTTTGGACCGGAATGACGTTGTTTATTCAGTACCTTGCCAGGATTGTCAGGGATGTTACATCGGTCAAACTGCACAATTATTGAAAAATAGGATCACTCAACATAAAAGTGATAGTCGCATCGGGAAGAATTCATGTGCCTTATTGTTGCATTTCCAAAATTTAGATCATAATTTTGATTTTAACAGTGTGAGAATTTTGGAACAAGAAATTAATTATAAAAAAGGTTTGTTCTTGGAGATGTGTCATATTTATGACAACAGGCAATCAATTAATTTCAAAACTGACATGAATCAATTTAGCAACATTTATTTTAACATTTTATGTTCCAGTAGTCGGTACTAATTGTTTGGTGCCGGCCTGTATATTTAATGTTTTAATTGGTTTTTAAAGTGTGACAAGTTTTTATTGTCTTGTTGGTTTTTCCATAAAATGAGTTTATCTTTCATCATTTAGTTCCGTTTCGTCATAGTTTGTGTTTGTCTCTGTTTTAATTTGAAAAAAAATTCATCGCTATGACTGGTTCGATGGATTAGCTTAAATGTTGTGAGTATTGTAGGCTTTTCATAGAAATATGTTTTTGCTTGGTACTATTGTTTCGTTTCCTTCTATTGTAGAAAGTCTTCCTGATGAAGTTATAAATAAATAACGAGAATTCGAGGCACATTTAACAATTGCTTTTACCACTACAGACCGCTTCCCATTAGATTAACTCTACGTTCATATTTAGTACGGTCGATATTCCTTTCCTACTATATATATATATATATATATATATATATATATATATATATTTATATATACGCAAGTCCTCTCCCCCCCTCGTATCTTTTGAACGGCTACACTTACATTAATTGAATTTGGAGGGTGAAAATAAAGTGGTAACAGGTGACGTAATAGTAATAGATGACGTCACAGTGCCAGTCTGGCCAATAATTTTAAATAGAACCTTATGGCTAGTGATGAAAGGCATTGACATTGGCTACATAGCCATATTAATTTTGTTTGCGTTTATATTAATTTTGACGGATAAATTAAATAAATACCAAAATCATTGAAATTATTTGTTTAAATTTAATTAATCAAATATCGACAATGGATTCTTATAGCAAGTGTTCGAAATGTGCTCCGTCTACTCCCTGACAGTAATACATCGGCCGGCGAGGTCCTGTAGAATGGCCACCTCGGTCACCAGATCTGACACCATTAGATTTTTTTCTATGGGGGTACTTGAAATCCAAGGTTTATACTACGGCACCAGATAGCATTGGCGTTTTGAAAGAAAGAATTACTGAATAATGCAATGCTATTTCAGCTGACACATTCGAACGAGTACGACAAGAGTTTACTAATAGGATGTATTACTGTCAGGAAGTAGACGGAGCACATTTCGAACACTTGCTATAAGAATCAATTGTTGATATTTGATTAATCAAATTTAAAAAAAAAATTTCAATAATTTTGGTATTTATTTAATTTATCCGTCAAAATTAATTTAAACCCAAACAAAAATTAATATGTCTATGTAGCCAATGTCAATTCGTTTCAAACGAGATATCACTTAGAGAGAGAGAAATTCGTAATTAATTTTTGATGGTATTTTGTTTTTTTGGTTTTTGGGTGGAATTATCATTTTCGAGAATTGTGCCCTGGTGTAGGATTTGTTTCCTCTTCAAGGCTGGGTTGGGAGAGTGTTGGGTGGTTTTGTGCGCGTTGACCGAGAAACTGAATTGGGTGTGGAAACGGTGTCTAGTAAGAATTTATTTGAGAAGTGTCTATGAAAAATTTGTTTAAAAAGTGTATAGAATTGAGAGAGAGTTGGATGGGCTTTTCGCTAGAGAATAACTGGAGGGTTGTTTGTGTTGGGGTGTATAGGGAGATGGTGTTTGGAAGCAGCGAAGCTCAAAAGTGTGCAGAGATGGTGTGACAAAAGGTGTCTAGGATGGGAGCTTGAATGTTGAAGACGAACCATGTATCGTTGCCGATACATAGATATATGAGTTGAGCTGGCTAGGTGTCAGGAATTATTGAAATTATTTAATGTAAAAGGGTGTTGTTCACTGGATTTGAATGAGTTTGAAATGTCTCCGATATTAAGAAGAGATATAATGAAATATTAGAGATTTAAGATTTTTATTGATTTTGGGAATTTACGAAAGAAAAGTGTATAGGAGACATTTTTCAAAAGTGTATGGAATATGATGAGCTGTCAAGATTGATGAAAAGTTGCGGTGACGTGCCTTCGTTGGTTCGGGACTATTTACGGTGGTCGGCGGTGAAATAATAATATTAGATCTAAAAATGCGGGTGCGTCGATCGTCGGTCCATTTGGCTACTGAATAAATTCACAGAGTATGCAGGAAAAACGCAAAAAACCTGCAACACCGACGTGGGTTGTGTGAGGGAGGCTGAAAGTATAGTGTTTGTCCAAAATGTTGAACGAATTAAAAGTTGAGATTGAAAGATTTTAGATTGTTAGAGATCGTTAAAATATGGGTGATTTTGGACTTTGTTGTGGAAAGTGAGTAGAGATGGATTAACCTAGAATGAATATGAGAATTATGTGAGATTTTAACTGTTATCGGATGGAAATTGGGGAGCTGTCCAGGTAGTCAATGGATTCGTCGGGGAGGTCGTCGTAGGCCGTGGCTAGTAAGCGTAACGGAGGAAATGGGAGCTTCCTCTTGTGAATTCTACCGAGGGGTCGTCTGTTGGCGATCCACGGTGTAAGCAGGGTGTTTTTGGAGATAGATATCACTTGCCATAAGGTCCTATTTAAAATTATTGGCCAGAGTGGCACTGTGACGTCATCTATTACTATTACGTCATCTGTTACCATTCGTAGAGAAGTTTACAACACTTCATTTCCACCCACCAAATTTCATTAATGTAAGTGTAGCCGTTCAAAAGATACGAGGGGGGGAGGTGACTTTTGAATAGCACTGTATATATAAAGAAGATGTAGGAATATCGCGTGATATGATAACAACAACAACAAAGAAATTCATGGGTAATTCACGCAAATAGAAAAAGGGCTACTGAAACAGAGTGGTAACCGCGGACATGCATGTTTCTCGCTCATTTGCCGTCATCAGCACGGTATAACCAAATAAGGATGTGAAATTTGGGAGCAAAGATGTTAATCAAAACATGGGAAAACACAAAACAACGGATTTCAGCAGGGAAACTGAAGGCACAAATGAGCGTTTGGTTTCCCTGCTGAAATCCGTTGTTTCGTGTTTTCCCATGTTTCGATTAACATCTTCGCTCCCAAATTTCACATCCTTATTTGGTTATACCGTGCTGATGACGGCAAATGAGATTATATATATATATATATATATATATATATATATATATATATATATATATATATATATATATGTATATATATATATATATATAACATATAATATAATAATAATACGCTTTATTCACAGGTAAATATGGATACATATTACATTTTTCAATTTGTTGAATAGAGCGGAGAACCGAAAAGTGTACTTGTTACGGTATACAAAACATATTAAGAGAATATATAATAAAGAAAATAAAATACCTATACATACACGAATATCTAAACAAATTAATATTGAAAACAGGGTGAGTGCCAATACGAAAACAGCTAAACGAACCAACTTTTCTTTAAGCATGTCCAAATAAAACTAAGTTTCAAAAAAACTTCTTATATTAACAGGATTATTTCCGATAATATACTGCTTAAGATGTTTTTTAAACTTATGAGTATTCAATATTTTTTTCAAGTCTTGTGGAATTGTATTGTATAACTTAGGGGCCAAATAAGAGTAAAACCTTTGCGAAACTGTTTTTGTCATGAAGGGAACCACAAAATACTGACCTTCTCTTGTATCGTACGAATGAGTAGGTAACTTACTACTGTGTTTATGTGTGTGGTATCTAATACAACGTGTTTTTGGACCACTTTTAGTAATTCTATTTTCGTTTACAGCAGTTAAAGTGGCTTCATCTGGATTTGCTGAGTTATGATCACTAATTCCAAGTCGTGGAGGTTGATGGGAGGTTGCCAGATCACTTTTAGGTTGCAACTCTTCAAGCGATAAATTTAGTAGTTCGTCCAGGGTATAGCTGTTACCATCCAAAATTAGTTTATTATTGCCGATAAAGCAGTTTTTATACTTGTTACTTGCACGGAATTGTACCAGATATGGTTTTAGGTTTCTATAGTTTTCTCTTTGTTGAGGGGTTGCGTCATTAGCTATAAATACTCCAGATCCTTTCAGCTTTTTTACTTGTTTCAGGACTGCCTGCTTCGCAAAGAACGAAACTAATTCTATCTTTATTGGCGCGGCGTCGCTTTTCCCAAAAAAGTATAGATTTTTGATTTCTGTTTCCTTTAAATCCGATTTCAATCTACCAATAATTTCGTCGCATATGAATCCCTGTGTCAATAACCCGTTTCGAGGTTTTTTTAATCCAGAGATAACTAAATTGTTGATACGATTTTTCTTTTATAGATCCTCTACCTTTTGTTTCAGATCTTTATTTTCTTCTTCAATCGTTTTCATTTTTATGTTTAGTTCGGTAATTTTTTGCAGCAAATTTTTTTCAGAAAAATCAATAGCCTTTCTTAGTTCTACTTTTGACTTTTCAAGTTCCGCAAGAATTTTTTTAGTGTTGTCTTCAAGTAATCGTTTAATAACTATCTCAGTCATAGTTTTCGTGATTAAAAACCATTTGTTCAATAACCAACAACTATTAGTGTGTGGTCCGCTTTAATATATAAATAGACAGTGTTATCAGTCGGAGAAATTTCTTCTACTTATTTTAATTGTTTTTCTTCTCATTAGTTTATTTGGTAATGAATTTTGAAGCTTCAATCATACATTTTCTAATAAAAAAAACATAATACATACAGTTTATTTATACTACCGGATTACTTGAAGTTTCCTTCTTATGATTTTTGTTAACACATCATTTGCACTACCATACTTCCTAAGTTATTTAAAATTTTACAGGAGCTCACGTCACTCACATACACGAACATGAATTGCGGCCACACACTGGCTATTCTAGTCCATCGTGTGACCGCGGGTGTGAACGTGTTAGATGTAGAAAGAAATATTGAACAAAGACAATTTATTGAAATTACATACATATATCAGTCAGATAATATTATCAATAAAGGATCCGATATAATAAATTTACGTGATATTTTCTCTTACTTATTGTTGCTTGATAGAGACAGAGAAGATTTTTTAAACGCGTGTTGAGGAATAAATAAGTGTTCAATTATTTTATCACATTTATGTTGTTTGACGTTTTTTCTTTTAATGTTAGTTGTTTCTATTGTTGTCGGTTGTTAACTACAGTATATGAGATCCCTTGCTTAGATTGTCCCCGCACCTACATAGGTCAGGCCAACCGACGTATCTCCGTTAGAACAAAAGAACACTCATTGTCTGTCAGAAATTCTGATCCTTCTTCCACCTTGGCCCAACATCGTGTCCAACCAGGGCACACAATCAGTTTCGATCAAACTATAACTATAGCCCCAACTCGCTCCTTTAAGTCCAGAATAATTCGAGAAGCTATCGAAATAGAAAAACGTCCAAACTGTTTAAATACCAGGGACGATAGCCAGAGACTTCAATCAACTGGCAAGCATCTTCTCCACCCGCCCCATTCCGATACCACCTCACCGCCATCTACCATCGCCTGCGCCAAGAATAACAATTACCCTCCTAAAATATCGCGGGATAACGAACGTCCCATATCTATCACCACTCTCACCAGCAGTACACGCTCCACGCGCGCCAAAAATACCATACCCGCCAATAGGTCCCCCATAAATACACTGTCCAGACAATTTATCGGTCAGTCGGCTTCAAGCCAGTAGTGAGTGTTAGTGTTTTACGGTGTTTTTACTGCTAAGATTTTTCATATCATTTATTATTTTTATTTCATTTTGTTTATTTATTTCATTTTTAATGTTATGTCCTTCTTCAGTGAATTTCCAAGGAGTAGGCAGATTGAGGTCTTGGAATTAACCGAAGGGGGTGATTCGTTGCGTAAAGTAGGCAGTAGGCAGTACGGAACCGGATCACTTCCCAGAATAATGAACGAATAACTTACACTACTCCTCACCTCTTGATAATGGCGTCAAGGTTGAAGCCGAAGCGTCGACAAATTACAAGTTACCAACGCGGTTCAACCGGTGAACCTACTTCTTTCTTCATATATATATATATATATATATATATATATATATATATATATATATATATATATATATATATATATATAATATATAGAGAGAGAGAGAAGGGGCATATTCCAGGGGGACAGTCTGAACCCACTATGGATCTGTCTCGCCCTGAACCCATTGAGCAATATGCTTAACCGGAGCACATACGCATATGGAATCGATGACTTAGCAAAGCTGACCCATCTTTTGTGTATGGATGATTTTAAGCTCTTTGCTAAATGAAGAGAGCAACTGGAAGGAGAACTGGAGATAGTCAGACACTTCAGTGAGAGCATCCAAATGAAGTGTGCTACCATCCACATCAAGAGAGAAAAACTCACTGAAAACGAGGATATAACTTTGGCAGATGGCAGTCGAATTAAGGATCCGGGAGCAGAAAACACTTACAGGTACCTTGGAATTCAGCAGAGCTACGAAATTCGCCATAAAGAAAACAAAGAGAAATCCGAAAAAGAGCTTATGAGGAGAACAAGTAAGATATTAAAATCCCAGCTTAATGCCAGAAACAAGGTGGCAGCAATTAATAGGAGGTTAGACAGGAAAATCAGGACCCTATTGAGCAAACATGGCATGCTGTACCCTAACTCAGCTATCGAGCGCATATATTAGCCACGATTGGAGGGAGGACGAGGACTAACTAACCTGGTGGCGGCCACTCTGGAAGGAAGGGAAAAATTGATAAAATACTTCCGAAATACAAACTCATCAGTTCATAAAAGAGTGGCTGTCTGTGACAAAAAAATCACAGCCCTTCACCTTGCTAATCCTACGCCTCCTGAAACAGAGAATCAATTAGAACAAATAAAAATAAGCTGGCAAGGAAAAGCGCTACACGGCAGGTTTTACACTTCTCTACATCAAACAGAAGGAGATATGAAAGCAACCAATACTTACCTAACGGCACGATACATCTTCCCGGAAACCGAAGGGAGAATGTTGGCGATACAGGATCAAGTAATTAGAACCCGAACGTACTCCAAACACATATTAGAACAAGTTGAGACCACCAAATGTAGATTGTGTAACACTAGCGAAGAAACCATTCAGCATTTGTCATCTGGCTGCACAACAATTGCTGCTACCAGATACCTGGAACAACACAACAATATGGGCAAAGTCGTTCACCAATTAATATGCCTGCAAAGGGGTCTGTCGAATTATTTTACCGCTCACCACAAATGCGTGTCGCAACCCGTAGTTCAAAACAACGCCGTGAAAATTTACTGGGATATCACAGTTGTTACAGATAGACCTGTGGAGCACAACCGGCCGGACATGGTGATTCGGGATGAAAGTGATAACACAGCCGTCATAATTGCAGTTCCGCAGGACTACAATATGTCTAAAGCATATGCGGAAGAAATAACTAATTATGGAGCGCTTGCACAAGAGATGAAATTGATTTGGAACTTGGAGAAGGTAACAATAGTCCCTTCAATTATAAGCGCAAACGGCCTTGTCCATACAAAAACAGTACGACACATAAAAGAACTGAGCTTACCTAAAATCACCGTAATGTGGATGCAAAAGGCCGGAATATTTGGAACCGTTGGTATATATATATATATATATATATATATATATATATATAAGCAACGAATAGATTAGTGGGTATTGCACGCAAATAGAAGAAGGGGCTACTGAAAAGAGTGGTTACCACTCTTTTCAGTAGCCCCTTCTTCTATTTGCGTGCAATACCCACTAATCTATTCGTTGCTTATTGTTCATATGTCACGCACTATTCGTACATCTTGTTATATATATATATATATATATATATATTATAATATGTTTCAGTGTATTTATTATTAATATTTATTGGTTTATTAAGTTTATCTATCTTTTTTTATTTATCTATAGTTTGAATATTGAATAGCTAGCTCAGGGTAAATTGACTTATTTTATTATTATTTATTGTTTAAATGGTTTAATGGAGAGCATGAGAACTCTATACTACCGTTGGGTTCCGGATTGATTTAAAAAAATATATGAAATTTGCACTTTATAAATATCCTATTGAAATCATCTCCTCCAAATGTTTTGAATAAATTATGTCAAACACATCAATGCGACGTCTATGATGTCAAGCCTATTCCTATATTTAGCAGCTGACATGCAAATAAAACCAGATGACTCAAAATTTAGTTGCTATAATTACCAACAGACATAAAATCGAAAAGCATTATAAACTGTGTAGAAAAACTTATATTAAACAAAATTATTACAACCTATATTACTTATACCAAATATTCCTATACATGTAAAATTATTAATGTGAAATTTGGCCAAATTAGTGATTTATGTCTGATTTTAAAATGGTTAACCAGATAAATTATGTAAACAATGACCTGATCACAACACTGGGAAGTTTTTGTTCATTCCACTCCTGTGTTATCCCCTGGAATGAAGCTGGATCTCCTTCAACCTTTAGAACAAACTCTATAGTTTGTACAGCAGGTAAATTGATGTAATATTGTTAAATCGTTTTGTTAACTTGTCTCATAATGTTTTTATTACGATTATCAATGTTTTGATGAAGTATTTAACACTATAATGTGATTATTTTCTTAAAATTTATATATAGCGTCCCCTCTCAAAGTTCAATTGCATGTATTTCTTACAAATTATTAATATTTAATGATATTTTCTTCTTGAAATGTTTCTTAGGTTATAATTTAACGTTTGCAATATGTTTTGACTTTAATTTCTAATAACTTCCAAAAATTTTAACTAAATTTTATAAAAATTGCTTACATGCGTCCATTTCCTTCAGCATCACCTCACCAACTTTTTTTGTTCTCCAAAATCAACAAACTAGATGTTGGTTGCTTTCTTATTTTTAAACAAAACACTAACAACTTACTAGATATATCACAATCTGTTCTATTTAATGTTTAATACTTCGTTTAATGTCTTTATCTTATTCCTATTGTTATTTACTGTACATGTAAAATTTCAATATAATTCATTACACCTATTTACATGTGAAATACTTCAAAAATATACCTTGTATTTATAAACAATGATTATATATATCCGACTTTAAATTCAAATATAAATGAATTTACAATCATTACCGTTTGAAAACCTTTCATAATGCCTTCCAAATAAATTCTTATTCATTATTCAATATTTATCTCATATAAACTTGGCCTATTATTTAATTCAGTTATGTTTTCCAAATATCCTCTTTGCTTTCCAAATACAGAAACATAAATAATTCTATGGTTGAATATATTTCTGCTATCATCATTCCGTGCTAACTGACATGAAGTTTTAATTGACACTTCTGTTATTTCATTTAGATAAATATGGCAATTTTGTTTGTATATTGTTATCAAATATTCTGTTTATTATTGTCTAATAATAATTTTATGTTCTTTTCAGATTCAATGTTGGATACTCTAAATGCTGTATACAATTTATTATTTGTGCTGTTAACATGAAAGTGAATTTATAATTTACTAAGGAACTGATTAAAATTTATGAAATATGTTGTTTACATTCTGGAATTTGAGGTAACTAATTTCAATATTACTTAGGTATTTCTATAGTTATGCGGAATAATTGATATCATAGGTGTTCGATTCAATATGAGATATATATTTCTCTCATATTATGACCATTAGAAAACATAATTCTATCTGTTTGAAGGAAGTAATCTTCACCTGTTACTTAACAAAGTTGCAAACTTCATATATTCGTGTCTTATTATCTTTAATACTTCTTACGATAAGTTCAATATATATATATATATATATATATATATATATATATATATATATATATATAAGTCTAAAATACGATCACCCCTATAATTACTGACTCTGTCATAACTCCAGTTATAAAAAACAAACAGTGAGGTTATTGTTGTGACATTCCAAGAGATTCTAGTAACTCACCATAATCATATTTAGTTGAAACAATGAATTGAAAAGAAGACTTTTTAAACTGGTACATTAGCCACTAGGTAGAAGTTCCCAGAACTTTTGTTTTGTAACATTTTCGTAAAATATAGCAATACCACCTTTTTGCATGTCCTACTGACTTCTGCTCGCTTGCTTCTGAGTAAACAATACTATACTTCTACTTCAGGCTCTTTTGTGTCCGAAGATAACCATGTATCACATAAAAAGTCATATTGTTCATATGGGTCTTAAAGAAAATTATTATGCATATTCCAGAGAACCATATTGACAAAACGTGTTCATTTCTAATCACCTGTAATGAGCTCGGAAGAAAAAAGTGTAACCCCAAAGTTACAGAAGGTATGAACATTTGAAATTAAATTTCCAGACTTCGGCTTATCGCTTTGCGAATGTGTTTTCAAATTCCATCTTGCGTAAACATTCTGGGTAAATTTATTCCTAAAAGAAAAAGAAAAGTTATGTATTAGTGTAAGTTAGTATAGATAGAAGTGAATCCACTTACTTTAAATAATAGTAATCCATTCAGGTAGGTTTTGTATCAATTTGTTTTGGTAAATTGGATAACCTTTTCAAGGGCAAACCGTAATACACATTGTTTTCACTCCCTTTATCAGAACAGTTGAATAACAAATAATTCATCAAAATCTCTATAAAAATTCCAGAATATTGTTTTCTTTTTTGTTTAATTATCGTTAATTACAACTATTGGATAGGGATAAGAATTCTAAGTCTGTGACATATTTCAGAATCTGAACCATAGATAAACCTTTTGATCTTAGCCCAGCTTGAGAAAGAGATGTCTAATTTTTCTTTCCATAATTTTATGACGTCACTGAAGGATCCAATGAAGTATTTTATTTATTTATTTATTTATGACGTGGAATACAAATGGGACGAACCCAAATACAGTATTCTCAAGTAAATAATTAATAAAATGTAGACTGATAATTGTAAATATTAAATCATTATCACTATGAAATTAAAACGCAGCTTCTTCACTCAAATACAGCTTTTTTAGCTTACTACAAAAAGTGAAAAATTTATCATGAAATATTTCAATATCAGCGTGGTTACAAACTGAGTTAAATGATTTACAAAACCTATAGAGAGGAGAGTTTAAATAATAATTGTTAGCACTGAAATTAATATAAAAAGTTTAAAATCTCTTGTATCAACGGAACGTTGAATCTAATGAGGCTGGTAATCTCGTTAGAGTCAATAAGATTCTCAACAATTTTATATACAAATTTAACATCGTTTATTTGACGTCTATCTTCCAGGGGAATTAAACTCAAGTTCCGCCTAACTGAAACAATATTATCCTTAGGAAACAACTTCTTCTTGCAGTACTTTATAAATTTATTCTGGATATGGTCAAGTCTATCGATATAAACAATATACTGTGGATTCCAAATAATTGATCCGAAGCTCAAGACACTATTTACATAGGCCATAAATAGAGTTCGTAATGAATGTGAGGTCTTAAAGTCATGACAAGTCCTGATAATAAACCCCAACGCCCGATTAGCTTTCTTTGATATATAATTGATATGCTGGTCGAAAATAAGTTTTGAATCAAAATAAATTCCTAGATCTTTTATCTGTGATACCTTTTCTATCTGATGGTTTTCAATAAAATATTGATAATCAAGTATGCATCGTTTTCTAGAGAAAGTGATCGAAAAGCATTTTTTTAAATTCAAGAAAAGAAAGTTTTTTTTGCAATACGCAACAAGTCTGTTTAAGTCACTTTGTATCAATTGAGAATCCCCAACATTACCAACCTTGAGATACATTTTTAAATCATCCGCATATTTTTTGTACTTAGAAAATTTGAAACATTGAGATATGTCGTTGGTGTAGATATTAAATAATAACGGTCCCAAGTGGGATCCTTGAGGTACCCCTGAAGTTATATCACTGAAGGGTGATACATATTTACCTATGACTACTGCCTGTGACCTGTTACTTATGTAAGATTTGAACCATCTGAGTAGATTACCATGTATACCGACTGCACCAAGTTTATCCAACAAAGTAAAATGATCAATTTTGTCAAAGACCCTGCTGAAGTCGGTATACACAGCATCCACCTGGAATCCTTCATGCATGTATTCTAATAAATATTCACTATAACTAAAGAGGTTCGTTTCAACAGAACGTTTTTTCATGAAACCATGTTGCTCCTCATCAATAATGTATTTAACATCTCTAAACAAATAATCAAAAATAATTGATTCGAATAATTTGGCAATAATAGAAAGTTTAGATATACGACGATAATTTTCGACTAAATATCTACTACCGGATTTGAAAATAGGAATTATTAAGGCTGTTTTCCATATACCAGGGAAATAGCCTTCTGTTATAGATTTATTAAATAATATACACAATGGAGGGGCTATTTCGTTAACGCAATTTTTAATGAATAGGGTTGGTATTTTACCCGCACCAGCGGGTTTATCCGGGAGGTTGCCAATTTTATCGACAATTTTGTGTAAGGGGATGTGATACGAAGATATGTTATTAATATTTATATCATTATTTGAAATTGTTTTGCTGGAGTTAGGGTTAGGAGGATTAAAGACTGAACTAAAGTAATTTGAGAAGGTATTGGAGATTAATTGGCCATCAGTAATCAGACTCTTATTACCATCCCTAATGGCATCGATAGTACCAGAATTGCCTTTTTTGGACTTTATAAACTGCCAAATGTGCTTTGGGTTTTGTAGTTATCTGAGATTCAATATTATTCACATAATTATCAAAATCTAGGTTAATTAAATACTTTGCCGTACCTCTCAAAAGCTTGAATGTTAAATAATCCAAGTTATTAGAGTACTTTTTCCATTAAACATGAAATTTTTCCTTTTCTTCAACAACTTTGATGGTGCTTAGACTAAACCAATGCGGGAATTTTGACTTATATTTAGGATATTTTGGAACATGTTTGTTAATAATATTCTCCAAATGGCAGTAAAACTTATTAGTGCTGTCACATGTATTTAAATTATGAAACTCACTGTTCCAGTCAATAGAAGATAAATTATTTCTAATTGAGTCAAAATTTCCCTTGTTATACTTAAATTCGATATCCGAATTGATCTTCTGATTGTCGCGTGTGAAGTTCAAAAATTTCATGTTAAACTCCAATGTTGTGTGGAAATGATCTTCAGAAACAAGGGGACACTCACTTTCAATGATATTTTCGATTATAAAATTATTATTCAAGATTAAGTCAAGTATGTTTTTTGATTTATTGGTAAAATTATTAAATTGATAAAAACTGCAACAAGAAATTGTATCAATGAACAGATTAGAATTAATATCTGAAAAATGTGAGGGTGTACAGTAATTTTTTATAGGGTCTAGCGACCATTTTATGCAGGGCAAGTTAAAATCACCGCATATTGAAAATGTATCTTCAGGGTTATCCTCAATGATAGCATGAAGCTTGGTACAAAACAAGTTCAAAGCAATTGAGTGGCCTGGAGTAATATATATATATATATATATATATATATATATATATATACAACAAATATTAAATTTGAGAGATTGAGAAGTGACAGTTACCCACAGATCTTCAGCGTCAGACATCCACTCACCACGCACTACACTATGGAAGCTATTTCTCACTCCGAATAGGACTCCTCCTCCTTCTTTATGGGTAGATCCAGAATCTTCCCGGTCGCGTCTAAAGATTGCGAGAGAATCATTCAATACTTCGAAAGAAGCAATTGTGTTATTAAGCCAAGTCTCTGTTAAGCATATAATATCTTGGTCACAATTTAAAGAGTTTTTAAAAATAGTCGTTAGTTTAGATTTTAAACCTCGAACGTTTTGGTAAAAAACCGAGAGAGCCATTGCAAAAACAGTTTATTATAATTAACAGGAAACAAAAAGTTGATTACAGATTGTTCAAGTCGTGTTCAGAAAAAATTCTCTTTACATGACTCTTATCATCCTTCCGCATAAACAGGCAACCATTTCTAATCCAAACATATTTGAAATGTTTCAGCTGTGCTATTTCTTTCGCCTTTTTCAGTAACATTTTTGAATAATTAGTAAGGTGTTCTGGTTTGAAATCTCATCCACTTTTAGTCCAGGGGCCGAGCTGCCAGATTGACGACGCTTTATTTTGGCTGCGGCTATAGAGTCATCTCTTTTCTTTTTATGCAGTAATTGAATAATAATTGGTTTAGGTTTGTTGGGAACTCGAGAGTTTGCTCTAAAAATAGTATCTATATCATCAGCAGTAATAGGGCATTCAATATGTTCACCTACCTTCTGAATAACATGTAGTAAATTTTCATTACTTTTCTCTTCAATTCCTTGTATTCCAACATTTTTAGAACGTAGGTTCTGTTCGAGTGTTTCTACACGAGAAGAGAGGGATTGCACTTCTTTTTTCAGTGGGGCGTTTTCTTTTGATAACTCTTCGATTGAATCCAGCCTCTCGTTCATTTTATTAATTAGAGCTTCAAAATCAGATACTTTGTCGCTGCAGAAATTGACTGACTTCAGCACTTCATTGTGTTGTTTGTTTAGGTCGTTCATAGCTAACTGAATACTCTTAACAATCTTTAAAGTACATTTTGATGTAGATTCTTCCCCAGATACATCACTATCATCACTATCCATATCGTTGTTAAGCGCCAGTAACGATGTTCGTTTGCTTTCGCCAGTGGATCTGCATACAGAACAATACCATGCAGCACCATCAACTTGAAAGCCCGAAACCTCCTGCCTGCGCAAACCCACGCACTTGCCGTGAAAGGATTTCGAACACCGACCAGCACATTTCAGACCGGGCGTTTTATTATTAATCGAGGTTGAACATTTGCTACAAACCACCATTCTGGCTCACAGACTAATGGTATAATGCAGGCAACGAGTTTTTTCACTGGAAGCAATTAACTATTTTATGAGTATAAACCGATTGAAAATTGAATAAATCAAATTTCACGTAAAGATTGCATTGATATCACTTCACAAAGTAGTTGAAAAGTAACAATAAGATTGTAGCCAACGGCACGCGAAAAAAACGAAATTCTTCGACGAAAAATTACAACAAAACTAAGCAAGTAACTCGGAGCTATAAACACACGTCTAGTCAAGACTAGTCTTGACATCGTAATTTACTGTTTCTTTGCTCTGACTGTTTCTTTGCTCTGTTTCATTTATTTGGAATCTGAGCTTGCGCCGGGCATATTTACATTATTTGTATTAAAAATTTAATCAAAAGGAGATACATCATAGATTAAAATTTTGTCTTATAAATGAAACATTTATATATATATATATATATATATATATATATATATATACATAGATTCAAAAGTTTTGCATCATCCAATATCTCATAAAGTATTTTTTCTTCATAAAAAATCGATTTAAGAATAATTAATTGATTAGTTTTATGTTAAAAAAAACATAAAGGTTTTTTGTAAAAAATTTATTATCCACTAATACACATGTTTTAAATATATTTTTGCAAGAAAATTAATTTTACAAATTGGGACTTTTTTTGGAAAAATATTAAATTAGAATTATTAATGAGTATTTCCACCTCTAGAATCTATGGAGGCTTGGAGACGCCTACCCATACTGTTAACCAGATTTCTGATATGCTGTTGTGGGATATTCTGCAATTCCTCCTAAGCGGCATAAACAAGCTTTTGTACATTACTTGGTGAACTTCTGCGTGCTGCTACTACCCTGGAAAGCATGTCCCAAGCATGTTCTATTGCATTCATATCTGGCGATAAGGCAGGACAGTCCAAACGATTGGTGCCTTCGGTTTCTAGATACTCATTTCCATCTCTGGTGCGTTGAGGACGGGCGTTATCGTCCATAAAAACGAAACCGTTGCCAACAGCTGCTCGCCATAGCCTCACGTGAGGGTGTAGAATCTTCCTGACGTATCTATCACCAGTCATTGTTTCCTGAACATGGCTTACTTATGTGCGGCCGTTGGACATAATCCCAGCCCAAAACATTGCACTTCCTCCTCTAAAGGGCAGCACAGGGTGTGGTGGTTACTTAGTAACGGTCCCTCGTATACTGGATGTTTACCATAAAGGCATATTATTATGGAGGAAACCCCTTACCTTGCAACCTGTGTTCGGGAACAGAATAAACAACGACACATTTATAAAATCACTGGGTTCAAGTTTAATACATTTAAAAATACACTACTATAAATATCAAACGACTTATTCGAAGTATTAATAACAATAATAATAATCTCATCCTGGTTCGTTCACATCCATTATATAGGAAACATAGTTCTGTTTTTCTGCACAACTGACCTCCGTACATGTCTGTTTATAAAATAACAAAAACAATCTTTCCTTGGTGAATGACATTGAGTATGGTCGGCCGATGCTCCTTAAATACTATAATTAATATTAGATTAAATATTATTATTTCTAAGGTAGTGTCCTTTTGTCTTTAATGTCTTTTAGGGATCACTACATCATCCCATCTTGGAAGAGAAAAATTATCATTTTAATTTTTCGATAACACTTATATCTAAAACTGTTTTAATGAATGTTTTTTTTGTTTTGTCTTTGTTTAGTAAACACTACTTGTTCGTTTATCAACACACTTCACTTATTTACAATTGTTTCCGCTCATTGTATACAAACAATCGATTCTTATAAACGGTCTGTTATTTTTTCTCTGGAGATGTAATCTCACAATTTACCCCCTTGACTCCCGTTATTTTAAACGGACCTAGATAATGTGAATCAAATTTGTTTCTTGCTTCATTTTTTGGAATAACTAATTCCCCTATTTTAAAATTTACGGGTGAAGAAACATTTTCGCTATTATTAACTCTACTTAATTTATTATTTATTAAAAACTGTCTGGCCCTTTCATTCGCGTATTGTAATTTATATCTTAATTCATTATCATAATTTTCAAGATTGTAACACGGTTCAATTTTTGCGTTTAAAAATTCTGGCAATTCGGGTTTTCTCCCATATAATAACTCAAAAGGAGTGTATCCGTGATACGTATTTGGTGTTGTATTATAACAATATGCGAACATATTCTTACAAACTCACACCAGTTATCCCTAGAATCTTTGATAACGTGTCTTATATATTCGTTAAATGTCCTATGTAATCTTTCACAACTGCCTATTGCTTCATGATGGTATGCTGTTGAAAAATTATGTTTTATATTTAATAGTTCTGCTAAATTCTTCATTATTTCGTTCTTATATTCCGTCCCTTGATCTGTTCATATTTCGTTCATCAATCCGTAATTTGGTATAAAGTTGTCGAAAATTGCTTTTGCTATTGTGTGTGCTTCTTTATTCTGAACTGGTATCATAACTGCGTACTTAGTTAATTCGCATAATATCGTAATGCAATAACGATTTCCGTTGTTACTCTCTACAAACGGGCCTATTGTGTCTATGTAAATAATATCAAGCGGTTTTATAGATGTATCTGTTATACCAAATTTTTCTTTGTGACTGGGCTTTGCCTTATTCACTTGACATTTATGACAATTTTTTACGTATTTCCTTACGTCTTTCTCCATGTTTTTCCACTTGAAATTTGCTCTTAGTTTCTTTAATAACCTATTATTTCCTACATGTCCCCCAAACATTGGATCATTGTGGTATCTTTCTAATATTTTTTGGATCTCTTCTTTCTGCTGTACCGTTTTCGGTACGTCGCATATACATACTTGAATACTTTTTAACCTTTGATTTCCTATTTCTATAAATTCTTCTACTGTGCACTTTTTAAATATATCATCATTTGTATATATTTTCATTCTTTTTACTTCATTTCTTACCGATAACTCTTCAAGCTTTTCCAACGTTCGTCCTAGGTCGAAGTTGTGTAAACCGGTATTTAAGGCTTCACTAAATTTCAATTTGTTTTTGATCCGAATGCTCATTCTAAGCGAGATACGGTTATTTTCAAAGTGTAAAATTGGTAATTTATGTGCCTCAAGGTTATTTAAAACTTTTACTACTGCTGGTTTTTGTATTCTTACTTCTTTTGTTTCCACTTTATTCCTTTGATCCTTTGCTGTTTGTACTTTTTCTTTTTGCGTTTGGGCTCTTGTGATTGCCAAGACATGTGAATTATTTATGTATAAATCCTTAAGTTCTTCAATGGATATTCTCGATATACTGTCCGCGTAATTTTCTATACCTTTTACATACTGTATTTCAAAATCGTATTCTTCGCAATCGATCAAATTTCAAATTTTTCCTAGACAATGTATTTACCTCTTAATTGATTAAAACTTCTATCGCTGAAAATTTTATCCAAAATTTTCGGATTAGTTTCGTTATTTTCCTTATATGTGGATTTGTTCCATCCTGTATGTATTTCAAACTGATTCTTCCTTTCTTCTAATTCTTTTAAACTGTACACGTTGCCATTAATCGATAATGTATTTTCAATTATCTTAGCTTTAGCTCCACTTTCTCTCGCCTGTTTCATGTATCTAATTAGTTGTTTTCTCTGTTCCAATATATCTTTTGAATAATCTTCATCAATATATATCTTTGTTCCTTTCAATTTATTCGTTCCGTTCAAAGTCTCTACTTTCTTCTTCACATCTTTCATCATTATTAGTACTGGTCTATTTTTGTTACTGGTTTTGTTTCCTAATCTTTTACATTTCAAAATATCTGTTTTAACATCTACTGTGTTATTAACCTAATTTGTTTTCTAGTTGTTCTTCATCTTCTTCGTTGTCTTCTTCTATACCATGTATTATTAAATTCTTCTCTCTAAAATTTTTCTGAGTATATGTCATGTTTCCTTGCAAAAATTCTGTTTTTTCTTTTAGTTCCTTATTTTCCATCCTTAAATCGTAGTTTTCCTTCTTTAATTGTGCTATTTATCTACTCATTTTTTCAATTTTATCTTCTATCTTGCATATTCTCACGTTATTGTGATTTCCATTATTATTGTATTTCTTATATTTATTAAAATTTTCGTATCTGCCGTAGTTGTTTCCTTGATTATACTGTCTAAATGTTCCTCTTGACTGATTACCATTGTAAAATCCTCTGTTGTTTCCTCTCCGGTGGTTATTCCTAAAGTCAAAGTTTGATTTTATGAAGAAATTCCTGTTATCTTTCATATGTAAGACGTGTTGTTGTCCTACTATACCTTCTACTGAAACCAATTTTGATAATACTTCTTGTGTTGTTTCAAAACTTCCGGCTGCAATTATCGTTTTGCTTGCATCCGTTGCGGCATTCATAGTTACTGCCTTAATCGTTGCTTCTTTCGTATATTTCTCAGCTAGTCTTTCAGGCATCCCTTCCGATATGTATGCTGCCTGTAATCTTTCCGCCAGTTTCTCTATTTCTGATGCATACTGTGTTACATCCTTTCCGTTCTGTCTTATTTTACCAAGTTTCGCTAGGAGAAGGCTTGGATTGTCTCCTCTTATCCCTGCTTTAAGTTTATCTTTGATATCTGCAATGGAGTTTTCCGTTGTTATTAAGCTTCTAGCTTTTCCTGTTAATCTCGTCTTTATCAATAGGATAGAATTTTCCTCATTACCATTCGTGTTTGTCTGTAGTAAATCCAATGAGTCTAAGAATGACTGTAATTTACTTGCTTCGCCCTTAAACTCATTCGGTAAAACTTTACTCGCAAAATTAAAAAAATCGTTCATACTTGTCGCCATTTTCAACTGTTTGCTTAATGTTTGTAATACAACCGCATTAATTTCCTCAAATATAGAGTTAGGTATGTCTATAATACAATTTAGCGCTTGAAATGCCCTTTCAGCTTTATCCCTAATCCTACTTGAATAACTTTTACAAGTCTCTTGTTGTATTGAATTGAAATTTTTCCAATTTTTGGCTATTAACCTAGTAAAGTTATTGTAAAGACCTACTATGCTACTAATTACTTCTATATGTATATCAGGATTTTTAGGAGTTTCTTTCTTCAAAACCCTTTTCCCCTGTTTATTAACTTCTTCTACAATCAATCGTAATTTATTCTCAAAATATTCCCACGTTATTGACATTTAAGAAAAAAAACTTTGTTCATAAGAATAGAATGCATGTGTACTTACAGATTACTTATACGGTGAGAGTTCCTGTTGCCTGCTTTATTGCATTGCTTCTGTTGATATCTCTTTTCAACGCTCTTCGGTGTGTTTTCCATACTGACCTAACGAACTTGCAGATAAAAGCTATTGTTATAATGTATAGTAATACCATGATGTGCATCGCAACATTATCTTGCTGTACCATGAAAGTGTTATTGACAATTCCTGTTTCTTTTGCTTCCTGTTTGGTTGATGAACCTCCCATTGTTTATTTTCTCCAAGGTCCCAAATTTAAGAAGAAAACCATATAGTTCTATCCTTATAACATCAATTGTACCATAACTTATCATTTACTTACAGGATAATTATTATACTTTTAATTTTACCATAACCATGTAGTGGCGATGTAGATTTACCATTTAATTTTACCATAAATTTCCATTATACAATTACCATTTCCATTTAGTTTGCAGGATCTCCATGTAGTGCCGATTACCATTATACTATTGATTTCACCATAACCATTTTACAATAACCATTGAATTTGCAGGATCACCATGTGGTGGCGATAACCATTATACAATTACCATTTCCATTTCCATTTTACCAATCGTTACCATTTAGTTTGCAGGATCGCCATGTGGTGGCGATAACCATTATACAATTAATTGTACCATTTCCATTATACAATTACCAATACCATTTCCATTTATTTCCATTTTACCAATCGTTACCATTTAGTTTGCAGGATCGCCAGGATCGCGGGTATGGGCGAGCTGGGCTGCTCTCGTTAGCTTTCTCCACACACGTATTCGATGGCTATCATGTACCAAACAAATTCTTGTCTCATCAGAAAAAAGCACAGAATTCCAAAATTTTTCGGCCAAGGATGGGTGCTGTTGGTCTCATTGTAGGCGGCGAAGTCTGTGCGCAGGTAGTAGTCGGGGTACTCTCATTAGTCGACGATACATCAATCCTGTCGAAACTATTCGTTTCCGTCAGGTAGAGACCGATACTGGAATTCCCAAGGCATATCTCATATCTCTTTGGAGTGCTGGTAATGCCATGGTCGGGTTTCTCCGGATCGAATAATGGATATAGTGGTTTTGCCGTTCATTGGTAACACGCCTTCTACCGCTGCTAGGTCTGTTACGAAAAGAATTGGTCTGGAGATAGCGGTTCCATGTGCGAGATACATCACTTTGCGATCTACCAACTCTATTAGCCACGAACCTTTGAGAATGGCCTTCTTCAATTAAACCTAGTATTCTGGCACGATCAATTTCACTTATCACTTGAAGATTCAGGTTGGCAGTTCAAAAGATAAAATTAAACTCCCTTTTCTAGAAAAATGATCGTACCAAAAATGTACTCTCCAACAAAAATATTTGTAAACATGTATTTCTTGCGAAAACAAAATTTGTACAAAAACCTTTGATGTTATTTTTACTTGAAACTAATTATTTAATTAGTATCCAGTCCATTCTTGATGAAGAAAACATTACTTACATAGATATAGGGTGATGCAAAACTTTTGAATCTATGTGTATATACAGGGTGTCTGAAAATTGACGCCCGTCCTTACAGAATATGAATCGGGGGACTAAAACGAATAAAAACGTAAGAATAAAAAAATTGCGTTATGTCCATGGTTACAGAGTTATTGACAAAAAACGTTATTATTCCAATCGAGAATATGTTGATATGTTAAAAGTATTAGGTGCCCATAATGATAATGCCAGTGCTGCAGCTAGAGCATATACCGTAAAATTCCCAAATCGACGGCAACCTGACGCAAAAACTATACGACGGGTTAAACAAAGATTACTGGAAACAGGTAATTTAAATCCCCGATTAAATAATGGAGAACGCCATTCTACTCTCAACGTCGTCCAAGAAGAGCAAATTCTTGATTTTGTTGAGGCGGAACCAAATACAAGTCTCCGAGTTACATCGAGACGAACGCATTTCCAAAAAGATACCATTCATAGATTATTAAGAAGGAATGGCTAATATCCATTTAGGCCTCAGAAAGTTCAAGTTTTACATGAAGGAGATAGGGAGCTTCGGATTAATTTTTGTAGATGGTTATTGGATAACGTAAACAATGATCCACATTTTATAGAAAATATTATGTTTACTGATGAGTGTACATTTACCCAGACAGGGATTATAAATACTCATAATTTGCACGAGTGGAGAGCTGAAAACCCTTATTTAATACGTAAAAGATGTCACCAAAGACGATGGTCAGTAAACATTTGGGCTGGATTATTAAATAATAATGTAATCGGCCCAAATATGTTACCTAACCGACTTAATTCAGCATCGTATTTTCATTTTTTAAACGACAATATACCATTGCCATTTCTCGATCAAGTTCCATTAGCAACTAGATTGAATTGTTGGTTCCAACATGATGGTGCTCCTGCACATTCTGGTAGACAAGTGAGAACATTACTAAATCAAACATTCCCCGACTGTTGGATTGGAAGAGGTGGACCTGTACTATGGCCTCCTAGATCTCCAGATCTAAATCCATTAGATTTTTTCTTCTGGGGATTCTTGAAAATAAAAAATTTACTTTGAACCTGTTGAGAGTGCGGAAGATGTAGTAGCTCGTATTCACGCTGCTGTGACATTTATAGACGAAAACATGCTACAGAGGGTTCGTGATTCAATGATAAATCGTGCAAATATTTGCATTGAAGTAGGAGGCGATTTGTTTGGACACTTTTCATAAATTAATTTCTTGTTTTGTAACAAATATTCGTTTTCAATAAAGTGTAAACATTGAATGTTGGATCTTCGTTTTTTGTCAATAACTCTGTAACCATGGACATAACGCAATTTTTTTATTCTTACGTTTTAATTCGTTTTAGCCCCCCGATTCATATTCTAAAAGGACGGGCGTCAATTTTGAGACACCCTGTATATATATATATATATATATATATAACAAAAACAGAATTAGCGGGCATATCACGCTGTATATATATATATATATATATATATATATATATATATATATATAATAAAATAGTAAGATCACCGAAGCGTGAATATACATATATTGAACACAAATCATTTCAGATAGGTATATTATAATCAACAATTATGAATACATGTTTATAAAAATAACTGGCTTGTTGAGAAATTGGTTTGAAATAATTCAAAAGATTGGGTAAGGCAACATTCACTATTCAAACAATTGTTTATACAGTTTAGATGTGTAACCTCTTACTTGCTCAATATTATTACCAGGTCACAGAAATTAGGCTGTCTAGATTGACAGTTTATGCCAGCGGCTAGTACTCATGTGGAGACGGCGTGAGTTCATTTACGTGCTAAGCAAGTGATCAGCACATCAAATTTATTTAGGTGTAAAAGGGCGCCAAGTAGATTTGCCGCTAATTTTATGTAAGTTCACCCCTAAAAATCTACTAAAAAGGAATGAAATAAAAGACAAACCCACTTCCAGTTACTCGTACGTATATTGAACCTTCTGTACAAAAAGAGTAAAGGCGTCTACAAAATTTTGAATAGTAGTTTTTCAGTGGTCTACCCGGGTAATGTTGAAAAGTTTCATTGCAAAAATAATTCGTGAAAACTGAATAAAAAGCACTAATACTGAAGATACCCCCTTGCTAAACCCACGAACAAAATATAATTGACATTATTGCATACGCACAATTTCTTTTATCAGTTAATAACCAAGCATAAATATTATATAGTCAGAATTGAGAAAATAAAAAGCTTACTTAAGCTTACAACAATAGGTACGACAAGGCGTTGGATCCAATGCGCAAGCCAAGGTATAAATATTAAAAATAAAAAAAATATGAGAAGTACTAAACAGCGTAGTGAACAAATTACGGATCAATTCCAACCGTACAATGTATCAAAGTAGCATCTAAAGTTATAAAACGATAACATCATTGTCAGAAACACATTAATACGCCATGACCTATAGCAACACCTCAAAATTAAGTGTTCATAATTTATAAATACAGTAAAAAAAAACGATAAAAGGTCACCCAGCTCGGTCCAGTTGAAACTGAGCTCTTCGTATTCCTAGTTGGTGTTCGATGTGTGCCTCTCCCAAAAGTCCTTGTCGAAAAGTTGATCCTTACACCAGATTAAAATTATGTGGTGGAAATCCAATAGCCATGAATAAAAACCCTTTTAACTTGTGAAAGGGTTATCCTTTGAACGGCCAAAGACATTCTAGGTGAACATCTATATAATATAACTAACTCTATTGATATATTTCGTCAATAAAAATTTGGTATTTTCGTCAAAATCGGTAATTTAAAACTTCTTCGTCGCAAAACCTAGTCTGAACTTATCAAATCCATCACATCAACAACGTTCAGAACTACAGGTAACGCCCAAGTAGTGTTAAGAAAATCCTCAAAGAGATGTGGAAAAAGCCAACTCAAAACAACATCAAATCTCAAAAACTGCAACAAGGCTTAAATTTTCCACTTTCATATGGTCGGAAAAATATATCCCCGTGATGGGATGTCTCAAAGACACATTTCATAAATTCCGAACCACTCAACCACTACCAAGGAAAGTCGACGTCGCAAAAAGGACGAAAATATTCCGAACTATTCCCGATTATATAAAAATCCCTTCCAAGTCAAGTTGAAAATGTTGCTATCTCCGTCAGTTTCACTATGAAAACGAAATCTAAATTACTTAGTACTAACAACAAAACAATTCTTCCAGTTCCTTATCGCGCGCAAAAAGTACGAAACGAATAATACCAAAAACTTGATTTATACGTTGCTACCAAAATTAACAATAATGTGTAATAGAATTTATACGGCCATGAGCGTATCATATGGGGCAGTTGGACCTATTAACACAAAATGTGTTAATGTCAAATAAAAACGTTACAAATTATCCCCCAACTTCAACGGAATTGACACAGTCAATTTCCTACAGCGCTAGCTGTTTCCAAGTCCGTGACAGTTAATCTCTTACAGCACTCGCTGCTTTTAAGTCTTTAGCATTCCAATTTCCTCTCGAATCACCATTTTCATCTTTCAGTTCATAAGTCCAAGGTGAAAGTTTCCTTTTAATATAGAACGGTCCTACATAACGTGGAGCAAGTTTAGCACTAAAATACCTCGCAGCATCAGACTGTGGAAAGTTTTTCCTCCAAACCTTTTGACCCCTCTAAAAATTCTTCACATCTCTTACGCAAATTATAATACTTCTTCTTCTTTTCCGATGCTTTCTTGATTCTTTCCCTAACTTCGTCGAATAATTTTCTGTACCCAACTGGCCTATTTTCTTCAACGCCGGATATCCCTCTTCCGAGCTGATCCTAATTACAAAAATCTTTTCCAGATAGTACCATATTCCTTCCAAAATTTACAAAATACGGGGAATGTTTCGTTGTATCATGTACTGCTGTTCGTAATCAAGTCGGCAGTCGATGATCGTAGAGGATAGATTAACAAATATTTGCTAAAATAATCGGTGATCACGAGTATAAATTTATGCCCCTTAGTAGATCTAGGAAATGGTCCCATCAGATCACAAAAAATCATTTCCCATGGTTGATGCACCGTAGGTTGTGAAGTCATCAATCCTGCTGGTTTCTTTAATTCTGGCTTATAAGCGGCACATTCTGGACAACTCTGAACATATCTAGAAACAGAATATTTCATTTTAGGCCAAAAGTACTTCTCAATGATACGTAAGTAGGTTTTATTAATTCCCATGTGTCCCGATGTCGGCGGATTATGCGCATCCTGCATAACTTTTAGCCGCAAATCTTTAGGTACAACCATTTTCCATGAGTCGGGTGGATCTCCCAGTTCGGAAATCTTTGGGGCGACGTACTTGAACAGCTTTTCGTCAATCACCCTCCATTTCATATATTTCAACGGACGGCTACGGACATTTTCTAACATACCGGTATACCAACGGTCTCGACTCTCATAATTTCCGTTTAATTCCACGAGATCTATAACAGGTACCGACCTGGACAACAAGTCAGGCACAACATGTTCTTTCCCTTTACGGTGTATGATTTCATAATCGAATTGCTGCATCCGAACGGCCTATCGAGCGAGTCTACCACTCAAATCTTTTTGGTTCTGGAGCCAGACCAATGAATAGTGGTCGGTCACAACAGTAGAACGTACCCCTTCCAAATATGGCCTTAACTTTTCCATAGCCCAAATTACAGCAAGACACTCTCGTTCGGTCGTCGAATAATTCCTTTCTTGTCTTGAGAGAGAGCGGCTCAGATAAGCAATGACACGGTCTCCGTCCTCATGTGGCTGAAGCAATACGGAACCTAACCCGTATCCAGACGCGTCGCACTGAAGTACAAACGGCAAATCATAGTTAGGACAATTTAAAACGGGCGCAGTAACCAGGCATTCCTTGATATTGTTAAAAGATGCATCACATTCAGGAGTCCATACAAACTTCCTGCCCTTACGAGTGAGAGCTGTTAAAGGTGACATTAACGTCGAAAAATCAGGGACGAACCTGCGATACCATGAAAACGTTCCTACCACCTGTCTAACCTCTCTTACGGTCTTCGGAGTCGGTATTTCCATCATAGCCTTTACCTTATCTCCATCAACATGCAATCCATATTTATCAACGATATGACCTAAATACCTGAGTTCGGGTCTGCAGAATTGACATTTTTCCCAGCTGATAGACAATTTAGCTTCACGTAGTCTTCTAAAAACCTCCTCTAGAACAGGACCCAAAACTCGGTCTATGAGGCGTTGCCACGTAGCCGGAGCGTTATGGAGGCCAAAAGGCATCCTTTTGAACTGAAATAATCCACGCCCTGGGACAGTAAATGCTGTATAAGGTCGAGAAGACTCCTCTACTGGTATATTCCAATAAGCCAATTTAATATCTAAAGTAGAAAGGACATGTGCATTGCGCAATTTATCCAAAGTATGAGAAATAGAAGGCAATAACTGTCTCTTTCGGTAACCGAATTTAATTTCCTATAATCGACACAAAACCGGTATTTTCCGTCCTTCTTTCTGACTAAAAGCACCGGGGACGACCATGGACTATGACTCCGCTCTATAACATCCAACTTCAACATTCCATCAAGTTCTTCATCGATGTGCCCTTGAATGACAGGAGAAACGGGGTAATATCGTTGCTTAATTGGTTTCGAGTTGCAGATGATCACATGCTCCACCATGCTTGTACACCCTAATTCTTCCCTTATAAGTTCACGGTTTCGATTAATTACAGCATCAAGTCGAGCTTTCTGCAAATCCGTCATATTTACTTTTGTTTGTAGGTGTTCAACAGCAAGTAGAGGTTCAATACAGTCTGAAAAATGCCATTCGTCATGCCGAAGGTCCGGAACTATTCCCATTAGCTTCCAAAAATCAGACCCAAGAATAAGAGTATGGGGTACACTAGGCACCACTAAGGTCTATATGATCCTGACTCTGTCCCTAACGACAAAAGGTAAAAGACATTCTCCGACACTTTCACATATCTGCCCATTAGCAGCTCTACATTTAGTCTGATTGCTTCGATCCATTTGAAATCCCAAGTTCTGTATCATCTTCCATCCCGAAATACCCAGAATAGTCCTGGAAGCACCTGAATCTAACAATCCTTTAACCTCAGTTCCCAGTATTTTAACTCTCAAATATGGTCTTTCGTCATTGACAGCATGTTCTAAAATATAATCCAAAATCGGTTCAAAATTGGTCGATGTACGTTCAGCGTTGCTTTTTTGACCAGTAAAGCACGCTGCACCTAGTTTCCCTGTTTCTTACAATTCGGACAGTTTCTTACGGTTCTTACGGTAACTCCATCTTTTTTACATCTGAAACAATTATTTTTTTTTGGGCAACACACAACCAATGGCACGATGCCCCGGTTGATTACATCGATAACAAATCACACCATTCCTACCTGAAGATGAACCCAAGGGAGATGACACTTCGACCGCATCCATGTCATCTACGCTAATATAGGCTAAATCCTTTTCCATTATTCCACTCTTCCTACATGTAGGTTCCACATAACTGTTGATCGCATCCCGACGATCCTCCATTCGTCTACAAACCTGTCTCAGTTCTTCCAAGTTAGTGGGATATGGGTCTCTCAAACGATCCTGGTAGAATGGATGTAGATTCTTCAAAATAACTGCCAGCTGAGTCGCTTCAGATACTGGGCAGCTAAGCCTTTTAAAATAGCTCGATATGACGGCCAAATATACACCGATGGTTTCCGATGAGTGTTGAATCCTACGACGCAACTCGTCAAATAGAGACTCATTATGATAAGCGGAGAGGTATTCGCGTTTGAATTCTGCGACTAGTTCTTCCCAAGTCGTGACTCGTAGACGCACATCCTTGTAGAACTGATATGCTTTATCGGCAAATAAATTCAACCCAGATTCCAATAATATTTCGGGCGATACATTACGCGCATAACGTAACTCTTCAACCATTTCGAAGAAGGCAGTGACAGAAAGGTTTCTATTAGAGACATTCTAGGTGAACATCTATATTAATATAACTAACTCTGTTGATATATTTCGTCAATAAAAATTTGGTATTTTCGTCAAAATCGGTAATTTAAAACTTCTTCGTCGCAAAACCTAGACTGAACCCATCAAATCCATCACATCAACAACGTTCAGAACTTCAGGTAACGCCCAAGTAGTGTTAAGAAAATCCTCAAAGAGATGTGGAAAAAGCCAACTCAAAACAACATCAAATCTCAATAACTGCAACAAGGCTTAAATTTTCCACTTTCATATGGTCGGAAAAATATATCCCCGTGATGGGATGTCTCAAAGACACATTTCATAAATTCCGAACCACTAGCGTACTGGTACTACAAAATACTATATACTGCTTTTTAAGTTTTTTATTCGCTCAACACCTCTATTTCTAAAAATTAAGATCAAAACAATGTAGTTCCTTTTTTCTGTTTACAGTTGAGTGATATTTGATCTTTTCAATTTATTACACATACTTACATTCACATAGTTTTTCGAAATTTTCCCATATTCAAATTTACATGGAAAAGATCATCATTTGAAACAAGAACGCACTTTTGATCATCAACTAACTTGAAAAAGCTTATATTTCGCCTTTATTAAGTTGAACAGCCTCAGGAGTAGGTAATAACATGTCCACGATATGTTGATAGAGTGACATATTTCTGTGGAGTAAGTTAATTTATTCCGTGACGAAAGGTATATATCACTTTTTAATTTTGTACTTAAAAAAACAGTAGCTTATTCTTATTAGGAAAGAAATTAGTAATTGACATAATTTTATTAATTTGGATAATTTCATTATCTGGTCTATTCATATCAGAAGTTAATTTTATGCAACTTTTGGTTGTCAGATTAAAACAAAGGGACTATGGATTTTTTGCAGAATAATAAGAGATACATTGATTTATGAAAATTCACTTGTACATAATATGGACTAAAGATGGGTGTGGCAAAAAAACATGACAATTGAATTGGCATAAAATGAATAGGTATTGCGAGATATACACAATAAAAAATATGTTAGAAATAACACCTAGAGAAGGTCGCACTACTGTATTTATCTATTATTTTGTTCTTAACAGATTCGGTTACATATTATGATAATTTTGATTATCAAGTGAGTTGTTTATTTTCAAACGCCAATTATAGTATTGTAGTGTGGTAACTAGATGTTTCACAGTTTTTTTCCTTTTGTAATGGTTAATATTGAGTGTTGCGTTGATATTGATGACAGTTTGTTTTTCTTATAAGTAGATAGGGATGGTATTGACTCTTTTTGGATTACATATTTACTCTCTATTATTATTAATGAGCTCTTTTAAGAGCTTAGTTTTAATTTCGATTATATAAGAGTTTGAGCTCGAGGATTCCTCTAATGATAGCAAAGTTTAAGATTTCAAATCAGAATATAAAATGTCTTTGCAATAATATTCCGAATAACAATACAAATACAAAGTGTGTATCTTCAGGCAACAAAGGAGGACGTCTTAGAACAAGAAACAAATCCTCAGTATCGGGCGAAAATATCCTTATCTTATTGGAACCACAGATAACCCACATATAGATGAGACACTGATTGTGGCGCCATCTAATGAGCCTTTCGACTAAACAATTGAGTGATGTTGGAAAGATTTCTGTAATTTTAGGTTTTGGCGGTATAGTCAAATCCACTGTATTTTAATTATGTTATTTCAAAATAGCAATTTATTGTCTATCATTTAACACTTCATTCAATTTAACTCTATTAACTCAATAATGATTAGATGTTGAGTTAAATTGAATGAAATATCAAATGATGGACCACAAATGCTTAAAATGGAAAAAATAAAACAATAATCATATAAACAGTTTATTTATTTTGGTATAAAAATACAGAGTACTTTTCTTAACAAACTGAATATATAATGTAAAAACAATGCAATAATTAAAAATAACTTGAGTAACATATATTCTAGATTGGAGTATCATTAGATTTTTAACAAGATAAAAGTAGAAAATTATTTATGATAAGTATATATTAATTATTAATTAATTATTAACTGCTGACTACTTAATCAAAAAAAGTGTTAGCAATGAGTAGTTAACTACTATTTTTGGCAACTTTCTGTGAAAGAAAATATTTGAGTATAATTACTGTGACTTAGAACAAAACTAATTAAAATATTTTTAAAGGAAATGTAGTTAACTACTGCTCAGCTCTGTAAATACAAGGTACCAAATAATAACATATAAGAGTTGCTAAACAGCACTTATGACTGTACAAAATATAAAATAATATATCTAACATTTCATTTCCGCTTAAAACACATCTTTATTTCTTTACTGGGAGCATCAACTAGGTCTTCATGACTCTTAAAAATCCCACCGTCTTGTGGAAATCCTTTCTCGTTTCTGGATGAGCTTCTACAAATAACAACAGTTATATAAGTAAACACACTAAATAACGACAGTAAATAAGTAAACACACATATATGCTTGAAAATTTATATCAACAAAAGAAAACAAAATGTGCTTACTATTGAAATAATAATGAAAAAATGGTTGAATGTTTAAATTTTGGAGTTTTGATATTTTTTTGAATTTATGATTTTTTTTGTATTTCTGAAAATTTCTTGACTTATAGGTTTTTTTATTTTTGGTTTTTAATGGATATTTTGGATTTTTGTTTACCGCTAGACCAAATGGTTAGGCGTTATGGCTCAACAAAAGTTAACACGGACTTTCCCATAAATTGCCATACCATGTGCTATATATGAAAATCGTTTCTTAAGTAGTAAACTCAAAAGATAAGTACTTAGTGGAAAAATAGTGCTTTTGCTAATTGTAAAGCATTCATTTTTATTTTGTAAATGCCTTTAATTGAATGCATTGGAATTAACTTTGGCATTGAATCAAATTATCAATTTTCACTACTGATCAATTAAAATAAATGAAAAAAGTATAATAAACAAGATTGTCAATTTTACATATATACGATTTTGAACATTTACATATTTAGTAATTTATTTCTCAAAACTATCTACCTACGATTCAAAAATGAAAGGACTTTATGCCGATTAATGGTTTTTTCGCTTCGCAACACATTTATAGTGAAGGTGGAAAGGACTCAATACCTTCCATCCCATAGCTGGTGGAGGGAATAGCTTCTGCGAGTGGTGAAGGTGGAAGTGGCTCATCACCTTTACTGGTGGAGGAAATAGCTATAACATAAAATAAAATTGAGGTTATTATTTTTTCAATGGGTACATTTTAAAATGTCCAAAATTATAGCAAGCATATTGAATGATATTAATTGTCTCGACCCTTACTCCGTGGAATCTACTCATATTACTGTTTCAAATGAAACTTACTGTTTCTAGATAATTCCACAATAATATTGAGAATTTTTTTAAAAGTCTAAGAAATTGACAATTGTTCCATGGTCAGAATGACAGAAGTTACATTTCATTTGATGCCTGCCTGATGTTTAATAATTATTTTTCGCTAAACCAAGAAGTGACTTACCTTATGATTGACTACAAGAAGTATGATAATATTATTTTAAGATATATTTAATCAATCACAAGGTAGGTCACTTCTTGGTCTAGCCTAAATTAATGATCAAACATCAGGTAGGCATCGAATGAAATGTAACTTGTGGCATTCTGACGATAATATTTAATAACAAAACAATTGTCAATATCTTAGAATTTTTAACAATTTTTCCAATATATTGTGGAATTATCTAGAAACAGTAAGTTTCATTAAAAACTGATGTATTGAATACAATTAAACTTACCTTCAATTTCTGGTAATTTCCTCTCAAATTTTCTGGTGGGCATTTCAACTTTTACAACTGGAGAAAAATATGTATGGCTGGAAGGCATATCTAGAAAAAAATGTATGTTATTAACCTCTTTTTTCAATTGCAGATAATAAATACCTTTAATTCTTTCAGGGACCGTCTCTTGTATAGGCCTTTCTACTTTGACTGTCTGTTATATCACCCTTCATTGAATAATCTAAAATATATACATATTTAATAACATTTAACAAATTTATATAAAAAAATTACTCACCAGGCAAAAACAGGGACGGCAAAAAGCAAATGTTCTCAGTAACATGCCTTCGTCTTTTTAAAATTTTGAGAAACACTGTTTTTGAAAATGAAGGGGTGATATTCTCCATTGTTTCCTCGTCGTCAAATTGGTTGATGTATTCCCACTGTCTTCCAGCTCCAGCCATATTAATTTTATAGATAGATAGATAATCCGAAACTATCACAAAAACGACGTTACAGTTTTCATTAATGTTTTGGAATATTTTGATCGACAGGCTCTATAGATGGCACGGTCTGCAGTGTCCCTAACCTGATTGGAACCTCCTTTTGATGCATATATAGAATGAAGAATTACTTTTGCGTAAGCGCGTCCAGCTCTGCAAGTCCACCATATTATCACAAGCAATCGTAGTCATTACGGAATATTCCAAGGAACAAACTACTTTTCGATTAGTTTCATTTACCAGTGATATTAGATGTTTTGAGAAATAGTGAGTACTTTCTCCTTTTGTCAATGTATGCAGCTTTTTGAGACGTGTTTTTAAGGCTAGTTTTATCGCAAACGATATATTATATAGGATTTGTCCATTTCTGACTTTTGACCCTTTCCATTCATATCAAAGAGTTATGTTTGTACGAGTCAACAACAACGTGAATCTGAGAATATGCGTAATATTTTTCTCAGAATCTTGGCTGAAAACTGGATTACTAAATCCGAAAAGTATCCTACATTTTTAAACCATAACAATTGGCCTTCTGCCATACCATCGACAACTGCTATTCATAAATCGGTAACAAGTGGTACTACTTAGTATTAAAAACTGAAACATCCATATGGGAGCTTCTAGTTCTTATAAAAACTGTGTGGTTAAAGTTAATGAAAAAAATAATAGAGATCTCTTACTTAATAACAATTTATTAAGAAAATAAGGTTGGTAAGAAAACTACATTCGTATGTTTTTGTAATTTATTCTAAAAATCAGGTTGAAACGCAAGAAAGCAGTAGCTTCCTTGCTCCTGAATTTTATTTATCAAAACAAAAATAAACTTTTTTGTTTTAGAGGGTAAGTTCCATCGCTCTGATAAGCCAGTAAAAAATTTCATTTAATTTTAATTAGAATTTAAAAATTTAAAAGAATATAGTTATTTTTGGGTTAAACAAGAATTTAGGGATGCTTTTTAACGACATAAGATAAAACTTACCCCTATGTCACGTTTTAAGCCATATTATCAGTTATCTTTATTTTCCACCTTTTGTATACATAATCTTATTTTATTTAATTTTGTTACTTTAGGGATGTTAAGGGATGAGTTATACCCCTTTGCCATATTTGCGACAGAGGGTCCATCAATACTGGATTATATTCCAGCGACTGCCACATCACATATTAAAATAAACTAAAATAAAATGAACTTCAACGATACATTTAAAAACATTTTACAAGTTACGGTGTGTGTACATCAACTTTCAAAGTAGTAGCAGAACTATTATGAAAGTTGATGTACACACACCGTTACTTGTAAAATGTTTTTAAATGTATCGTACATTTTGTTGTTTTATTACTCAGGGTCGGAAGTTCCAGACGGGAAGGCTATATACGCCTGCGTGCCGATGTTGGTTGTCGTCTCGAAAATTCGAGATCTTCCAATATTGATGACACAAATGTAGCGTTTGGCTGTCTTGTTGAAATCCATTGTGTGTATTTTTCTATGTTCAAGTCACCAGCTTTGCTCCCAGGTTTTACACCCTCACTTGGTTATACCGTTCTGAGGAGGGCTGATGAGCTAGAAACATGCATGTCTACGGTAACCACTCTTTTAAGTAGCCCTTCCTTCTTTTTGGCTGAAATACCCATGAATATCTTTGTTGCTTGTTGTTTACATGTCACGCATTATTCGTACATCTTGTTGTTGTTCCATTACTCTGGGCCGGAAGATTCAGACGGGATGGCTATATGCGCCTCCGTGTCGATGTTGGTTGTCGTCTCGAAAATTCGAGATCTTCTAATATTGATGACACAAATGTAGCGTAACCACTTTTTTAAGTAGACCTTCCTTCTTTCTGGCTGAAATACCCATGAATCTCTTTGTTGCTTGTTGTTTACATGTCACGCATTATTCGTACATGTTGTTGTTGTTCCATTATTCTAGGTCAGAAGTTTCAGACGGGAGGGCTATATACGCCTCCGTGTCGACTAAATAACTAAGACGCTTAAATACGAGTACATAGGCTTTAGTAATTTTATGCTCTCGAGCTTTTCTGTCTCATACATAAAATGGATCAGCTTAGTCTATGCAGGGTACTGAAAGATTTTACATGAGTGCGATACAAAACTTGAGTTTTATCTTGAAACATACACTGCTTGATTACTTTTCTGGCTAAATTTTTGGAACCTATTATTCAATACCTTTGACGAGCAGCAGCTAATAAACATTGCGTACTTGCATGTTAAAGTAGCTTATGTTTATGAGTAATGATAGGGTAATATATGTCTGGAACATAATAAAATTGGTTGTTTGATATTGTAATTTAATGGAGTAAAGCGTAATCTATCTCCTACTTTATCCAAAAATGGCAATAAAGGTGATAATTTACTATTTCTCGGTACTCGTTCTTTATTACTTTTCTGCCCAACCCATCTAATATGCGAGAAAAGTATTGGTTTACCCCAACAAAAGTTGGAATTGTGAAAAAAAATGTTGAGTTATTTTCACGTTTTTCATCAATAACAACACGAATAAACTGGTTTTAGAAAAAAATCCTGTGTGTATGTCGTCGTCGTTGTCGTCGGCCACTTTTCGTTACAAGTCTTGTTAGCACGATACAGCCTCCGGAATGGAAAAACTCACCAATTTTATGATTGAATATTGTTCAGGACATCTCTCAGAGGTAAACCCTATCAATTTTCAGCACATCAGAGCCAGTACAACGGGTGATATGGTACTTGAAGCACGACATTTTGGTAATTTTTTGAGAAATTTCAGTTTTTTAGCACGATACAGCTTCCGGAGTGCAACAAGTAACAATTTTATGATTGAACATTATTCAGGACATCTCACATATGAACCCTCAGCTCACCAGAGCCAGTACAACAGGAGCTATAGTACATTAAGTATGACATTTTTGTTATTTTTGGAGATATTTCAGATTGTTGGCACGATACAGCCTCCGGAGTATATACAAGAGACCAATTTTATGATTGGATATTATTGAGGGCGTCTTAAATATGAACTCTATTGATATTCAGCTCACTAGTGCCAGTACTACGAGTGCTATGGTACTTGAGGTACCTAATTTTTGGCATTTTTGAAGAATTTTAATTTTGTTGGCACGATACATCCACCAGAGTGTATACAAGTGACCAATTTTAAGATTGAATATTGTTCAGGACGTCTTATAGATGAATCTTATTGATTTTTAGCTCACCAGAGCAAGTACAACTAGTGATATGGTAGCTGAAGTGCCACATATTTGGTGCTTTTAGGAGAAATTTCGGGTTGTTAGTACGATACAGCCTCCAGAGTGTATACAAGTGACCACTTTTATAATTGGATATTTTTGAAGTTGTCTCTGTTATTTTGGGAGAAATTTCGATTTTTTAGCACGAGACATCTCCCGAAGTGTATACAAGTGACAATTTTATGATAGATTATTGTTCAGGGCCTCTCACAGATGCGGAAAAGTTAGTTTTAATCTTTAGAACCGTATATTTTTTAATAATCTTAGCTCTGGTAATAGTTATTTATGTAACAAGTCCCGAAAGTGATATTTTACGGGATGAGTAGGCAGTTTCCAGGGCGAGCCGTAGGCGGAACCGTTACGTACAATTTTTTTTCTGCAGCTGTTTATTAGATAAAATATTAAAAAATAATAGGGATAGATACTATAAATATTACTTATGAACATTAATTGTACAATTATTACAATTACTTATATTAATAGTATTAGGAATATCAACATAAGTGGCTGTGTTGAAATTAGTATTAGACATTGCAGTACTTGTACTAGCTTTCGAGATATTAATTTCGTTACGGCCATTTTGAATCTTGGAGTCTATGTCAAGTTTGTTTCTTAAAGAATTTTCTAGGTATCCTTCTGCCACATTCGTCGATTTCCACCCTCCGTGTCTCTTTAAATTGGTGATACTGCTACCGCCATCAACTAATAAAGTGGCTGAACTTCTTCGTAAACAGTGGCCGGTGTATTCTTTGGGGTGTGGCAATTTAAGATATTCGGCAATTTTGGAGGCAATATTTCCAAAACTGTGAATACCAATGGGTTGTACAGAACATTTTCCTTTTTGTAAAATACAAATAACCTACGATGTGGTGTGTTGGGTTGACGTAATGACAAATATCTTCTGTATAATGAAATATTATCTTCTCCAATGACGACAAAGGTTCTTTCAATATTTGTTTTAGAATTAGGAATTTTGATGCCTAACATTGTTTCTTTATCCTCTATATTATCTAGGCTCATTTTGCAAAATTCCTCATGCTGACAAGCACCTGCCAACCCAATTATTATTGCAACCTAGAATATAAGTAGACACAAATTGATCAAGAGAAAGAAGAAAAAAATTGACTTAATTTTTACCTTTATCGCCAAGTAACTATTATTATCAGCGTCTGATAAAAAATTATCTCTTTCTTCTTTATTTAAAACTCTTGCTTTCTTTGCTTTATATCCAACGGATTTCCTTTTAAGAAGAGCGATAACTTTGGGATATTGGCTTATATCGATATTGTTTTTAATGTTAATAGTGGACTTAAGCATCGAGTAATTGCTCCAGAGGTTTGACGGTTTTAAGATTTTAGATTTTTCTAATAAATACGCAAGAATTACTTTTTCATTTATAATACACACATTTTTATCATCTCGCCATTTTTGGAACAAATTATAGACCATTTCATACCTCTCTCTTGACTTTACCGGCAACAACTCATGAGTACCGGCTTTAACAGCTTCACTGATTTTATGTGGAATAATTATATCATCGTCACTTTCGTTGTCGATTTCCATTTCTGGATCGGAAAATTGAAAAAACAGTGGAACTATCAACAAATTTATTTTGACAAGCGATGTCATAATAAAAATTCCGTAAATGTCATTGCTAATGCCGCGTACATAGATATTGAAAATTATTCCGAAAGTAAAAAAATCGTCCCGAAAGTAAAAAAAAAACATTCCGAAAATAGCTACTTTCGGTACGATTTGTATAAAGTTCCATTTTGGATTTAATAAATCATACTGAAAGTTCTATTTTCGGGACGGCTGCAGAAAAAAATTATTCTTGCTGAGCGATTTTTATTAATAGTTATTGACGATAATTTATTTCACATGTATCAAGAGGATCGGTGCGAATAGGTTTAGATTGCATTATTAATTTAATATTTTCAACGAATAGAAAAACTTATTAAATAAAGGAAATGTAGGAATATTTGTACATAGTGAGGTTTTAGATTATTTCTTCAAATCTGGTAACTCAGTGTCAATAGCAAATGTATTATTACAAGGTGGGCTATCTGAATTTTGATTTAAAAATTGTAGACCATGCCACCACAAGTAAGTGTTTATCAATTGTCCAGGTGTGATATCTCTCGATGCTTAATCTGCAGGATTATGCTGACTGGAGACATAATTCCAATTTTCAATATTAGTGAGGTGTCGTATTTTTGAAATTCGTTTTGCAACAAATTGCTGAAGGTTAGATGGTTGTAATTTTAACCAAGCCAACACCACTTGAGAATCGCTACAATAGACTGTTGGAATTGAATGAGGTAAGGCTGAATTGACTTGTTCAGATAACTGAGCATCACATGATTCCAGTCTTGGAATTGTTGTGGTTAAAATAGGGGAATCCTTGGACGTTCCACAAAGAAGACAACATTCATATTTTTTTTTCTATAAAGTTATAACTAGGTGTATATATGCATGAAGCATATGCCATTTGAGGTGCGTCTGAAAATGTAATTCGATTAACTTAAAATTAATAAGAATCACGTTTCAAGGGATTTTTAAATTATTAAAAATGTGTAATTGGCTTTAAAAATCGTTCCAAATTGATAAGAGTTTATTTGTGACTCAGATTAACAAATAAAATAGATATGTTTGTTGTGATTTTTGCTTGTCCCAAACATCGAGTCACATTCTAATCTCACTTGCGGACACTTCCACTGCTTTGCCATATTCACAAAGTCTCTTCAGTTGCAGGAAAACTGAAATTAGAAGTTTGATTGAAAATTTGTTAAAATGTTATGGAAATAAAAAAAGTCATATTGATTTATGCATTTGAGTCGCTGCTTTTAAAAGTAATTAATAATAATTTGAGTTACAGCTGTGTGCACAAGAGATTAAAATCCCAATTTTTTTTCCCTTAAGAGAAACAATGTATTGTTGTGCAATCTTCTTTAATTAAAATTCGCGAATTTTAATTAAAGAAGATTGCACAACAATACATTGTTTCTCTTAAGGGAAAAAAAGTGAAAAAAAAGAAAAAAATTTGGGATTTTAATAAATAATACTTGAATTTTATTTAATAAAGGCATATCCTTATATAAATTTTAAACAAGTATTTCTTGTAACCTTAGATAACTTTATGGTTCTAACTAAAAGTGGCACCATTGCTCAAAATTTCAGTACCTGTTTTATGTGCCAAGGGTAACCTATTTGAACAACGTTTCGCATTCAAGTCGTCTTTATACAAAACGATTAAAACGAATTTCTTCAAGTTCCCAGAACTTGCATAATTGATCATCCTCTGGACCACGGTTATTACTAAATAAATGCAAAAGGGATAATATTTTAGTGTTTGATTTTGAAATAGGAGCTACAACTGCAACTATACAACCGAATTTGGTATAGCTCTACTCGATTTCCACTACTTCTATTATGCAGAATTGGCAAATGTTTACCAAGTTTTATTTGTCCTTGAGAAAAAAGATTCCAGAGTTCACTAGCTCCAATCAATATATCAATAACCAGGATCGTAAAATAAAGGATTAGATACATTGATTTCTCTTGGAATACTCCATTGAAAGTGACTAACAAATTGGGATTACTATTACTGATTCAACTCAATTCATCGAACCTTTAAATTCAAATCTTGTTTTTCTTACATGATATTCAAGCTTTATAACCAGGTCCCCCAGCCTTTGAAAAATTTGAAATTGGAAACGTTTGAATATGAATACAAGAGAGTACTGTATCAGAGTGTTTAGCAATTCGCGCATACTGATTTTGTGGAAAAAAGTATATAAAATTTGTATTTTATCTAGGGGAAGGTCGCCTATGATGACACACTTAAGTTTAATGCTCTCTAACTTGCTTATTTGCAAACGCATCATTTACTGTTTTGACTGTGTATATTCTGTTAATAACAGCTATTGATGATAGTCATTCAAATTATTATTAAGTTATTTTTTTTCACACAGCAACGATATAAAAAAATATTAAGGTATACCATCGTCAGAGCATGCCAAAACCTATGATTGCATACCCCTCAGAAATTGAATTTACTCGATTTAAAGTAGTTTTATTTGAACAAAAAGTAACAAAATAAGAAAAATTCTCATAAACAACAACAAAATAGGTAACATTCTCGAAATTCAACGTAACAGACTAGGATGTAACATAACACTTGGAAAAATTCTACTGGCATAGCTCGCAAACAAACAATTTAATTTGTTTAGGTACTCCAGCGCAGTTATAGTGGCACCAGAATAGGCATTTCTGACATCGAACTTTCTCTAGCACGAGACTGAGAGTATAGCCCATTACAATATATGCAAGCAGCATCAGATTCTTCGTCATTATCAATATTGTACGAGTTATTTTTATCCTCGTCCTCTTCCTCGTCCTCTTGTATTATTCTTCTCTTCACTTTTCTCGCTAGCTTTTCTCGCTCTTTTTCAGCCTTCTGATCTGCTTGATTTTTCAATTCTACAATATTAGGTGTACTGTTCACATGACCACATTTCCCGCGATTCCTTCCTCTCTTCGTTTCAAGTTTTGGTGCAGCAACTGGCAACGGCGATACCTCTTGTATAGTAAGCTTAACTTTTTCGATTAATGCACTTGTTGCTTTTGACGTAGAAGGACTTGGTTCTTGCGATTTAGAAGCACCTGCCCTTTCTGATGTAGAAGGCCCGGTTTCTTCGATATCTAAGTCTATTTGTGACTCTTCTACGGCTTGTTCACAGTTCCCTGGGTCTCGTTGTTCAAGAGGTTTATCCGTAGTGAGCAAAGGAGCAAACATCCAATCCTCGAAAATTTCAGCATTTTCGGGAACTATTCCTGCTTTGCGAAATGCATTAATGGCGTTTGCGGTGTTGCAGTTTTCAAATAGGCATTTTTGGAAAGACCAGTAACCTGAAAATGCGTTACCATTCTCCCCGGATTTTGTTTTAGACATATTTGTATCTTTTGGCTATAGTAGGCTTGTAAAGGGCCGAAGAAACCAATGTCAAGTGGTTGTACACGGTGAGTGCATTGTGCAGGAAAGCAAAATAAAACAATTCCATTATTTTTGGCTATTTGAAGAACCTCTAAACTCTTATGACTCGAATGGCCGTCCAGTAAAAGAAGCACTTTGTTTTCAGTAGAGGCCTAGGTGTATTGTCAGAAATGCTGAAGCCATTTTACAAAGATTCCGCTATTCATCCAACCGTTTTCCTGACAAAATGTTTTGCTTCCAGTTGGAGAATTATCCATTAGTTCATTCTTGAACCGTTTCCTGGGAAAAATGAAAACTGGTGGCACATAAGTTCCTATGCTATCCATGCAACAGACAAACGTTAAGTGCTGTCCACGTTCCGCACTACTGAGAGTCCCTACTTGCTTACGGCCTCGAGTAGCAAATATTTTTTGTGGTCTTTTTTGTACGGTACTGAGTCCAGATTCATCAACATTATAAATGTTTTCTGGGGGACACTTATACTGATCAATAATTGCCGCTATTGCAGTAAAATACGAACTTAAGTTGTTCCTATTAAAATCCTGTGCTCGTACATACGAAGTATCCTCTGGGATTCTCGAAGAAATTCTAGGATTCCTCTACAGGAATCCGTTGACCCATTTTTTGCCGGCCATTTGAGTTTCCTTATTGAAGTCGTGCTTCATTTTGTTTTTCTCGGCAATTTGGAAAACCAATCTTCTCAGATCTTTCATTGTTAACCCGAAAAATCTGGTTTCCATTTCAATGATATGTTGCATTATTTCTTCCTCTATATATCTACTCAGTACTGGTCTGCGACCTCCCAAATCTCCTTTTCTAGCAATACACCCATTCTTGAATCTTCTACGCAATGTTATCGCTGGGACGTTGAAAGTTTTTGCTGCAAGTTGCTATCCCATTTTCTTGTCTTTGATATTTTGCAATGCCTCTTCCATCCCCTTCTCACTCCACTCCTGCCTCTTCTTTTGGCCAGGCATACTTGCTAAATCTGTTGACGATATTAAATTTAGATAAGCTACAAAGTGGGTAATGTGTAACCAAGAACAACAGTTTCCTAGGATGGCAAACCCGCATACACCGTCGCCTATGATGGCATGGTATGTCATCATAGGTGACCGCGCAGTATGCCATCATAGACAAAAGTTGGGTTTTGAATATTAACACAAAATACTTCCTCCACAAGAACATAAGCTCAAAACAACCACATACGTACATGCACAAGAAACACCCAAACATCCCACTGCAGGATTAATTCGCGTAGATAACATGTGACAAGTACAATATGATATTTATTAGTCGATAATATTACTACACTACTTACCAATTTCCTTTATCTTCCACAAAAAAACAGGAATACCCCTCTACAGGCACCGCCACTACACACAGGCGTAGTGTGATATAAATATGCATCTGCGCACCACAGACTAGAGCGCTAGAACGGATACATTCATGTTTACAGCCGTGCCATCATACGCGACTTTTCCCTATTGGTAATGGATTATTTACTCATTTTACGTATCTTTGGTCAATTGTTGTTCTCCTTTTAAGTGTTTAGTAAAATATGCTCGTTTTATGTTTGAAATTTTATCTTATATGTTGTATTAGCTCATTTTTACAATGTCTAGTTTTTTCAGATCACACTATACATAATTTGTAAATGTACATATTTCTTAGTGATGGCACTGGTATCAGCTCTGCTGTTGTCGTCCCTCTATTGCTAAATTTTACATTAGAACAATTTTCTTGTGAATTTTATTGATTTTTTTTTCAAATAAACTTATCATTATTATTGATTTTTGTTAAGGAATTACTTGATTAGTTTATTACTTCATCTAAATAATTCCACAATGTACATATTAAGTCTAAATTCAACGTCAGGTAATTCTGGCTTTTTACCATTTAAAAAAAGTACAATTGTTCTCTGGCTCTATAAACTTTGTTTTAGAGAACCTCTGTTCCAAATTTCTTAAGTGCCATAAGTAAATTAAATAGATTATGTGCAATTTCTAACTGCAGTAAATTATCGCATTGAAATGAATTGTGAATTGATCTAGTATAAATAGATTATCAATCGGAATAATTGGAGTATTTTATCGTAATAGGTAATCATAAAGTGTTGAAATATAATAGACATGTGCCAATAGTTTCAATCAAAATATACCTGATCAAATTGACTGCAACATTTGGAAATGAAATAAACAACTCTATAATACAGTAATCGGAAATTTGCAAACAAGTAATAATGTATTTGACTGGCCCTATTCCTGTAGATCGCTCAACTTGCTTCATTTATTTTCATTGAAACCCAAAATTACTAGTCTACATCGGATATACTACACATATTTCAACTTCCGATGTGAAATACCAAAATATTTTGTATAATTAATTGAAATTGATAACAGAAAAATTGGAAAGTTTTAAAATGGTTTATTCAGTACAAAACTTTAAAATTACTCCAATAAATATTGACACATGTTTTTTTACTAACTTGATATTTTTTACTTTTCCGCCCAACCCTATCCAAGATCCGAGAAAATTATTGGTTTACCTCAAAGAAAGTTGTTGTTGTTTTTTTAGTTATTTATTCGATTTTTAGCGAGAAAAACACGGAAAACCGATTTTTAGAAAAAAAATCCTGTCTGTATATCGTAGTCGTTGTCGTCGGCCAATTTTGTAACATGTCTGTTAGCACGATTGAGCCTCCGGAGTGCATGAAGTCACGAATTTTATGATCAAGTATTGTTTAGAGCATCTCACAGGTAAAACCTATTCATTTTCAACTCACCAGACCCAGTACAACGGGTCCTATAAATCTAAATATACTCTTTTGGTCATTTTTGAAGAAATTTCGGTTCGTCAGCACGATACAGCCCTCGGAGTCTATATATTGTCCAGGGCGTCTCACAGATGAACCCTATTGATTTTCAGCTTCCGAGAGCAAGTCCAACAGTCCAAAGGGTTCTATACATCCAATTATATCAAATTTTTGGTCATTTTTTGATAATTTTTGGTTTGTTAGCACGATTCGCCGGAGTGTATAAATGCGAAAAAGTTGGTTTTAAGCTTTAAAACCGTACATTTTCTTCGTAACATGCTCTTTCCATCTTAATTTAGTATCTAGAGTCATGCCTAGATAATTCGCATTATCAATCCTTTTTTGGTAAAACTTAGCGGTATTGTTGCCTGATATATCTGCTTCCCGACGGTTTTCAAAACCCTAATAACTATAAATCAAAATATCCGCCTAATTTGCTGCTCACTGTAACTGCGGTAATTGATCTCTTTGAGCGTATTAGCTATATTATTTAGTGTCTCTGCGGCTGCGGTGGAATTGGCACGTCTGTTACCCCACAATGACCACATAACATTTAAATTCACAACTTTTTTATGTTCATTCATTCTTTATTGATGAATTGCTTATCATTTTCCACAAGAACGATGCTATACAAAATCCACAATGTCAACTTCTAGCTTTGTTTGAACAAGCCTGTACCAGTGACCGTTCACTGTTAAGTTCAGACAACGAAGATGAAATCTACCATATTCAGAGCTGAGTCAAGGCAGTTATACGGAAAAGTGCATCGATGGTGAACAGGAAGTAATTGTTGTAACCAGTAACCTGCAGTTTTGAGTTCGTACAAGATGGGAGAATATACCTGATAACGTAACGCCTATTACAAAAAATTATAAGACTGAAATAGAGTGTTGGAAACGTTTCATAACTAATAGTTCATTGGAATCTATGAGGACAGTATAAAACCGACTTGACTTCCTCACCTTGGTCGGATGAAGAATATGGGGAACTAATCGAGAGGCTCACGTAAACGTATTCACGAACAAATTGGGGAAACAATGACTTACCCCCAGTTCGAAAAAATATCGGAGCTGTAAATACAGAAATGCAATAATTGCAATAAATATCACAAGCCTATTTGTATGCAATACATTATCCCTGTATGCCAAAGTTACGTTGATCTCATGTGCGATTACATAGTACTAGTCTATAAATAATGAGTCAGCTCTGTTTTCATAATTCATAATTTGTTGTTAACTCCTTAGAAACTACCCGTGACAGAATCGCATTTCATTGGAAAACAATACGGTACTCGAATCCTATTTTGTCGATGGACTAGTATCTCTGATTCTAGAAGATAATTTAGCAGCATGGAATATCTCATATCCGTCGAATCTCTTATGTTTACATTTTTCACTTCATGTAGGTGATAAAACTACCGTCACCGTTCGATATCTCAAAGAAAGCGGTCATTTCTAACTATTGTTTGAACCATCGCTTCGAGTTAGAAGACCAGTCTCTTTGTACCGCTTCCATACTCGTTGCATTCTCGAGAGACTTGCACCAACGTTTGTCGGAGTTTTGTGCTGACTGCGGCTGTCTTTTATAGCCGCCATAATTCGTACTACAACAACAGGATTCATGCTAATTGCAATAATTTATTATTACCATTTCCAAAGAACCTACAAGAAATAAATATTATATACATTTGAATAAGTTTAAAGTAAAAATATTTTTTACTTACTCTAATTGAGGATGTTCACAAATGTATAATATTTATATAAATGGAGAAACATGTTTTACTTTAAAAATTATTGATTATATACGTTAGAAGATTCAAATTGGCATATTATCATTTTATGACAAGTTATTGTAGTCATAGAAAACATGTTTTTATATATTTAGTCCATTAGTAGGTGATATTATTATAAAATATTTACTAGACTCTTATTATTTTTAAATGAAATATTAGAAAATTAATAAAAATAATTCTCCTATATAATGCCTTGATTTCCATTTTTATCTTTTTGTCAAATGATAATAAATAACTATAAATTGAATTTATCTATCTTGATCAATGAATGTCATTTCCAGGAAAATTCTTTTAGAGTAATTGTCTTCTTTACACAAAATTTTAAAGTTTTTGTAATCAATTACATGTTATGTTGAGAAAGCATGTTCGGCTAATGAAGAACGTTCTGGGTATAATAGTGAGTCACTCTTATGTAGAGCAAAGCGCTTAGTAATTTTTTGGGAAGTCTGATCCACATATACAGATTCACATGTAAAGCATGTTAATCTATATATAACATTGCCGCATTCCCCAATAAAAAGTTTCCCCTTACTAGTTTCGGCAACGACGTACTTTCTTCTATATATGTATATATATATATATATATATATATATATATATATATATATATATATATATATATATATATATATATATATATATATATATATATATATATATATATATATATTAAAACGTCTTTCGACGTTGTCCGATGCTGAACTTCCACCCATTTTTATCATCCCATTGTCCATCTCTCAGATTTCTTGTGCTCATTGCTCTGACCACACCTTCTATCCATGTTCTTCTAGGTATTCTTCGCTTTCTCCGATTTGTTGGTATCCATTGGAAATCTTTTTTGGGGAGTCTGGATTCATCCATTCGTTGTCCCCTCTTCTCCCATTCTCCGACGAACCTCCTCGTTACGGATTCTTTCTGTTCTGGATACTCCCAGCAACATCCTAAAGGCATCGATTTCGTTGCTTCAAGTTTTCTTCGATTGCTTTCCGTGATTCTCTACGTCTCTGCCCCGTATAAAAGAGGGCTCTTAATTAAGGTTTCATGTATATTATGATTCCGCCTTTTCCCTATGCTGCTACTCCAAAGCATGCCATTCAGACATCACATCAATCTTCTGGCCTGAGTTATTCGTTCGTCTATCATCCCGTCCAGTGGTGTCAAATTCGACTCCCAAATACGTATAATTATTGCAGGGTGTAATTTCTTCTCCATCAAGTTGTATATTTGACATTTCTACGCATACTGGAAGGAACTTGGTTTATTGTGTATTCAATTTCAATCCCCACTTTTTATATTCTTCCTGGCCATATATTCTAGATATCTAGGTCATCTTTATCGTTAGCAATAACTTGGTCATCGGCAAACTGTAGCGTATACAGACATGTGTCTCCCAAGTCAATAACCATCCCTCCGCATTTTCTTTTCCGCCGATTTAGAGCCTTTGCTATGTATATTTTAAATAGTATTGGTGAAATGTAAGAGCCCTGTCGTAGACCCTTATTAACAATAAACTTCTGTGACAATCTGTTACCACTTTTTATTCTCGATGTATATCAATTATATAAGTTTTGAAGAACATTTATTAATGTGTCATTGATGCTTGATTCTTGCGCAACACTTTCCAGAGATTATTTATGGGCACTGTATCATATGCTTTGTAAAGATCAATAAACATAAGATATGTTTCCTGGTTGGTGCTAGAACTTTTTTGAATTATTTGTTTCAAACAGAAAACGTTATCATTGCAAGTTCTTCCAGCCCTAAAACCAGATTGTTCCTCTTCCTCTTGATCCTTATAGTCCGACTCAATTATATCTCGAAGAATTCTTCCATATAGTCGGCTAAAGGTGGTGGTCACTGATATTCCTTCATAGTTTGTGCAATCCAGTTTAATGCCTTTTTTATGAATTGATGAAATGTATGCCTCTTTCCATTGTTCTGGTATATCAGTCCCATTTATGAATTTGTTAGAGCACCAGGTCAATACTTCAAATAGTTTTTTCATACCACACTTGTTCAGTTCAGCTGGAATTCCTTCTGGACCCGGGGCCGTTCCATTTTTTAGACCGCGTACCGCTTATTTCAGTGTATTGGTATCTCTTCGCCTTTAACTATAACTTTTGTTGGTGACAAAGTTTGGTATTTATTCCTGTTTTCTGTCAGAAGTTGCTCGTAGTGGTCTACCCATTTTTTTGTTGGTATAGTTGGATATTTGCGCTGTTTCTCTTCTCGGATCTAATTATCTTAACAAACTTTTACGTTTCTGAACATCTTGGTCCTCCTAGGTATGTGTTAATTTCGTTGCTCTCTCTGTCCCACATTCGTCTTTTGGTTGCTAAAATCTCTCGTTTTATTGCCCTCTTTAATTCCAGGTAATGATTTCGATTTTCTTGAGTTTTATAACTTAGCCATTTCTGGTATCGTTGTTTCTTTTGGGTTATCATTGTTTCTATTTCATTCCTCCGCCATAGTTAGTTGCTTTTTCTTCGAGTTTTCAGACGAATATTTTTCTCAGCTGCTTTTCGGAGGCTATCTATTAGGTTTTTATATATTTCATTGATGTGTTTCCCTTCTGTTATTTCACAGATTTTTTGGTCAACTCTGAGTTGAAACAGTGCCCGTGTGCTGTCATGCATCAATCTATATATGTTGTACTGGTTAGTAGTTATTTGGTCTGCTTCTTCTGATGTTTCGACGTTTTTTATGTTTATACGGAAATACCATGTTTGATTTAATCAAGTAGTGGTCCAAGCCACAAGAAGTTGCTCGTAGTGGTCTACCCATTTTTTTGTTGGTATAGTTGAATATTTGCGCTGTTTCTCTTCTCGGATCTAATTATCTTAACAAACTTTTACGTTTCTGAACATCTTGGTCCTCCTAGGTATGTGTTAATTTCGTTGCTCTCTCTGTCCCACATTCGTCTTTTGGTTGCTAAAATCTCTTGTTTTATTGCCCTCTTCAATTCCAGGTAATGATTTCGATTTTCTTGAGTTTTATAACTTAGCCATTTCTGGTATCGTTGTTTCTTTTGGGTTATCATTGTTTCTATTTCATTCCTCCGCCATAGTTAGTTGCTTTTTCTTCGAGTTTTCAGACGAATATTTTTCTCAGCTGCTTTTCGGAGGCTATCTATTAGGTTTTTATATATTTCATTGATGTGTTTCCCTTCTGTTATTTCACAGATTTTTTGGTCAACTCTGAGTTGAAACAGTGCCCGTGTGCTGTCATGCATCAATCTATATATGTTGTACTGGTTAGTAGTTATTTGGTCTGCTTCTTCTGATGTTTCATTGTTTTGACGTTTTTTATGTTTATACGGAAATACTATGTTTGATTTAATCAAGTAGTGGTCCAAGCCACATGTTATCCCCCTATATGCTCTAACATAGTTAATCTGCATTGCAGTACTCTGTTTCGCTATAATATAGTCAATAATAGATTTTAGGTTTCTTGTATATTGTCTCCATGTATATGTGTGAATGTCTTTGTGTTTATAGAAACCGTTAAGAATCTTGAGTTGATGATTTTGAGTCAGCTCCCCATACGGACCCACAACTTTGACGTTCATCCCCGAGCAGTTCTTCCGTTTAAGGCACCGAGGATTATGACTTCTCTTGCCCTTCCCATTTTGACAATTTCATCGTTGACCTTCTCAAAAAGTCAGTAATGTTATGTTTATATTTTTTATGAGCCATGACATAGACTCCTCTTTTTGCTCTTCTATGTTTTGCGATACCGCTGAAGATGTGTACGTAGTTATCCAACATTAAAATACTAGTCAATAGACAGATAAGACCACAGAAACAAAAACTTTGCTGAACATTGAATGAGGCACCTTTTATGTCAAAATGTTATCGAAGCAACATGTTAAAATTGAAAAAACTCCATGATACGAATTTTATTCTCGGCAGTGTATTTGAAGTGTGTGAAGTGTTTCTATAACATTTATAAAGTAAATTACCACTGTTCCATTAAATCAGTCTTCACCCACTATGGAAGTTCTATCTAAACGCTCAAGAAATTTAATGGCCATTGAAAAGAATTCGACATCCATTTGATGGCTATTAATATTGGAAATAAATATCCATTACCCGGTGAAGAAATAACAAAGCATGTGTCACTATACCTCAATATATTTCATTTACGTTTATTTTGATTAACTTGACTGTCAACTTTATAAGGCGATAAATTTTAAATAAAACGACTTGGTGAAATTATCGATTTCGCTCTATTTTGTATCTAAAATGATGAAAACACAAGCTTTGCGATTAATTACCTTTCGTTTCTGATATATCTTGCCTTATATAGTTTTATATTGTTTCATTTACAAGTACATCGCAGATGTAAATTGCGTTACTGCTTTCCACTAAACTCCTTCTAGCTGACAGTTGTTGATTTATTCTATTACCAGTGTATTACTTTCATCATCTTTTACAAGTCAGCTCATCCAAAACGAAACAGAACCATTATCAATTATAATGTAACATTCTATAAAAATGTAGGTCTTATTCATGTTCTATTAAAATGGATTCTTCTCCAGGATTTTACATTCTTAGACTTGTTGGATTGGGCAAGATACTATACATATAAATTACATTTCAAAATTTGTTTCTAGCGGACTAGTTAGTTGCTTGAATATTTAAAATGTTGCCAACAGAAACTATTAATAAACACACATTCCGATATACTTCGTGAATCCTAATTTGGCAGTAGAAAATGTTGGTTTAATTACTGGCGGACAATCGACTGCAACTTCTAGTAATGCAAATAGATTATTGTATTTAGATTACATACCTCTTTAGCCTGAATATTTCAATTTTTCGTTGCTATGCAAGAACCAAGTGAAAAATTCTTTGGTTTGATTCATAAATTTGCATTGAACATGTTTGGTGCATAATTCGATCTTACTCAACATCAACCCCAATCTTTCAATGACACAGGTTTGAATAATCAAGACATTCATGACAATAAATTCTTCCGATAGAGGTATAAGAGATATGAAAAATATTGCAATGTCAGAAAAATATTCATTATAACGAATGTCCAGGTATTCAAAGAGATTGGATGAAACTTTGCATTTATACGCATGGTATAAATGGTAGTTGATATGTCTCTAACACAGAACTACACTGATTTCTATAACAGTCTATTATTATAGCATTTTTTAAATCCCTAGTAAAAAGTGTATCTAAGAAAGCACAATTTTATGTGACGTCTCAGATTCGATATTGAAACTAATATACGAGTCCTAAGAGTTGAAGTCCATCTAGTTAATTCCTAGTTAAGCTGAAATTATATCATCTACATATTTAACACTTTAACGAAGTACTACAAGTTTGTCGTACAAGCCACCCGTAACATAACACACAAGCATGGGGTATCAAAGGTCTATTTGCAATATTTATGTGTAAAAACGTACAAGAAGGCATGAGCAGGAAGTCTATCCGTTCAATAAGCGCGTCTTTGTTGACTCTGCTAATAAAGTCCTAATGGTTGAGAATTGATTGAATGACCGCTTGATGTTGATAAACTGTGGGACTACATCAATACTGAACAGGACTTATTAAATGGAAAGACGTGATCTATTGTATTAGTTTTTAAAGCTTAAAACTGATGTTGAGATGATCATTATCAACATTATAAGAGTTTGTCAAGTTATTTATTAGAAAACAAGCAATGTTAGGGAGTCGATGGAAGCAACAGTTATAGGTATGTTTGTTATCGGTTATTTCGAATTAAACTGTAATTACAAGCATGTATTTTTTTACAATGTGTCTGAAAAAAATAAAATAACGAAATGTTTACTGAAACAACATTAAAGCAACAAATGTTCACTTATTCACCTTGTTACTGAAAATAACCTAATCGATGATAAAAAGTTCTCCCAACATTTTGCAACTCTTTTTTCTTACTAACTAATAAGCCACAATTATAAATCCACACTTTATTACACCTGCTAGTTAGTTTTTTGACTAATTTGAACTGAACGTGATTGATTTTTCACGAGATATTCGTTTTAAATTTCAACGAATATCGAAGCTAAAAACCAAAATTTAGAAATTGTCCTATTCAACCCAGACGTATCGTATCCAGATTTTAATGATGATCGGATATGAGGAATGAAGTGAAACATAGGCTGAAGTAGCTCGTTTTTTGCTGAAGTTCATCCAAAATTTCCTCAAATTAATTGTAATATGATCAGCAAATGGAAATTCGATACTGTGGGTTGAGCCACGGAAAAGGTCTTTAAAAGAAGCCCCGTTGACCACGTTGTTGGAAGTTGAAGAATATCCTTTTACTCCAGCTAGGCAAATAGCCTGGCGTTTGTGGTATTGATATAACAAGCTTTTCGAACATTTTGAAAGATGCCAAAAACCACCCATATAAGATGCAAAACGAAGACAATCCTGATCGTAGGCTCGAATTTTGCGAACGAATTATGGCTTCTTTCTATGGTGAGAAAATTGCTTTGGAATGGGTACTGTTTTCTGATGAAGCTACGTTTACATTACATGCGCAAGTCAGTCGGCACACCTTCCGTTATTGCGCTGACGAAAATCCCGACTGGATGCGTGAATCCCATACTGATACATCAAAAAACAGATGTCTGGGCTAGAATAATTTTGAATCACACAGTGGATATTTTTTTCTTCGATCAAAATGTAACCAGACTAAGCTCAAGGATGAACTGGTTCCTACTCTAGGTATTTTACTTACCAATTACAAAGAGTTTCCGAAAAGGTGGAATGGAAGTAGGGGCCCAATTGAATGTCCAGCAAGCCTAACTCACTCAACAAATTTATTTTATGGGAATATCTAAAAAGCAAGGTTCGTGCTACTAAACCTAATGACAACAAAGACTTAGAGACAAAATTGGACAAGTAGGGCCGGAAGTGTTACAAAATGTTAAGAATACTTTTTATTGATTCCAATATTGTCAGTAACAAGGTGGAGCAAAAATTTGTTGCGTTAAAATAGTTTTAGTAAACCTTTAGTGGTGTTAGTTTTTCTGACACATTGTTTGTAAAGAACAAAAAAAATACATTCTAGTATTTGCAGTCGAAAAAACTTGAAAATAAAAGAATTAACAACCTACCCTTCCATTTAAACAATGGGAGTTGCTGATGCCCACCAGATAATTGAAATTATAAACAATCTTCTTTTTATTATGCCTAATAGAAAATAAAAATTGACGTGTTTCAAGAATTTTGAGATAAACCGTTTTTTATTAAGTTAAATTTATTCCACGGAAACTTTCCACTCCGAATGAAGTATACAAACAGAAATAACTTGAAATAGTTGCTTAACATTTTATGCTATCAATCATTTTAACCTTTTTGAATGTCAAGAACAGGTATGAATCATTATTAGTAGTTATAAACGAATACGTAGGATTATGCTAGTGGATGTTCCTATGTAGATTCATTAGTCCGCAAAAAGATTAATTTATTTGATGGATTCGATTTCACAGGAAGTATAAAATTTAATAATGTTGTCTGTTATCTCGGATAGCGAGTCATATTCATTTGTTGTTTCGATGGTTAGTGGTTTTTTATTTTGATTTATAACTATATTGAATGATGCACATTTTCTGGGTTTTTGAAAAGCTGGGGGAGTAATTTACATTGGTTCATTGGTCGAAATGGTGTTGATTGCGTTAAGATTTTCCGCTTTTTTGGGCTTTTGTTTTGTAGTTTCCAAGTCCAATTGTCTGCCTACTGTGTTGTATGTATAGTTGTGAAGCAGCACATGGCAGGATAGCCATGTGTTGTATGAAGTGTTGATATATACTTGTTACGGATACGACCATAAATCTCAGGATGATGCCATGTATTAAAGTAATTGTCGACTTACCTTATCTTACTTTACTTACCCTTATAGGATGAGAGTATACATTTCGATAAGTAGCACTGGGATTTCATCTAAACACTAAACAACACTTATTAAAATTGACATGACCTATCATTTACTAAAATGTTCAACGTCTACCCACAACTTACGCTTGTTGTTGTAGATAACCAGAATATAACATTGATATTGATAACGATTGTATACAATATTTCTTTTTTATAGTAAATATTTAACCTCGACATTAACTAAGTTCATATTAGTTCGTTTGGGCGTTATCCAGTATTCAAGGTTTTTAGCCACTACACCACTCTTTCTTAGGAGAGGGAAATTACCTATGTAATTTTTATGGTTTCACTACACTGTTTTGCACTTTTGTTTAGTTTGTAACGTCTATTGGCCGTGAATGTTTATGTTTATTTATTACACTTTTTATCGTTCGTAACATTCACCTTTCACAATTATTTTTTACGGGTTATATTTGTACAGTCTGTTATTATGAATCACCTTACGGTTATTATTATTATTTAATTTGTTTTCGCAATTGACGCCTTCTATTATAGTGATTTGAAATGAACCTAAATATTGAGTCATTTTTTGTTCTTTCCTCTCTTTTCACTAAGACTAATTCTCTTATCTTAAACTCTACAGCTGATGCATTTTGGTTACTCTTATGTCTCCTAATTACTTTGTGTATTAATAAAAACTCTCTAACACGCTAGTGTGCGTAATGAAGTTTGTATCTGAGCTCGTTGTGATACGACTCGAACTCATACAGTGGTTACATTCCTGTACTTAAATGTTCTTGTATTTTCTTTTTTCGCCCATACACTAACTCAAATTGTGTATAATCGTGGTATGAGTTCGATTTGGTATTATAACAGTAAGCAAACATCCTCGCATACATTCACCAATAATCCGTTGTTTCATTTATAAAATACTCGGTAAAAGTTTTGTTAAGATCTTCACATCTTCCCATGGATTCGTGATGATACGGTGTAGAAAAGTTATGCTTTATTTTTAGTAACTCTGTCAATTTCTTCAAGATCTCGTTTATCTCGTTTTTATACTCTGTTTCTTGATCTGTTCTTAATTCTTTCATTAAACCGTATGTTGATATGAAATTGTCAAATATTCCTCTTGCAATTGTCTGAGCCTCCTTGTCTTGAACTGGTATCGTAACTGCATACTTTGTACGGTCACATAACATCGTCATACAGTATCGATTACCTTTACTTCTTTCGACAAATGGACCTATTGTGTCTATATACATAATGTCGAGCGGTTTTATAGCTGTGTGCGATATGACCTGGTTTTGCTTTGTTAACTTGACAATCGTGACAATTTTTTATGTAATTTCTCACATCTTTTTCCGTGATTTTCCATCTGAAATTCGCTCTTATTTCCTTCAGTAATCTATTATTTCCTACATGACATCCGAAGATAGGATCATTGTGATATATTTCTAGGATCTTCTGTGTTTCTTCTTTTTGCTCTACCATTCATGGTATCTCGCAAATGCATATTTGTATATTTATTAAAACTTTGTTACCTTCATTTATAAATTCTTGTATTGTGCATCTCTTGAAAATGTGATCATTTTCGTATATTCTCATTATTTTGACTTTGTTTTCTACCGATAGCTTATCAAGCTTCTCCATCGTTCGTCCTAAGTTGAAGTTGGATAATCCAGTATTTAAAGCTTCGCTAAATTTCAACCTGTTTTTGATCAGTACGCTCATCTTTAGCAAGACAAAGTTTTCTTCAAAATGTAAGATCGGTAATTTATAAACCTCTAAATTATATAAAACTTTTATGACTGAAGGTTTTTCTATTGGTTTGCTCATAAAAATTGTTATGAGTTAAAATTCCATCCTTTAATTAGAAAGGTTTTGTTATTTTTCGTAATAATTGTTGATTTGTTCCATTCTCTAGGTATCTCTAAGTGATTTTTTCTTCTTCCTTCTAGCTTTTTTACACTGTGTACTTTGTCGTTTATCAGAAATGTGTTGTCAATTTACTTACCTTTAGCTCCTCTGTCTCTCGCCTGTTTCATATACTTTATTAGCTGTTTTCTTTGTTCCTGTATGTTTTTTGGGTGGTCTTCATTAATACATATCTTCCCTTTAATTTCTTCGTTACTTTCAACGTTTCTACTTTTTTGTTCAAGTCATTAATCTCTATTAGGATGGGCCTATTTTTGTTATTGTTATCATTTCCTATTCTTTTACATTTCCAAATATCTGCTTTAACATCTACTGTGTTGTTAACCTTCCTCATTACATTAACCTTCCTCATTACATATTCTAATTTGTGTTCTAGTTGTACCTCTTCTTCCTCATTGCCTTCTTCTATACTATGTATTATCAAATTCGTTTTTCTAAAAATTTTCTCGGTCGGTACCATGTTTCCCTTCAATAATTCTGTTTTGTTTTCTTTAAGTCAATATTTTCCCTCCTTAATTAATAGTTTTCCTTCTTTAACTCTGCTATTTGTCTGATCATTTCTTCAATTTTATGTTCTATCTCGGATTTTCCATTGATACTGCCACATATTTTTACATTTCTATAGCCATTGTCGTTGTTGTATTCCCTGTAATTTCTGACATTATTTTGGTTTCTCTGGAAATTTCTGAGATTGTTGTGCTGGTTTTCTGAATATCGTTTATTTTTTATATTTTCCGCGCACATTCTCGTAACTACTATTCGGGTTGAATCTATTTTTCTGCTGAAAATTGTTGTTCGGATTTGGACAAAATCCTAACTGTGGCGATTTCAAGTCAATAGGTTAGAATTATATTTTTGTTAATTGCTCTCTACATTGCACAGACTGCAAGATGTGTTGAATCTCTCTTGTTGGCGCGTTCTGGTTTGACCTTAGAATGTAGTCAATGAGAAAAATACCCGTACCCTATGCGCAGTCAATTTCTGACAGGAGGAGAGAGTGTGGGAAAAGAACCAAATCACGCAGATAATGTTTTAATGTCGAGAAAAGAATGTCATACTCTTTGTGGAGTTTTTTTTATTATTTTTGGTTTTAAGTACACCAGTTGAGTGTATCAGAACATAATAATTAGTGTCGTAGACCCATTGGGCCAAATGAATGAATGAATGTATCAGAAACCCCCACTTCCATTTTCTGCAGAATGCACTTTGGAGAGACTCTCCTTCTGATAACTTTTCATGTTTACAAACAGTGTTATTTGGACAGGCTAGTGCTCCTTACTGGGCTTGCCGTGTTTTAAAAGAGATTGCTTTAAGACATACACATTTCCTCAAGTTTAGGAAGCGTTACTGTCACCAACTTATGTGGATGACATTTTTCCAGGTACCCATTCATTAGTTGGACTTGAAAAACTATATTCTTCGCTTAAAAGCGTTCTTGCATCATCTGGTTTTAACCTGCATAAATTTTGTTCCAATTTTGTTGAAATGACGAAAACAAATTATCCAGAATCACCGCCAGGGATTGACTTAAACTTGGACAAAAACCCTAGTAAAATTTCAGGAAATTATTGGACCCCTAATCTTGATACTTTTAAAATCTTCTCTTGATGAATGTATTATTGAGAGACAGATACAGTCAGTCGTCACCCAATGCTGTAACTATTTAGGGATCACTAACCCTGTGATTGTCCAAGGGAAGCTGACAATGCAGCAGCTCTGGATGCTTCAACTCAGTTGGGATTAATCTATTACGGATCCGTCCCTCATTAAACAATGGTGTACATTTCTTGATAGCATACAGTCGCTTCCTAAACTTAATATATCCAGATACACTCTGTTATATAAAACCCTTTGTCGAGTAGAGCTTCATGGCTTTTGTGACGCCAGCTCAGTGGCGTACGGAGGATGTATATACTTAAGAGTAACATATGTAGTTTGCTCAGCATCTTCTCAACTATTTATTTGTAAATCTCGCGTAGCACCTTTAAACAAGCCCTTGACAGTGCCTAAACTAGAGTTGTGTGCTACGACTCATTCTTGAAAAACAGTTGCAAATTTCTTCCTTTATTCTTTGGTGTGATGCACAGATCGCATTTTCGTGGATTAGAAGTATTCCTACACGATGGTCAGTTATGGTTTGCAACTTAGTTACCCAAATCCAACAGTTAATTCATTCAGCCTCTTGCAGGCATATTAGATTTCACATGAACGCTGCGGATTTTCTATCTAGAGGTCAACAGTTAGAATTTCCAAGCAAGTTTTGGTTCTCCGGACCATCCTATTTATGAAACTTATCTCAAGATACTGCATTCTATGATACATTTTCAATAATTTCCCCGAGGAAAATAAAAAATCCCTTGTAGTAACAACCCCCTCTACAAAAGTATTTATGGCTCTGATATCTCGATCTTCCTCATTCAACAAGCTAATCAGATCTGTTGCAGATGCGTTTAGTTTGTTCGTCGTCTTAAAACTCCTCATGATGTAAAAAATCATTTTTCTGCAAACGATTTAGATAAAGCCCTATCCTTCCTTGTGACTCACGTCCAAGAACATGATTTTCCCAACCTTCTACGCGTGCTCTGTAAGAAACAAATTCCTTCCCTAGAGGGCCTCCGAGAAATAAAATGAACTATTAACAAGTGTGCTATGTGCCACAGGTTCAAGGCCATAACTGCACCACATATTATGGCAGATCTCCCTAAACCTCGTATATCCTCTTCTCGATACTTCCAAACAGTGAGTATTGACTTTGGAGGACCCTTTTCAGTAAAATCCTCATATCTCAGGAAAGCCCCTATTACAAAGTGTTACTTAGACCTGTTCGTGTGTTTTTCATCACAGGCCATTTATTTGGAACTAGTTTCCGATTGATCAACTGAGGCCTTTATCGCCTGCCTAAAGCGTATATAGTGACAATGCGACTAACTTTGTTGGTGCCAATAACCAACTGAAAGACTTATCGCAATTTTTTGTAAAACAGTTCAATTCTATGAGGGAACATCTATTTTCGAGCTCTATCGACTGGAAATTTATTCACCAAGATCCCCGCACTGGGGGCGTCTTTGGGGAGCCGGTATTAAGAGTGCTAAGTCCCATTTGTACAAAGTGGTTGGTACTTCTATTTACACGCTTGAACAATTTCCTACCATTCTCTCCCAGATAAAAGCCATTCTCAACTCGAGACCCTTATTTCCCCTTTCCATTTTCTGATAGGACCTCCCTTAATGTCTCTTCCCGAAAAGGATATTTCCCTCATACCCGTGACTAGATTTAAATTCTGGCAACAATGTGCAGCAAAACTTTTTGAGGAGGTGGTCAGTGGATTGCCTCAACCAGCTACAGAAATGTCCAAAGTGAACAAGCCATCGGCCAGATCTTAAGATTAGTGACATGGTACTTGTGAAAGAAGATGAAACCCCCAATTAAAATGGCCCTTGGCACGGATCACGGACGTGATACCTGGCAAAATAAGGTCAGTAAAAACTACTTCTGGACAATATGTACGTCCCAATAAATAAATGAATGTATCAGAAGCAATGAGTCGGACCTGATGTCCTAATTGTGTAATGGCGGCCCCACAATACCATTTGCAAAGTATAGTACAATAAACTCTTATACTAAATCTATCAACAAAGTCTTTCATTTCGGCATATTTGATTACAACGCATGGAACTACGCTATAGCGTTGTACAGAAGCAAGGAAAACAAACAGCCTTTATTGGGAAAATAAGGCAGTAATAAGTTCCTGTTCAATTGTTATAGTTTTTTATGAAGTGTAAAACTCTTCTTGTTATTGATTAGCAGTCACTATCGAAATTAGTTTTGTCAAGAGAACGAGAAATTTCCCACTACTATTATTGTTTTCGAGGTGTCTGATGCTGTGTTTAATATTAGCGATTTTACTGTTGCCTCCGTGGTGTACGTTTTTGCCAATCCCGTCGGCATTCCTTCCGCTTTCCGCTATGTATGCTGATTGTAGTTTTTCCGCTAACTTTTCCACTTCTGTGACGTATCTTGTGAGTTCTTGTTGTTTTGGCAAAATTTATTTAACTTGGCTAATAGTAGATTTAGGCTCCTTGGATTCCTTTTTTAAGTGTCTCCATTATTTCTAACCTGGTATTTTCTGACGTGATTAAACTTCTAGCCTTTCCTGCTAATCTTGTTTTAAGGAATAATATTGCATTATTCTCATTGCCTATCGAATTCAATTATAGTAAATCTAACGCATCTGAAAATGATTGAATCTTACTTGCTTTCCCATTGAACTTCATTCGGTAGCACCTTGCCTGCAAAATTATAAAATTAACTTCTGCTTAACGCCATTTTCTCCGTTTTACTTATTGTTTGTGATAACTCAGAGCTAATATCTTGAATATTACAATTTAATGCTTCGGACGAGCTAGAAATTTTATCTTCGATTTTTTCAAAGTTCTATTGACAAACACTGTTGATTTTTATCTAAATTATTCCAATTTTTCTTAACTAACTAATAAAATTATAGAAAGAAGTTTTAAATTATAAACAATATCTATATGAATATTTGGATGTTAAGGTATATCCTCTTTCAAAATCCCTTTACTTTGCTTAATTATATCTTCACTTATAATATCTAACATATCGTCGAATTGTTCCCAAGTTATGGACATTTATTTTAACCCCTTGATGCATTTCAGAGATACAAAAATTGATCATAAAATTAGAATTTGCATATATAATTTACAATTTCTACACTTTTAAGGTTCATGTCGTTTGCTGCGCCCCGATGTTTCTCGTGATGCTCCTCTTGAGCTGCCTTCTATATGTTTCCAGATGGACCAGATGAACTTAAGTACCGCTAAAACCGCTATTATATACAGTAAAACTGTATGTTGTATGTTAATTGCTTCTTATTTCAATATGAAGTTGTTGTTAACTGCCCCATTCCCAGTGAGTTGTGAAGCAGGACATGGCAGGATAGATAGCCATGTGTTGTATGAAGTGTTGATATGTATTTGTGAAGGATAAGTTTCAGGATGATGTCATGCATTAAAGTAATTGTCGACTTACCCAATTCTGGATTATAGGGAGAAAGTAAACATTTCGATAGGTAGCACTGGGATTTTATTTAAATACTAAATGACACTTATTTAAATAGACATGACCTATTATTTACTAAACGTCTACCCACAACTTACACTAGTTGTTTTTATAGTAAATATTTGCTCCACGTTTACAATTATGTTTATAATTAATATCCAAAATATTTCTTGCTAACATTTGTAGGTATTTTATTCATTACAACAAACGTATGTGACTTTAACCTCGATATGAACTAAGTTCATATTCGTTCGTTTGGGCTGTATCCAGCATTCGAGGTTAATAGCCACTACACTACAACCTTATAGTTCTTTGTAATTGTCTTAGTGTATTGTGATGAAAATTTTGATATTTCATAATTTGCAGATGCAATTGCGGCTTCGTCGGTTTCTTGCGCCCTGGAAATATTTGCTGGTTGATGTATTTCAGCTAGAGTTAATGTTTTCTTTTTCGGACTTAATGGCGTATTTGTATTTTCCTCCATTTTGTCGGATGTGTCCGCATTTGTTTGCGGTCCTATGGTGTCTTCCATAAGCGATGTAAATTATTATTCTCTATAGTTAAGTTACCTGGGGTTGAGATTTTGTTTTCCTTGCTGCATCGACAGGCTGGGATGGATAACGTAGGCCTTGGGGATATAGTGTTCTCTCCTGTGTTGGTATCTGTTATGCTGTTATAGTTTCTTATACAAAAATTCTCTATATATTCTAGACATATGTTCTCTGATTTTTCTGTACTCTTGTCTTCCACGTGTTCTAGACACTTTTCCTTGGTAATCTAAATACACTTATGGAGGGTGTCTAAATCTACTAGGTAGAGACACTTATTGGGGATTTCAAATTTTGATGTTTTATTTGAATGAGAGTTATCGGATTCTGTTAGTTCATCATCTGAGGATAAATAAACGAATTTAGTGACATTTTTGTTTTCCGACTTCAATATTCGAGTGTCTTTTCCTTGATACGTTTTAATTCGGTAGAGGATTTTGAAGGTAAAGGGTATACCTACTATATCTGCGGAGCTCTGTGGTTCGTCGGTAATATTAATTTTATTTTGAGTCCCTTCCCAGTCACTTTTCTTAATATTAGTTATTTGTCATGAGTATTTTAATGGCCGTTTTACTTTTGATCTTTTTTGTATCATATGTTTTGACGTACCTTTAGATTTGAGTTTTCTGGGTGAGGTTTTCACTGTGACTAAATGTTTATGCACTCGCACGTTGTTGTCGTTAATGAGATTATCTCACTTAAAAATATCGGGTTCAGTTACATTAAAGTTATGAATTTTTTCCCCAACCGTTTTGTATATTCGGTAGGGTACGGTGTCCCCGTTATTGGGGGAGACGGTACAGTGATGAAATTAATGAGAAGAACTCGTTAATTTCTTTAAAAACTTACTAATATATTCACTGAAATTTTGAAAATCACTTTTATTACCACATGATAATAATTAAGAGTGACTGCTTGTCACTCGCGCCATGACACATCTCGACTTTGCCCTTTTCCTATTTTGTCATTCTCTCTCTGTTATAATGCGCTGAACGGCAGTCACTCTTATACCGAAAATTTTCTCCTTTTCTTCGCCCCGCATTTCTATTTTTTTTATTTACTTAACAAGTATATCATCTACGGGCAAAATTTCGAACTATTTCATTGGCGTACTCAAAATTCGTTCATTTATTATAAACGAATAGCTAGGGGTTTTACACTAACTTTTTTTTCTCTTTTATTGTTTATTTTCATTCTAATTTTGCCGCATGAACTGTGTATTTATTTATAGACACTGTACCGGATTTCTTGCTATATTGATTTGTATCAATTTGAAGCAATAAAGATATATATATATTTTTTTTTTTTTGTTGATGATGAAGGCGTCGACTACGTGGTCATTAGCCTTATATATGTCTTAACTATTTACATTTTGGTAATAGTTAAATTAAATTTTGTTATATACATTTATCATTTTCAAATAGGTAATAACTTTTTTTATATTTTTTGTAATGGTTAAACAAAGTTTTATATCATTTGGAAGCATAACCTGTTGGCGTTGGTTAATATATTGTGTACATTCTAATATTAAGTGATCAATTGTTAAAATGGTATTGCATATTTCGCATCTTGGTGGATTTTGTCCTAGTAACATGTAGGAGGATGTAAGATGTGTATGTCCAATTCTCATTCTTGTCAATTTCACTTGTTCCTGTCTCTTTAGTTGCAAATTCGCTGCCCAGGGTTTGACATGAATCTTTAACCTTCACAGTTTTGACACATGTTGATTCCATTGTTCTTGCCATGTTGACATAATTTTCAGTTTCATGTAATTTTTGTAGTCTTCTGATCTTATTGGGATATCTTCTGGTTGATTACTTAGTGCTCCTTTTGCGGCAACATCGGCATACTCGTTACCAGCTATACCAATATGACTTGGTATCCACACAAATATAACTTTTTTTCCGACAGTCTCCAAGTGGAATATATTGTTATGAATGTGTCTAATTATGGGGTCGGGATTGAAGTTGTTTTCCAATGCCTTCAGTGAGATAAGCTAAGCTAAGCTAAGCCAGTACATATTATACTGGTACCATGGTTTTCATTTTCTATGTATTTCAAAGATTTCCAAATGGCAAATAGCTCTGTGGTGAACACTGTAGTAGTTTCTGGTAATGTCCAAGATCTAGTTATATTCTCAGTGTAGAAGGCACATCCAGCGCTATCATTACCTTTTGAGCCATCCGTGTAAATAATTTTGCTATTTGGATACGAGTCTATAATAGATAGAAATTCTTGTTCAATAAGGTCGGTTGGGTGTTTCTCTTTTTGATATTTCAGACATTCAAAATGTATTTTTAATTTACTTATTAACCATGGAGAGACTTCATATTCTTGATAAGAGTAGAATGGAGGACAAGACATATTTAACTTTTCTAACAACTCTTTAAATCTAATTCTGACTGGTCTGGTAATTGTTGACCGCATTTCAAATACTTCATTCTCCTGAACAGTGAGGATCTCATGAACAGGATGTTTATGTAGGGCTAACATTTTCAAAGAGTAATTTAAAAGTAATAGCTGTCTTCTGTACTGTAGTGGTGGTATAGATGCTTCACAACAAAGTGATAATGTTGGACTTGTTCGAAAGGAACCAAGGGCAACAAGTAATGCTGTTCTTTGGATGGTATCGAGTGGTCTTAGTGAAGAAGGTTTTGCTGAGGCATATATAATACTTCCATAATCAATACGTGGTAAAATAAAAGATTTGTAGAATTTGAGTAAGATCTGCCTATCGCATCTTATACTTGACACTGATTTCAGAATATTCAAATATTTCTTACAGTTATTGGTAAGTTCGTTGATGTGTAATTTCCAATTGAGTTTTCTATCCATAGTTACACCCAAGACTCGTGACGATGATTTTATTTCTACATTGGTGTCTTCCAAAAACAGAGTTGGCTCGCAGTAAGAGGATCTTAATCTGCAGAAATGTACACAATGCGTTTTAGTTTTTGAGAAAGTGAAGCCTATTCTTTTTGCAGCATTATTAATTTTATTTATATTTCTTTGCAGAATCTCTTCAATATTTTCAATATCTTTAGATTGATAGTAGATAACTAAATCATCAACATATATATTTCTCCCAACATTCTCTTCAACTATATTTACAAGATCATTAACGGATATTGCGAACAGAATAACACTTAGAGTTGAACCTTGTGGAATACCATTTTTTTGGACACGTATGTCGGATAACGTTTGTTGCACTCTAACTCTGAAAGTTCTTTCCTCCAAAAAGTTTCTTATAAAAATTGGTAAGTTACCCTTGAATCCCCATTGTTCAAGAGATTTGAGAATACCTAATCGCCATGTTTGATCAAATGCTTTTTCTATATCAAAGAAGACTGCAACTATATGGCATCTTTCTGCAAAGGAGTTTTGAATAGCATTTTCAAGTAAAACAAGCTGGTCATTTGTAGAGTGATGTTTGCGAAAGCCCATTTGATGATCACTTAACAAATTTCGTTTCTCTAATTCCCACATGAGTCTTATGCTTACCATTTTTTCCAATAATTTACCCAAGCAACAGGTGAGGGAGATAGGACGATAACTAGTTGCAGACTCGATATCTTTTCCTGGTTTTGGTATTGGTATAATCGTTGCTTCCTTCCATTGTGTAGGGTAAGAATGCTTTTGCCAAATATTGTAATTAAATAATTTTTTTGTTTTTCAGGTAAGTTGTCAATAAACTGATAAATAATTTGATCGTGTCCTGGAGCTGATGGTTTCGCTTCTTCTAATACATTTTCTAATTCTTCTAATTTAAAAGGAATATTATATTCAAAATATTGATCCGTAGCAAAGTTAGGTAAGGGATGCGTCTGGCTATTTATATTAGTTTCTCCACTTACTTGCTCAAAATACTTCGCAAGTTCATCTGATATGTCTTGATCTTGATATGTATCACGAATTGTTAATTGAGGGGAAGGTAGATTGAAGGTTTTTCCAATTATGCTACGAATCTTTTGCCATACTACTTTACTAGGAGTCTTTGTATTTATTGTACTGATATACTCTTGCCAAGATCTCTTTCTGGCTTCTACAATTAGATAACGAGCTCTAGATCTTAACTGTTCGAATTCAATTAACGTTTCTCTTGTCATGTTTCTTTTAAATAAATTGGAAGCTCTCTTTTTCTTTTTCACAGCTTCAGCAATTTCTTGATTCCACCATGGTACTTTTTTGACATTTGCGCAACTTTTAGTCATGGGAACCGAAACGGTTGCAGCATCAATTAATGCATCTGTGAAGTGTTTCAGAAGCAAATTTATATCACCCATATTTTCAGGGATGAAAGATTCAAGAAGTTCGCGATAGAGAGGCCAATTTGCTTTGTTTGGTAACCATCTTTTTGGTATGTTCTCGTATTTCATTCTAGCTGCAAATTCAATGACGATAGGGATATGATCGGTATTATGCTCATCTAGAACACTCCATTTTATATTTGGCTCTAATATAGGTGAAAATATTGTAAGGTCTAATTGAGAGAGAGTGTTTGACCGACTAATGATATAAGTACCTTCACCGGTATTTAAGATATTGAGATTAAATTCTTCGACTATTTCCTCTATAGCTTTTCCTCTATGATCAGTATATGATGAGCCCCATAGAGTATTATGTGAGTTGAAATCTCCAAGGATAATGAAAGGAACAGGAAGTTGTCTAACAAGATCTTGAAGGTCGTCTGGTCTCCAATAGATGTCAGGGAGGTATATATTACAAATGGTCATTTTTATTGGATAATTCAGTTGGACTGCTATTGCTTGTAAATTCGTATTCAATTTTATTTCCTCCATTTTGATATTTGTCTTAGTATATATAGATACACCACCATGAGCTCTTCTGCGGGGATCGATACTTAAATTGCCACAATTATAGGTTCTTAGAGAAAATTGTTCATGTGGTTTTAGGTGTGTTTCTTGTATGCAGAATGGTTTATATTTTACAATAATTTCTTTTAGCTCTGGGTAATGATGTTTTAGTCCATTACAGTTCCACTGTAATAATGTTTCTAGGTTCGCCATTAGTTAAGTGAGTTGAAAAGAAATATTTATTTTATATGAATGTTAATATAATTAAGCATTACCTAGAGTGAAAATAAGTAGTTTAATAAGTTAGATATAAAAATGTGAATAAATTGTAAAATGTGTATATAAAAATTATTTAAAATTTAATTGTTATAAAATATCACAGTTGGGTTAATGTAACATTACAATCCTGGATATTGGCAATACCAATATCAGGATTGCTGATTTTTCGTGGCTTGCCACGAGGCCAACCTTTCTTCGATTTTTTCTTTATTGACTCTGTTTGCGAAGTAGTAGCTTCGCTGGTAACTGATTCTATATCAGAACTATCTCTTCTGTTTCTTTTGTGTCTAGAAATATGCGGCGAGGAAAATTCTTTTGTGCCATGAGAGCTAAGAGAGATTGACGACATATTTTGATAGTTCTGTATTTCCCGATTAATTGCTTTAGTGATAATTTCTTCTAGACGGGGCAATATTTGATTAAAAGTTTCAATATTATTAGATATAGGAGTTTTAACTGCTGATGCATAGGAAATATTCTTAGATGGCGTGGGTATTTGTATTTTCCTTTTTGCTTCTCCATATGAAATTTTTTCAGATACTTTCATTTTAATAGTTGCCGTCTCAGTTTTGAATTTCTCACATTCCTTACTATTCGCAGCATGCAGCCCTTCGCAATTGATGCATTTAATTGGCTTCTCACATTCTGCCGGTTCATGCGGAGGGAGTCCATAAGAACATAATTTCTCATTGGTGCAATTATTTGCGACATGTCCAAATTTTTGGCAGTTAAAGCATCTAGTTGGGGGTGGAAAATAAGGTCCAATTTTTAGGTTATAATAGGCTATCTTTATTTCATTTGGCAGTTTAGATGTGTTGAAAGTAAGGACATGATTTGCAGAATCAGAGACTTGATTGTCAACTTTGCGCTTTAGTCGTCTTACTTCAATTACGCCTTGGTTCTTAAGATTTTCTTTAATTTCTTCCACTGTACAATTCAAGAGGTCTCTACAGAATACAATTCCTTTCGATATATTTAAAGTGGTATGTGGTACAACATCTACATCATAGCCGGCGAATTTGTTCACTTCCATCAACCGCTTTGTCTGTAGATTTGATTTAGTATTTACTAACAGACCATCCCTAATTTTTTTAACATTTTTTACTTCACCTATTAATCCATAAATCACGTTTGAGATGACAAACGGGCTAACCAAATTAAAGTTCTCACCATTATCACCTTTCCTTTTAATAACCAAGAACCGAGGCAAGTCCATCGTCTCTTGAGTTGCTGTGGATTTTTTAGGTGATCCACCAACACCTTTTGTTGATAAGTGTGACTTTTCCATATAAAATCCCACGAGAAAGGAAGAATAATCGGTCAACTGCAGCAGTGCTCCTTACTACAGCAGGGTCTTTCATACAACTAGATTCGACCAGGTGTCCAGAGGGCATCGTTTATAACCAACTACGTATGGCCATTCATTCCTCAGCACGATCGCTTCCACTTCAAATTACGGATTTTTATGCATAGGCTGGACGAGGTTTACTCCTCGTGAGTGGGAGTTACAGTCCGCGTGTTGCCCAATCACGTGAGCTACCACAGAGTGATAACTCCTCCATGTGGTGGGACTCTTCTGTCTGGGTTACCATACCATAGCCGAGGGTCCCGGTTTTTCGGCGCCAGAAACTCGCCGCTCGTCCCCCATATCTGGTTAGGACTTGTCAGTGTGTTCGGATGTAACTTGGGCATATTGGATCTTCTACTGGCATTTATTGGTGCTATCACATCGGCATAGATAGCCCCACCAGTGCCCCACTGACCATTTCTAAGCTGTTTTTTAGTTTCACTCCTCCCTTCCCGTCCTTGCGGCTCGAGGAGGGAGGAAGTTACTGAGCCTCTCCACCAACGACAAGGTCTTTCAGCTCCTAGGAGTGGAGATATTATTATTATTATTATTATTATTATTATTATTATTATTTTCCTTTTTGTGTCACCGGATTTACATCCGGCGTGCTTCAACGACAGTCGGCCTCAACAGCAAGACTTTCGTTGGGTGTCACTATTCTAGAAATGACCTAACAATGTTTGTCGCATCCAGGATTACAGATTTTTGCATTAATTGGTAGGTTGACTCAGGAATATCAATGTCTTTGAGGGAAGTACTTAGTTTCTTGGGAATTAGCCCCATACAGGATAAAACAACTGGAATGATCTTGACTTCTTTAAGATTCCACAATTCTTTTATTTCGGTCCTTAGCTCGGCGTATTTGCTTAGTTTTTCATTGTATTTGCTTTCTGTGTTAGAATTATTTGGGATCGATATGTCAATAAGCAGAGCTTGCTTGGATTGTTTATTAATGACTGTGATGTCCGGCCTGTTGTGTCGTACTGTTACGTCCGTCATGATAGTTTTATCCCAGTAGATCTTCACATACTGATTTTCGATAACTGGAGGGGGCTTATATTTGTAATATGGCTCGTTGTTTTGTGGATCAAGGTTAAGTTTTTTCAGTACTTCTAGGTATACTACTGTGGCAACTTTGTTGTGTCGTTCTAGATATTTAGTTTCAGCTATGCTTTGGCAACTAGAAAGAATGTGTTCAATCGTTTCTTGACTTCTGTTGCACTTTCTGCACCTATCTGTTGGTATTTCTTCTTTCAAGATATACTTTTGGTAATTCCTCGTTTTTATAACCTGATCTTGTATACCAACCATAAAACCTTCAGTTTCTGGGAACAACGTTCCAGTTTTAAGCCATTCAACCGATTTAGCTTGATCTATCGTGTCTTTCTGTAAATCATTAATGAATCTTCCGTGCAATTCTTTTGAACGCCAATTTCTAATTTTATCTTCCTCATTTCGTGTATTAAAGGGCGTAAAGTTTTCCATGCTTAGGTTTAAAGGTGTTTAACCCGTATCTGTTTTCACTATGGCTTTATGAAGTTGACTATTTTGGTGGCGAAAAAAACTCCTCAAGCCTGCAATTTGCTGAGTGCAAGCTTCCACAACATCTTTTATTCCTCTACCTCCTTTTTCTCTAGGTAAATTTACACTATCGACGGACGCTTTTGGATGGTGTTTTCTATGTTTTGTTAGCTCGGTTCTAATCTTTCTGTTTACTGCTTCCAGGTCCGTTTGAGTTCATTTAATTATTCCGAAGGAGTACTGAAGAGCGGATATGGCATAGCTATTTATGGCCGTGGTAAGGTTTCTTGAATTTAGCTTACTTTTTAAGAGGTTGTAAAGGCGTTTTTCGAATTCGGTGGTTAATATGGCTTTTATTTCTCTATGTTCTATCTTGTGTGTCTGAAGGATTCCTAAGTACTTGTAGGGTTTGTCTGTCATGGCTTCAATATATTTGCCTGGCTCTAGTTCTATAGGTTCTCCTTCTTTCAGCTTTCCCTTTTCAACCGATACAGTTTGGCATTTTTCCATACCAAACGACATTCCGACATCTGTGCTCCACTGGTGCATGAGTTTTAAGTTGGATTCTAGGTGTTTATTGCACGCGGCATATAGTTTCAGATCATCCATAAAGAATAGATGACTTATGGTTGTTGAGTTTCGATCCGCTCTAATAGTTGCTCCATATCCTGTGTGGTTTAGGCCACGTGATAATGGGTTTAAACACAAGCAGAACCATAGAGCGGAAAGTGTATCTCCTTGAAAGATTCCCCTTTTAATACTGATAGATTCAGTTTCTAGTTCTGTGTGATTTAGGTTAATTTTGAGTTTTGTTTTCCAATTACTCATAGTACTTTTTAGAAACCTAACCACCATAGGGTGTATATTGTAAATTTCCAAAGTTTTTATTGACCAACTGTGGGGCACTGAGTCGAAAGCTTTCCGATAGTCTATATAAGCCATGTATAGATTTCTGTTCTTCTTTCTGATTTGTTCCAATATCACATTATCGATTGTTATTTGTTCCTTGCAGCCCATATATTTTCTTTTGCACCCTTTCTGCTCCTCAGTTAGAATATCATTAGTTTCTAGGTATGCGTACAGTTTATCACATAGTGCTGCAGTGAAGATTTTGTACATTGTAAAAAGGCACGTGATGGGTCTATATTGAGAAGGATCTTGGGTTTGATCAGATTTTGGAAGAAGATAAGTTACACCATTTGTAAGGAAGTCTGGTAGTTAGTCAGGGTTTCTTAGAGCGAAATTAAATTGGTTGGTCAGGTGATGATGGGTAGCCGTAAGTTTTTTGTACCAGAAATTTTGGATACCGTCGTTCCCTGGTGCTTTCCAGTTGGCCAAGTTTTTTATTACCTTTTTTAGATCTTGTAATGTAAATATTATTTCTTCCATATGTAGATGGTTGTTGTTCTGAATTTCTGTTTTGATCCAAGGTGTATTTTCCTGGTGTTCGATTTCCTTCGACCACATTCCTTCCCAAAATGTCTGTAAATCCTCCTTCTTTGGCGGTTGTCCTTTAGAACCAGGTTGTTCGTTAAACGATCTATAGAAGCCCTTCTGATTTTTTGAAAAGAAGTTGTTTTGGATTTTGCGTTGGTAGCTCTCCTGATATCTTTTTAATCTTTTAGAAGCAACTGCAAGTTTTTGTTTCCAGGTATCTAAGGTATCATCTATAATTGTTTTTATTTCATTTGTTGTTTTTCCTTCCAGCTGTTGTTTAATCTGGACCGGGATTTTATTTAGCAGCTTTTTGGATTTTTGCCCATTTGCTATTTGTTGAATTCTACCAATTTCTTTTCTCAAATTCTCGATTTTGGTACTAAGTCTTTGTTCCCATCTCGGTTTTTGAGCCGTACGTGTCTTAGGTGATTTTAGTATTTTTTGTTTGTTGGCTTTGATTGTTGCTAAAGCTGCGCAATATACGTGAAGATGTATTTCCTTGAGGTTCATATCTGCATCCAATTGACTTTCCAGAATTTGATTAGCAATTCCTAAGAGAGAGTGCGTGTTTGGAGTATAAATGAGTTTTGGTAGCGCCGACCTGCTGGCAGGGTCGGATCCTCTGAATTCAGTAAGATGTTGTTGGTAGTTTTCTTCCCATAATGTTTGACGGTTGATTACTGAGGGTCGAAGACTTAATAGTGGTAGGTCAGCTTCAGGTCCTCTACTTTCTTGTTCCTGAGTCTCTGGGGTTTCATTTATAGGCTGTTGATTAATCTCCCTCTCCACCTCTGCCCTTATTTGTTCGATTGCAGGTAGAGGTATTAGGTTATTTCTCATGATAGCTCTACGTTGATCTGCTATTCGTTGTTCTGAGAGGTGATTTAGGTGTGGCATTTTCTCAATGAAGTGATTATGCAGTCGCATGCGGTACATCGTCATATCAGTCTCCAGTGCCGTAACTGTGAAAAACGAACGTATTACTTGTTTGTTGGTTTCATTGTCCCATTTCATACGTCGTCTTTCTGATTGTGCCCGATTTGGTTCAGTGGGTGCGACAGGCTGTCGCACAACACGTCTCCGAGGCGCCGTAGGTTCAAGCGGTTGATGGGGTACGTTTCGATGAGCGGTGCCCCCACCATTCTCATCTACATGCTGGACATCCTGACGGTTCCGATTGGAAGGACCAGCATCTAATCCTTCCCCGCCCGAGTAACGATTTCTTCGTGTGTTGAAAGCACTTTTTTTTTCACACCATACGGGATGCTACCCCGCGTGGTGGTGGTTCTCCCTCTCGCGTTAGCCCATCTGCTGCAGATCCGCCACCGGGGATGGTTACCCAATCCTGAATCTCCAGAGATAGTTACCGGGGCTACCAACGTGGAGGTGCGAGCAGGAATTGGTAGGAGAGGCTATAAGAGACGCTTCACTACCATTTTAACCTCTTATTATTATTATTATTATTATTATTATTATTATCTTCTTCCTTTCTCAGATATTCTCTGGTTAGTTTAGGAATATATGCGGACGTCAGGTCAAGCATAGTTTCCATTCTGTTTTTATTATTCCCTGTAGTTCTCATTTAAAAATTTTCTGGTTATAGAGCAAGTATCTATTATGACGGACTTCTGTAGTGGTATGTATGTTGTTGGATGAAGTTGTAATTTCTGAATGCTGTCGTGTAGATTTCTTGGTATAACTCCTGTGTTAGATAATATTATGGGTATTATAATCACTCTGTCCTGGTGCCACATGTCTTTAATTTCTTCTGAGAGACGGATGTATTTTTCAATTTTCTCTCCAATTTTGTTTTGTAGATTGTGCGTGTTAGGTATGGAGATTTCTATTAAGTAAGTGGTTTTGTTGTTTTTTGTTATTAGTGTGATGTCCGGTTTGTTCTGCGGTATTGTCTTGTCTGTGATGATTGATCTGTTCCAGTATAGTTTAGCATTGTCGTTTTCTAGTATGTTTTGTGGTGTATATTTGTACGTAGGGGTGATTTCTTCTATAAGGTTGTATTGCTTCGCAAGCTGTTGATGTATGTGTTTCGCTACATTATCATGTCTTCTGGTGTATTCTGTATTTGCTAGTATGTTGCAGCCTCCCGTTATATGGTCAATTGTTTCTATGTGCTGTTTGCATAGTCTACATTTGTCTGTTTGTGTATTTGGGTCCTTTATTATATGTTTGCTGTAGTATCTGGTGTTTATCGTTTGGTCTTGGATTGCGATCATAAACCCCTCTGTCTCACCGAAGATATTCCCCTTTGTGAGCCACATGTTGGATGCCTCTAAGTCTATATGTTGTTGTGCTAGATGTTGTGGATGTTTTCCATGTAGTGTTTTTCCTTTCCAGTTTTCTTTCTTTGTTGCTGGTGTTATTATTCTATCTGTCGGGTTGTATGTATGGCTGGAAAATTTTAGGGGTGTGCCTGATGTTTCAGAGTGTATGATGGCTTTATGGATTTTGCTTGTTTCCCCTCTTTCTACAAAGTATTTTCTCAAGTTGTCTACCTGAGTGTAGTTCATATTTTTAATGTCTATGAAACCTCTTCCCCCTTCTCTTCTGTTAAGTGTAAATCGTTCCACTGCTGAGTGTATATGATGTATTCTGTGTTTGTGACATTGCGATCGGGTTAAGGTGTTTAGGCTTTCGAGATCTGTATCACTCCATTTAAGTACTCCCATTGAGTACGTTAGTATTGGTATTGCGTACGTGTTAATTGCTTTGGTTTTATTTCGTGCTGATAGTTCTGTTTTAAGTATGGCTGTTAGTCTGTGTTTGTATTTTTGTTTTAACTCTTCCTTCAGTGTTGTATGCTCTAATCCAATTTGTTGGTTGAATCCTAAATATTTGTAGTAATCAGTACTTTCCATACTTTGTATTATCTGATTGTTGCTGTTCAGAGAGTAGTCTTCTTGCGTGGTTTGTTTTCCCTTGACAATGCTATTTATTTTGCATTTGTCTGTTCCAAACGTCATTTTGATGTCTGAGCTAAATGTTTGAGTAAGATTGAGTAGGTGGTTGAGTTGATGACCCGATGCTGCTAGTAGTTTGAGGTCGTCCATATAAAATAAGTGAGAAATTTTACATGCATGAAGACTTTTGATGACGTAGCCGTAGTTGGTATCATTTAAGATGTTGGACAGTGGATTTAAGGCGAGGCAAAACCATAATGCACTCAGGGAGTCTCCCTGAAAGATGCCTCGGTTAATTTGTATAGGTTTGGATTCCAGGTTAACTTGTCCTGTCTTGATTGAGAGGGTGGTTTCCCAGTTCTTCATTATTAATTCTAGAAATTTTATTATAATTGGATGTACTTTGTAGATTTTTAATATTTCGATTAGCCAGGAGTGGGGTACACTATCAAAAGCTTTTTGGTAGTCAATGTAGGCAAAGTAGAGAGATCTTTGTTTTATTTTTGCTTGATGGGTTATTTCTGCATCTATAATTAGTTGTTCTTTGCATCCTCTAGATCCTTGACGACAGCCTTTCTGTTCCTCGCTTAATATTTTATTTTTTGTTATATGTTCAGTTAATTTTTGTGTGATGATTGATGTTAGTATCTTATATATAGTAGGTAAACAGGTTATAGGTCGGTATTTACTTGGATCGTTTGTAGCATTGCCTTTTGGTTTCAGATACGTTATACCCTGTGTCAATGTTCGGGGGATTTTATTCGGGTCTGATATATATGTGTTAAATAATTTTGCGAGTTGTGAGTGAGTGGAAGGAATTTTTTTTAACCAGTAATTTGCAATTTTGTCTACCCCTGGGGCTTTCCAGTTGTGTGTTCGAGCTACTGCTCTTGATATATCTTCTGGTGTAATTATTATTCCGGACATTGGTTCGATTGTGTTGAACCTATCTTTTTCTACATGTATCCAATGTGCGTTCTCATTGTGTTTAGCGGGGTGTGACCAGATATTACTCCAGAAATCTTCAATGATATCCACATCGATTTGATCATTTGTTATGTTTTCTTCTTTATTTTCTAGCGTCTGATAGAATTTCTTTTGATTAGTATTGAAGATGTAGTTTTGTTTCCTTCTGTTTGCGCTTTTTTTGTACCTTCTTAATCTTTTCGCTAGTGCTTGTAGTTTTTGCTTCTTTGTGTCAAGTTCGTTCCTTATTTCTTCATCTGATTTCATTTCTATGGCTTTTTTCTTTCTTTGCGACAATTTTCCTTGCGTATATTGCGTTAGTTGTCCAATATGTTTCCTTAGGAATTCTATTTTAGTTTGAAGTCTCCGTTGCCAGGCTGGTGTTTTTGGTTGATAGGGCATATTTATTTCTTTCTGTTTTGTGTGTAGTTGAGTGGTTGTTATTGCCCCTGTGTATATGAGCAATTGTATTTCTTCCATACTTGTATCGGTAGTTATGTTTTGTTTAATTATATTATTTATGTGGTCGACTGTTGTTTTTGTGTGTGCGTTTTCTTGTACTTTTTGTATATATGGTCTGTAGCTCATTCCTGTATCTTTGTATTTTATGTATGTGATATTAAACTCTTCTTCTATTTCTTTTTCTTCTTTTTGTTTTTCATTTAGTGTTGTGATTACTTCTGGCTCATGGATCTCTTCAGCTTGGACAGCTTGACGCTCTTTTATTTGTGTATCATCTGCGTTTATTTCGGTTGCTGTATTACTTTTGCTAGTTTCTTGCGCTTCAGTGATGTCTGTGACTGTGCGTATGTTGTCTTGTTCGATTGTTTGTTGGGCTTGCTTTTTAATTACTTCTAATTCAAGTTGCGTTATCCTGTTGTTCCTTTTTATTACACGTACTTGATCTGCCAACCGTTGTTCTGTTAAGTCGCCAAGTTCGGGATACTTGCTGGTAAATGCAGCATGTAGCTGAGGTCTATATGCACTTAAGTTTGTTTCTAAAAGAGTTACCTGATAGTAACAGAGCATGAGTTGTCTATTTACATCATCTGTCCATTTCATTCTCTGTCTTTGTTTCCCTCGTAGAGTGGTTGGTGGGAGCATCTCCTGCAAAACATCTCTATTTGGGTTTGGGTTTGGTTCATTTTCCATCGTCGTAGCTGTGTCGGTACCTTTGTGGTCGAGTTGCAGATTCCCGCGCCGTTCTCGACCGTCACGGCGCTCGTCCGAGGCGTTTCTGAAAGTTTTTGGAACCCTCTTACACACTATAGGGTGGTTGGCCCATCTAGCGGTGGTTTCTTCCTCTCGCGTTTGCCCGCCTGTTGCGGATTCGCCATCGGGGGTTGGTTACCCGATCTTGAATCCTCACAGATGGTTTACCAGGGTCTACCGACGTGGAGGTGCGAGCAGGAATTGGTAGGAGAGGCTGTGAGAGACGCTTCACTACCCTTTATTATTATTATTATTATTATTATTATTATTATTATTATTATTATTATTATTATTATTGGAACTGAGGCACAGGTTTGTCCTGGTGTGTTCCGCCTATACGGGTGGAGGCCAAGTATAGGAGGACTCTATTGATGTCGGAGGAATGATCTAACAATATTGCATGTTTGCAGTATTACGGTTTTCTGTGTTTGGTTGTGTATGGTTGCGGGTAGATTGAGTTCTGATAGGTGTCCGATGAAGGATGTGTGAGTGAGACCTGTTGATGAAATTATGATTGGTATGACAGTGACCGTTTTTTGTTTCCATATTCTTTCAAGTTTAATGGCAAGCGGGATGTACTTTTGGATTTTCTCCGAATATTTAGCTGGTACGTTGTGGTCGTTTGGTATAGATATGTCTATTAGGTATGTGTGCTTCTCCTTCTTGTCCGTGAACGTAATATCGGGTCTATTGCATGATATGGGTTTGTCAGATTGGAGAGTTTTATCCCAATGTAGTTTATAGTCTGCGTTTTCAAGTATGTCAGATGGTGTGTATGTGTAGTAGGGCGTATGTTTGTTTAATAATGAATGTTCAATAGCAATGCTTTGGTGTATAATTTTTGCGGCGGCGTTGTGTCTATCTAGGTACTTGGTGGGTGCTAGTGTGCTACAGCTATTAGTTATATGTTCAATTGTTTCCCGTGCATTGTGACATCGTCGGCATTTATTATTATTATTATTTTTTTTTTTTTTTTTATTATATCACACTTGTTAGTGGAGGATTGGCATGTCCAGGCTGGGATTCTCAAGGTTTCAGCAGCCTAGTCATGTGTGAGCACTCGTCGGACGGTTCGGCATGTTCCCAATATAGCTGCTTGTTGGGCGGTAATTATGTTCTTATCAACATTTTCCAATTTCAGTTTCTTTAACTCGTTTTGTAAATGTACTTCAACGAGGCCAGTGGTTGAGATAACCAGCGGATGTATGGTTACGTGTTCTAATTGATAAGCATCCTTTAGTTCGTGCGCTTATTTATTATTATTATTATTATTATTATTATTATTATTATTATTATTATTATTATTATATGATCTCCCATTTGCAGCATCATTGATAATTTTCCATGCATTTATTGAAAATATATTTAGTTATAAAAAATAAAAGTTGTAACTTTTGTAGAAAATGAACTGAAATTGAGCGTTTTGCTTGTGACGTGCGATATATTGGTAACAAAATCCCTGTCGGTACCGGTGATTCACTTCTTGCAGATGTGGTGATCAGTGATTCGGTTTCGTCCGCTGTGAATCTCGAAACGCTAAATAGTACGAACATTTTCATGCTTAAATGACAACAGCGCAATTTAGCGTCAGTTGACGTCACACATGTCATTTTGTTCATTGATAACCTTTAATTTTGTTATAATATCGAATGTAAGCAATATTACGTTAACTGGATAATTAATTTAAATTAGTACAGTGCGAGTATTAAAATGATATTTACATGAAATGGTTCTACGGATTCGTCCAAACTAATTAAGTAGAAAAATATGTGGTAGGAAATAGTTTATTGACGTTTGATGCTATTGGCACAAGTTTGTAACAGTATTTAAAGTGGTTTCTTGCAACTCGCAAACAATTTACATGTACCCGGGTATCAATAGTCAACAATTTATGTAGTCCCCTTTTAGTACTAGAAAGTGTACCCACACAATTTATACTCAGTGAATAGATCCTAGGTTATAATAAGCTAAGTTTAATATACCTCAAACAATTATGAATAACTACATATATTCATTGAAAGTATGTTACAATTAGAATTATTTATGAATACCTCTATTCTGGTAAACATAACTCTATAAACATTAATTATTCTTTAATGTTGATATTATTCTACAACACTATGAAGATCTTGATGATATTCTTTGGGATAAGTATAAAAGATTGAACTCTCTTACTTATTACTGAATGTTAATGGTTTTGTGTTGGCAAGCCATGCAATGTAAGGAAAGCAACTGTTTTCAGCATGAGAGTAGGCGAATCTATTGTTGGTAATGCATGCAATTTTTGCTTGGTAAGCGACGACTATAAAGCAAGAAATACAAAGGTCGAATGGTGATTACGGTGAGTGTGGCATTACTCAATGTTAGGCTACTCTAATCATTGCATGGGGTAGTCAATAAAAGTCAGTTAAGTAAAAGCCTAAAAAAATTGGGGAATTTAAATTTACAAGCATAATATTGAAATAATAAGAAGCAATGAAAAGCAACTTGGGGAAACTAAAAATTGTTTGGATGAGCCTAATTATAAGATTAGAAAAATAACATAGGCAGATAAATGTCTTCATCTCTAACTATTTTAACCTATACTATTTATTTTTGAAAAATATTAGGCCTTGGATTCCTGTTCCGCTATAGTGGTGTTACAGATTATTTTGTAGACCAATAAGCATATACTGAAGCTCATGTAGATATGGTATGGTGTGATAGTATCTAGTTTACCCATGACAAATATGAAATTAGAGTCATTCATTGAATAAACAGAACAATGTCCTGAATTAGCATTATCAAAAAAAGTCATTGTTAAAGGGTGGACAGATCACTACCTGCGATATTAATTATTTGTAAGACAAGGACTAGTATTTTGTAATACAGCAGTGGTTGTACCAGTTACGTTAAGAACAGAAATGTTAGAAAAAATTCATTTCAATCATATTGTTTTCGCCTTATAGGTATCAAAAATTGGGCCAAGTCTTATAAATAAATATATAACTTTCTTGCCAAATGAGTTTTTAGATCAGCTTGAAATTAGTTGGAAAATAACTATGTATATTTAAAAAATGTATCTGAATAAATTTCAGTCAATACATTGAGAATTATTTCGATTTTTTTGTAAGTATCAATTGAAAATAGAAAATGTTGGATAAACTTAATAAACGACATGGTATTTTACGTGATTCCAAAAATGTTTGTGACTTTAATTTTATTACTTAATTTGTTTATTAAATGCAAATGTTATTCTTTCTATATTCACTTGAGATGTGTACATGGCGTAAAGTTTTACTGACATTCGTACATGGCAGTTTTGGTAGTATTTAACTATAAAGTATAATTGGATCAAGGTTACCATTATTCGTCATCAGGGGCAATATGAATGCACATCGATTTATTTGAGAAATATTGGAACCTCATCTGAATCCATACCTCAAGACACTTGAAAATCCAACTTTGACCCCAAGATTCCCGGATATGTCCCCAATTGAACATGTGTGGGACGTGATCGGTAGAATTTTGAGAAATTAACAGCATCCTCTTCAAACTTTTACACATGAGATCGATGTGGCATGGAATGAGATGGCCCAGGAGGATATTGATCACCTGATTAGGAGTATGCCTAGACGCATTAGGGAATGTGTAAGAAATCGTGGAACTTCAACACATTATTAAATTTGGTGAGCAGAACCTTGGAGTGAAATTTTAATCATTTACATATTACGAACTCCCTGATATGTGTGTCAAATATTACCGAAATAAAATAATATTTACTGGGTGTGCAGGTTTCTATGTCACTAAGTATATTTAAATAATCAATTTTACAATTCGTTGTATTGTTATCATTGTTTTCAATAATAATACGCATACGGTCGATTACTTATTAGCTTAATTATTATTTAGTTTGTGGTTCATTATATCCTGACATTTTAATATGGTTAGTATTTTATGTAATCGATCCCAATCCAGTAACTTCTTATTAATTTCTAGTGGTGTGATTCAGGTTTCTCAAAATGCTCCTCATAGTTTAAGCACAGACTATAGTATCGTATCTTTACTAAAACAAAATCAGACACAACGGATGACAGCGGTTACCTCTTCTTATTCATTTTCCCTTTTTTATATCTCTTATACAATTATGAGACCAATGATGCTTCAATATTTATTACTTCTATTCATATTTAATGAAAATAACAATATATGATAAAATTGATAAATCAAAATTCACGAAGCACATTCTTTTTCTCTTGTGTTTTTATCTATGGTAATGTCTATCAAATTATTTTTCAGTGTATTATATTGGCAGTTAAACTGGCATTCTCTGAAAATCAGTTGTTCTAGATCATTTTCTGATTTATATAACAGATTCAAAAATAAACCTTCTCTTCCCTTTTTGAGCTCCATTATAAATGTATCCCCAAATCCAACAGGTCGTTTATTATACAGCTCCATGCCATTCAATATAGAAACGATGGTAGTATCATGGGATGCCATCATAATGAATTTTGGTGTTGTTTTCGATAACGTTGTGTTGGTAAATTTGTCAAAGTAATTGAAAATGTAATCGTAAAAAGTTCCAACGTGTAACCTCGCTGTCGTCGGAGTTGACGTCTCGATCGAATATTTTATTCCTGAAAATAAATTTACTTTCAACAATAAGAAAAGATAAATTGTGAAATTCTATTACCATACAATTTACAAATTATTAACTTTAGTACGATTCTACAGGATGATTGGTTAACAATGCCCAGTCTTCAAACGGTTATGATATAATGATTCAGCCCAATATGCCTCATAAAAATAAGTTCCAGGATACAGGATCTTTGGATTTGGTTTTAGAATTATTATGAAACAATTTTTTATGTTTTGATAATTTCTACTTGAAAATAGAGAGACTTGTTTTTTTTTCTGGTATGGTGATTACCAATTTTGATTCTATTACTATTCCGCCAACCTTATCTACGATGCCAGAAAAGTAATGATTTACCCCAAAAAACGTTGGAATTTTTAATTTTTTGCCATTTCCACGTTTTTCAGTGAGAAAAACACGATAAACGTGTTTTTAAAAAAATCCTGTGTGTATGTCGTAGTCGTTGTCGTCGGCCATTTTTTGTAACACGCCTTGTTAGCACGATATAACCTCCGGAGTGCAAATAGTAACTAATGTCATGATTTTGTATTATTCAGGGTATCTCATAGATGCACTGTATTGATATTCAGCTCACCATACCCAGTATAACGAGTGCTATGGGACCGGAAGGACCACATTTTTTTCCATTTTTGGAGAAATTTCGGTTTGTTAGCACGATACAGACTCCGAAGTGTATACAAGTGACCAATTTTATGATTGGATATCGTCGGCTTATTGCAGGAAGTTTTTCACTCCATAAGTGACACTCTCGAGAAATAAGAAAAAAAAAGTGTAACTTGAAATAGTGTTATATTACAAGACTTTGAAACTTCAAGAGCAATGTTGAACTGGCACAATAAAAACAAGTATATTTACTTATAAACATAAAAAAATCAACTCTGATTTAATTTTTTTGTATATAAAAACAATAAAACAACAGTTAGTGAGTTCTTCTAATGAAATTCATTACACATACTAAGATTTAGTGATTTCTTCTACAAGAAAAACGAATTATAATAAATAAATAAACAGGAGATAAAATAACATTTTTTTAACTTAAAAAAAACAGACCTACCAATAATAGTAACATAAGAAAAAGTTCAAAAAAAAACAAAATAAATATTCATAGATCAGTCTGTTTCTTCCGCCGAACAAGGTTCATCTTCATCAGGAAGAAAATCACGTCCTGCTTTTTCTGGCAAGTTTTTAAACCAGTCATGGAGTTCTTGCGAAATAATTTTTTCCTCGCACATTTTCAACGAATTTTTCTTTTTTAATTTAGTTATAGGTAATCTATTACTATTCGCATGTTTGAGTTGATAATCCTGATAATTAAAATCAAACTTCACTTCTTCGGGAAGTCGGCGCTTTCTGAGGCTTATCTTGGACGTTTCTTGGTCAAAAATTGAGGTTTTCAGTTCATTCTGCTTGGAAATAGATAAACTGACAGCTAATTGTTCATATGTTGAATCACAATCATAACGGAATTGTATAATATTTGGCTTTTGTTTTTCAAATTTAGATATTTTACTTTTAGCCACTGTACAATCTTATTTGAAATATTTTGGTTTTTCATTATTTTTTTGTTCAATTCTTTTAAATCAAGTATTTCCAAGAACACCATCTCCAATGTAGTGTAAGGTACTGTTTTTCTTGACGTAAGCTTTCCGCTTTCCTATTTGATCTTGTTAATCGGATAATATTGCAAATATCTATCATAGAAAAGATGTGTATGTGTTTCATTTGTGCCTCCATGGCACTATGAACACTGTCGACTTCCATATGAGAGTGACCTGACTCGAGAAACTTGTGTTCGATGACATAAATGTGTGTTTTTTTAACCATATATAGCGATAATGACGCAAGATATTGATTCCGATTTTGGCCTCCACACGTGTCCGAGAAAATTGGTATTCCAGTTACAGTCTGCGATACATTTAATATCCATTTATGAAGTGCAGTACCTACTTCATTGCTTCCCTTTTTACCATTTACCTCAGTCCATAAATAGCTGTACACATCATTTGGAGAAAGGGCATCATATAGTGATGCATTATATAGGTTTAATTTGCGTAAATAATAACAGAGAAACGTTATGAGTAGGAATGTGTAACACCTGTTGTAAATCTAAAGTTATCGAATTAAATGTGGCATCATTATCTGCTCGAATCTTGTCGTTATTTTTTGCGATATAACTTTTATTTTTTAAATCAATGTGATGATCGTATTCTTCTTGAAGAGTAGCAATATCAGGCGAATTGATCTTTTTGAAAGAATCATATTTATGGTAGGGTAAGCATAAATCTTTTTTAGGTTTGTGGAAGTCAAGATTATACTCCGTAGCAAATGTTTTTCTATAAACATTTATAGAGACAGGTGTGTGACATTTTTCTACATTCAAAGAATACATGTTGGATATAAAAAGGTTGCTGTCCAAATACTGCTTGCTAGAAGTCTTCCTGCAATAGTGAGATCCATTTTCGGGAATGACTCAACGTGGCGTTTAACGAAATCAACATCTGCTTGTTTTGTTCTATTATGAATACCCCTTTTACCCTTACCTCCAAAGATTCCTGAACTTCCTACTTCCTAAAATGCTTTGTTCAAAGGTCCATTTAATATGCATAAAGTGGCTTCAAAAAACGTTTGACAAACTCTAGTCTTTATTCCATCTCGTTGGAAATAGTAAGTTCGAGACATCGTTCTTCATTTTGATACATTAACATAGCATCTCTTGAGAGGATTAGATACCACATTCATAAGTATAAAATCTTTTTAGCGATTATAGTCCGCTAATCCCCAATAATTTATTATTTATTTCGTTTGTATAAGAGTCTTCATTTTTTTATGCCATCTATCATCGTGACCATCTTCAGCTGTCTCATTTTTATTACTGTCACAAATGCCCTCCCAGTCATATGTCCTATTTTCTTTATTACTGCCAATTTCCCAGTCGGGATCAGCTACAGAGTCATCCTACAATAAAACAATGATTTTCTGTTAATTAAAATTATTATTAAATCAAGTTATTGTGCTTAAGCATGAACTAAACATTTTTCTCTATTAGTATAGAGAGAAAGTACTCAAACCTTATTTATTATCCAAAATGTATAGTTAGGTAGTAATATTATTATTAAGGTATTTTTTTCGATACTGTAAGCTATAAATAATTAACGTTATGTTAAGAAATTTTTCATTACCAATTTCGTTTAGGTATACTAAATATGCGTCAACCCACACAAACGTGTCTTATGTTTAGCTAATTTTTCACACAATGTAACCATCTCGTTACTTACCGACATGTTCAAATCATCTTCATCATCAATGGAAGTTGGATTCTGCATACGAGATGTAAACGGTTCACTTACAAGATTAAAATCACTATCACTGTTCATATTCTCCTGACGTTTGAGTGCATCTAGTGTTTGTGCACCCCGACCTCTAAAAATTTACTTTTATCTATTTTTATAATAATTATTATAACCTCAATTTTAAAGGACGCGGATGTAGTTCCTCAGCCTTCGAATGAAAACGAATCACTGCAGTTAGCACGTGTCGATTCATCCAATAAAATAAAATAAAACTCACTAAATGATTTGTCTTTGTTGGGTGATTTCACCAGAAATCATTAATACCCTGTCGTGAGTTTTAGTAGTATTATGTAGTTCCCAGTTTATCTGATTGTATAGTTTTACCATAAATCATTAATACACTATAGTGAGTTTTAGTAGTACTAATTAGCTTGAAGTGTGTATTGTTATGAATACTAAAAGTCATTTACTGCTTTAATGAGTTTTGGCAATATCAAAAATCAAGTATGTCTATTTCGACAATTTTCGATAACGTACTTATGCATAATAATGATTTTTTATAAAAACATAACACCAGAGTAATGATTTTATACATCGAAATTATAAGTTAGAGAGATAAATGACTTCTTGCCATAAGGTAAAAGGACATAGGGAGTTTCGATATGATATCAACTGCACTTAATGACTTTTAGCAATTAATGACTTCTCGCAGTAAGCCAACGATATTCTTAAGCGCATCTCACAGATGAACCCTTTTGATTTTCAGCTCACCAGGGCCAGTACAACGAGTCCTATAAATCCAGATACTACATTTTTGGAGAAATTTCGCTTGGTTAGCACGATACAGCCTCTGGAGTGTATACAAGTGACCAATTTTCTGATTGGATATCGTCGGCTTATTGCAGGAAGTTTTACCAATTTTATAATTGGATATTATTTAGGGCATCTGTCAGATGAGCTCCATTTATTTTCAGACCAGTAGGGCCAGAATAACGGGATCTATAAATCCAGATATACCACATTTTTGGAGATTTCGGTATGTTAGCACGATACAGCCTCCTGAGTGTGGAAAAATTAGTTTTAATCTTTAAAACCGTTCATTTTTTCATTCAATTGATTACGAAATGATAAAAAAATATGAAAATTCATTCATTTCTGCATAGAAAAGTAAGGCTTGTTTGATGAATGCACTTCGAGGTTTATAAAAATAAATATATATTTAATGTGAGTAGAACAAATCTCTGAATTTGTCACGATCGCGGCTTTTTATTTCATGTTGCAAATTTGAGGAAAACTGACTTTTTCTATATTTGAAAATTCAAAGGATTGAAATCAGGACATCTAAGTTGCCAAGAAATATCACTGCCACGGTGAGAAACTTGTCCACTTGTTGAGAAAATACTGTAGTGGTGCCCGTTTTGCACGAGAATAAACGGTTTTGATGATTAATACTAACTTTTCGGCATTTATGAGATGCCCTGAACAATATCCTATAATAAAATTATCACTTTCATACACTTCGTAGGCTGTATCGTGCTAACTTACCGAAATTTCTCCAAAAATAACCAAAAATGTAGTATATCGGGATTTATAGGACCCGTTGTACTCACTCTAGTGAGCTGGAAATCAAGGTTCATATGTGAGATACCCAGAAAAATATCTAATCATGAAATTGGTCACTTATATACACTCCGGAGGCTGTATCGTAATAACAACACGAAATTTCTCCAAAAATGTGGCAGGTACCATAGCCCCCGTTGTACTTGATCTAGTGAGCTGAAAATCGATAAGGTTCATATAAAGACACCTTGAACAATATCCAATCATAAAATTGGTCACTTCTGTACACTCCGGAGACTGTATTGCGCTGACAAACTAAAAATTCTCCAAAAATGATAGAAATTTGGTACTTCAAGTACCATAGCACCCGTTTTACTGGTTTTAGTGAGCTGAAAATCAATAGGGTTCATGTGTGAGATCCCTGAACAATATTCAATCATAAAATTGGTCACTTGTATACACTCCGGAGGCTGTATCGTGGTAACAAACTGAAATTTCTCAAAAAATTATAAAAATATCTTACTTCAAATACCATAGCACCCGTTATTCTGGCTCTGGTGAGCGGTCATCTGTGGGATGTCATTAACAATACTCAATCATAAAATTGGTGACTTGTTGCACTCCGGAGTACAAGAAAACATAAAACCACTGAATGTAAAAGACTGGGAAGCCAAATGCTGAAAAAATAGCTGATATAGCTAAATCAACGACAAACTATAATAAATAGAAACGAATGCTAGGAGTAATGTAGGTACATCAAAAAGAAGAGTTGACAACGCTGAGAACCGGGGTATGAAAGGCTTGATGATGATAAAGTGTATCTTTTTCGAGGCGACACAATTAATTTAGATAAATAATACAAATTTTTTGAACCATTGACTGATTATCAATGATTTTTTGACATAGCGGTATACCCAAAAAAATATTTTCGGTTAAGAGTTTCACGGTTTTAATGATAATGTAAAATTTGACTCTGAGAGAACTTACCTGCAATTTCGTCAAGAATGGACTGGTTCATTTTCGTCACCCATTCAGGAATAAATGAAATATTGTAATTCTTATAAACATACATAACACTTCTTAAAGTGGACACACTGTCAACAGATACATTCGTCCATCCAGAATTCTCTCTAATATACTGATAAACGTCAGGATATTTATCTTCAATACCTTTACGAATAACTTCAGTAACTTCCTTATTCAATTTGTCATATTTAGCACAAGGTAAGTTCATTATTTTTGTTTCATATCCACCATGAACTGGAATTGGTTGCCAATTAAGTTCAATATTCCATATTTGGAAGTCTACTGGAGGATACAGCCCAGCTAATGTTGTTGAAGCCGACATTAACGTTCTGTCTCTATCTGTAGACTCTACAAAAATTTCACGGGGACTATATATATTTTTCAGAAATTTATCATATCTTTGACGAAACCATTGTCCCAGCTTATATTGGCGTTGAATTCCTTGCTGAAAAATATGTAAAACAGTTATTACGGTACCCACCCATAAAAATGTAAGTGAACATAAATAAATAGTTATTCATGAACTCATACGAATTCACTTGAAACCGATCCACCTAAGATATTTTGAGAACTCATTGTAATAAGCAAAAAATACAGATCAATTTCATAATAGAGAGGTACACTTTTTCACACGAAAGTCTTTCCAAAGTCGTTTTCTGAGGTATCATTCTAAGAATTTTCAAAATAGTAAGGGCTATCTAAAGATACTAAATTTGAAGGGGCTTTCATATCTCTTTTTAAACAATAATTTTGTTTCCTAGTTAAATTTACTGCTTCTCCATAAACATAGCTTAGAACAATCACCGGAAATATTCGAACTTCTCCCATATAGCAATATAGGAAAAAGTTAAATGAGCAATCCGATTGATTGTGTGAGGTCGAAGATTGGAGAAATGATTATAAAACATTAACAAAAAGACGCTTCTGTGACCAGTGTCACACAGGAAAGAGAAACTTCCATGACATTTTGAGTTGTCGACTGGCCGATTCGCCCTATATTAAGCGGAATGGAAGTTTTTCACTGGAGCCTGGGCACTAATTACTCAGGACTCAGCATCCAAACACTCTCTGAACCCAACAAATTCTTTTTCAGATTGAAGTTCATTCACAAGTAGTTCTAACCTCCAGTTTTAATACTTTCAAACATTCCTGATCACAATTGTCCTCACCTTTGTTAACTGTCCAAAACCCATTGGCCAATAAGTCAAATTATAATATTTATCATTCGGAAATGATGTGAAAGGTGCTCGATCCCCATGCCTATAAATCTAAAATCAAATATTTATAATAAATACAAATGAGATGGTAGTCAGCTAGTACTGAAAATCTATTTTGCTACGTGCGACAAGCATATCAAAAACTATTATACTACACCATGTTATAAGAAACACGTTATTTATTAATATAGCCGAAAAACATGAGCATTTATTTCAAGAAAGTAGAAATAATTATTGAATCAATATACATATATGTATATATATATATATATATATATATATATATATATATATAATAAGCAACGAATAGATTAGACAGACTGTCTAAAAATGTGTTGAACGTGTTGTGCTGTTTCATATTTTAATTAACTGACACCAATTTTCTTTCCGCTCCTGATGAAGCCATTAAATAATGGCGAAATATTGAGCAGATAAGAAAAACCGTTTTTATTTCTTATGACCGCCAACCCGAAATCTTCGTTAACAAATAAATATTTCCCGGTCTAAAAAAGAAGAACTACTTCCTTTTTATTATATATATATATATATATATATATATATATATATATATATATATATATATATATGTATATATATACATATACAGGGTGTCCCGCATAATTATCGACACAGGGCAGAGAGGCGTATAGGGGAGCCCAAAATATGACGATTGGGCCAATTTACCTCTATACCAAGTTCCAAGTTGCATCCTGGGGAGTTATAGAGCCTCAAAGTGGGGCCCAAAATTTCGAAAAAAAATAATTTCTTTGCAACCCTTCAGCTTAAAAATACCAAATTTGGTACACTGTATGAGACTGTTAAGAGCATTAAGTAATGGTTAGTAGAAGACGATGGAACCATTCTGGGGGGTTAATTAGAGGTGACCTAACCTTAAAAGTTCACAGAAGTTTTTTATCTGTCCGTTGATTTGAAAAAAATTTTCATACCATGGATAATTTTTGTTTAAAACTTTTTTTACTCTTGGAATTTTCCATAAAACTTTGTCATTTTCAAAGGAAAAGTCGAATAACTATTATACGTAATTTACTCCATCCATGTCATGAATTTTATTTCATATTGAACAAATTAATAGATAACTATCAATAAGTAGAATTTGATGAGAAAACAAATTATTAATATTGTAGAAAATACATGAACATTTTAATTTGAAGATGTTGCCGAAAATTATCACCATTATCTCTTAGATCCCAAATTATTCTTCACCTAAAATTGAAGTTGACTCTGGCCAGTAGCTGATGATCTTTTTCTATTATATTGCAGTTGTTTGCAATCCGATTTCACAATTCTTCTCAGGAATCAACTGGAGAGGAATAAACAGACTGCTTTAACACCCCAAAGAAAGTAATCACATTTTGATATTGGCAGTTTAAAAAGTCTCTTACGTTGATACTAAAATGAGGTGGTGCTCCATCATGTATAAACCAATGTTTCAATCTCAATCGTATTGGCAAATCGTCAAATAAATCCGGAAGAGTATTTTGGAGAAACTCAAAATAATTTTCGCCGTTTTGTTACAATAACTGGTCCAATTAAACAATGATCGATAAGGCCGACCCAAACATTAATCTTAAACTCACGTTGGAAATGTTGAGGAGTTATTGTATAAGGTTTTTCATCTGAATACTCACGATAGTTATGCATATTTGTAATACCCCTACGAGTAAAGCAAGCCTCATCAGTAAAAAGAATTTTCTTTTGATAGTGAATATCCCGACGTAAAATAAATCGATAGAAATTCACTCGCTGAACCAAGTCTTCAGGTAACAACTCTTGCACGTTTTGATCATGATATGGATGGAGTAAATTACGTCTAATAGTTCGGTGTACAGATGATCTTGATCTGCCACACGGTCTAGATAAAGTTCTAGTGCTAATGTGCCGTTGATCGTCAATGGTATGCACAATAAGTCCTTCATCTCGGTCACTCATTCGAATAGTTCGTTCTCGATAAACACTTTAAAACTTTTCTGTTTCTCTAGCCCGTCTTTCAGCATTAGACAATGTTTCTATGTGAGGAACCACGCGATTAGGAAACCTCCTCCGTTATTCTTCCACGCTTCTTCTACAGTTTCCTTCACAAAAACCTAACATCAATAACGTATCCGTGTTCGTTAAATGAGAATTTTCCACTCATTAAAAAAAATTATAACAATTTACTAACTACAAGAACTGAATTGCAAAGTGTCAAATTTGACGTATAAATTCATAGCCAACTGTTGACTTTTTTGTAACTTTTCAAATAACATTGTTGAAAACATGTCTTTGGTTATTCGACTTTTCCTTGAAAATGACAAAGTTTTATGCTAAATTACGAGAGTAAAAAGAGTTTTAGAATCAAATTATCCATGGTATGAAAATAAATTTTTTCTAATCAACTGACAGATAAAATACTTCTCTGAAATTTTAAGGCTAGGTCACCCCTAATTAACCCCCCAGAATGGTTCGATCGCCTTCTACTTAATGCACTTAACAGTCTCATACAGTGTACCGAATTTGGTATTTTTAAGTTAAAGGGTTGCAAAGAAATTATTTTTTTTCGAAATTTTGTGCCTAACTTTGAGGCCCTACAACTCCTCAGGGGTGCAACTTGGTACAGAGGTAAATTGTAGGGTGTCCAGGGAATAACAGGAGCGTCTAGTATGAGCCAAAATAATGTTAGTACTTCATATAAGCTTTTTCTGGACAGGCCCTTGATTCGGATTTGAATTTTGAAATCGTTTTTTATTTTTTATTTTCGTACTTTTCATTGGATATTTATACAATTTTCAGCATATTTATAATGTATGTGTATGTTAATGTTGGTAAACAGATTTACAGTAATGCTGTGAAGCCAGGGACGAACTACTCGTGGTTAGTGATCCAAAAATCTTGCAGGGATGACACACTCCGTATGAAAATATCGAAAATAACTTCCCCACACCTTGAGCTAACGAAAAGGTACTCTTGTTGGAATTTGATAAAATAAGCCGTTTGGCCATTTTATTAATGCACTTCGTAGATATTTGCGTATCCACCATTTTATGAGGATATCCTACGTAACGAGTTTAAAGTAATTTTTTGATACCATGTCCAAGATTCACCTATTGTAGTAGAAATGAATAGCTAGTCTATAATGAAAATATCGACAACTCATTCCAAGGAAATTAAATAGGTATGCAATGAACGTAATTACTTGCTTCGAATCAAAATTACATATACAAAGCTATTGAACTATTAAGAACACATTAAAAATACAAGTTATAAAACCTTAAACGTTTCAAACGACGCGCTGTCAGAAGCGATTTGCGTATTTGGGTATTGACGTTTTAAAAGAGACGATTTGATTTATTCATTTTAGCGTGATTTCTGATAATCATAGAATGTGATTGGCTAGCAAGAGTGACTTCTTTTTCATTCTTCACTAGTGTGAAGAATTTATATCATTATTTAGCTAAATATGTAAAAATAATTTGTGCATTATTATATAGTCGTGGAGAAATAATATTATTACTATATTATTACTACAAAAAAACGGAAGTCCGTCCTTGATGCCCAGCCAAGTTTCATTTAATAAAAGTATGTCCTCGATGCCCAGCCAAGTTTCGTAAGAGTTTAAAAAAGTGACTATAAAGTATTTGACAGGTACTTCAAATAAGAGGCATACATCTATCAATAATTATTTATAATATATATTCAAGTGACGATATCCTCATAAAATGGTGGATGCCCAAATACGTGGAAGTGCATTAATAAAATGGTAAATACCAGCCAAACGGCTTATTCTATCAAATTCCATCGAGAGTACCTTTTCGTTAGCTTAAGGTGTGGGCAAGTCATTTTCGATAATTTAATATCGATTGTGTCATCCGTGCAAACATTTTAGATCTCTAACCATTACGAGTAGTCCGTCCCTGGCTTCAAAGCATTACTGTAAATCTGTTTACCTTACCAAAATAAACATACACATACATTGTTGAAAATTTTATGAAAATCAATTGAACAGTACGAAAATAAAAAACAAATTCAAACTTTGGAGACCAATAATTCGAAAACGAGGGCCTGTATTGAAAAAGTTTATGTGAAGTACTAAAATTATTCTGGCTCATACTATATATATATATATATATATATATATATATATATATATATATATATATTATATATATACCCGTTGAACAGAAAACCGAAAATCAATCTAGTAGGGATGCGGTCATACAGGGCTGATCAAAAGAAAACTAGCTTCCTTAGTTCTGGAGTTATACCGGAAAAATTGACAATTTTGAAATTCCTCTACTGCCTACCTCTTTTTATTATGCGAGTATTTTCCAAAACTTTGCCATAGCAACTTTTTGTAGACAATCCCAACATGCGAATCAAAATTATATAGAGAGTATTGTACAAATTGGGCCACCCTCAACATTTTATTTTCAAATACGGACCTGTATTTTTCATTGCAATTTTTTAAATGCCAAGAGGTATGTTTCATATTGGCGTAGTATTTTCATCTGAACTACGGAGTGTTTTGAAAATATTGAACTATTACCAGAACAATTTTAACCCTTTTTAATATTCCATAACAGCTGTAATTGAAATATATCAGTGAGTAAGAAGTGAATCAATGCCAAGTTGATCATACAACCAGAACTTCTTTAATTATCGAAGATGTGAAATTTTACAGGTAAAATTCAATATTTCCAAAATATTCTGTAGTTCAGATGTAAATACTACGCCGATATGAAACATGCCTCTTGGCATTTGAAATAATGCTATTGAAAGTATAAATTCGTGTTTGAAAATAAAAACTTGAGGGTGGTACAATTTTAACGATACTTTGTTTATGATTTTTTTTCACATAGAGCATGCCGCAAAATTATTCAGTCCGAATACGAAAGCTTTTCAATCTGTAACTTACAGAATAATCCACGTTGTACATCCAAAGAAATTATTTTTTAGTTTAGAGCCCATTTGAATGAAAGTTTGTCTTTAAAAAGATTTTTTATGATTTTATTTTATACTTTCTAGTCTACTCCTTAATCTATGCATCTCTGATACAGCATCATTATTATAAGGTAATTTTTCCGAGAGTTTTGAGCTAATATTATGATTAACTGGTTTGCCATCGTAGAGCCGCGATATTGAATTTCGACAATCTCTGGCTAAATTCGTAGCCTCAATCCACAATTGGACAATAATCACAAATCTCGTCCGCCATTATGGAGCCACCTATATTTGGATTCTTGAAAACTTGAAACATATATCATACTCTATCTTTAGCTATGACGCTATGTCAAATAAGTCGCACATGTTATCAGTTTGAAATAAAATAAACTAATATACCAGAAATCCTAAATATATTGCATTGTTATTTCAGTGGCCTTGTATGTTCCAATACTAACAACATTCCTTCCGATTCTAACGGAAATGCCGTAAAATTTGATATTCAGACGCTAATTATGAAAATAACTTGAATCTCATATTCAGAAACTTTCAACGTTATAAATGATTCTCGTGCAGACATTCCCATTATCATATTAATCAAAATCCCGATATTGAAAATGTCATCATGATACCTCTGAAACTTTAGACCCAGAACACTTTGGAAGATTTTGAATATGGGGTTTAATATATGGCTTCCACATGAAATAAATATTTGACGTCATGAACATCTGACCGTCAGATTTAACAGCATCTTTTGTAGAACCGGGAGGAATGTTATTAGTACTTATCATACCTACATACGTACCATACCCCCGAAATAATATCGGATTTCTCGCACATACTTTCACTTCTTATTAAAAAGGATAGAATGTGCGACTCAAAAATCGTCAAAGATAAGTCAAGGATATGATAAATGTTTAACATAGTTTTTCTTAGAATCCAAATTCAAAAAAAGAATTTATGGACTTCCTTTCGTAATGAGGTAGTTAGTTAAGTTTCCGATTAAACTGGAAATGACAGTAAGATGTTTAAATACCTGAAGTGTTCATCCCATGTACCCATACAAATCACCCAAATTTTGAATCAACCGCTCATTTAACCCTCCAACAATTTGTTTCTTGAGACATCGTAGTGAATATTGAGAAATATGGACTTTCGACTAGAGTAAGTGATTTTTTAGTTAAAAACCTATAATAATAATGTAATATTTTCTAAAATTTGTATCAAAAACATGGTATTTCATGTGTTTACACTATGAGTGATGTAAAATTATGTGCGTTTCATAGATATTTCGTACCATATATTGGCGCGTGACCATATGGTTACGCTGGGCGCTTTGACTGTCTCATATTTACAAAAGACTGTCTTTTGCAGGCGTGGTTTTACATTACAAGAAGCTTTGGATATGGCTTATGATGAGTCGGAAAATGGGACATATGTCGATGCTATTTACATGGGTCCACCAGATCCTTCGGTTTTGACTGACGAGGATTCTGCGGATGAGGACGATGGAGGTGTAATAGATAATTTATCCCGTCGACAGTTGTCCTCCCAAGCAGAAATAATTCTTTCGAATAATGAACGAATTGATGAAATACGAGCCAAAGAAGCTTCATCAACACAAACATTAGCTGTTGAAAAACAAATGTCAACCATCCTTGCTAAAGACAAACGAAAAGGGCCTAAAAATGTAGGAAAAAATTTCCTACTCCAAAATACGCGCAATTCGAAGAGTTTTCGCCAGCTGAAATATTTGAACTTTTTATTGATGATGATGTAATTTCGTTATTTGTTGAAGAGTCAAACAAATATGCAAAATTTCTCAATTGTCCGGATCCAAACATAAGCAGTGATGAAATAAAGTGCACTTTGGGCATTCTCCTTCTCTCTGGCTATGTGAATTTACCTGGAAAACGATATTTTTGGGATTCTGGTACAGACACTCAAAACATTTTAGTAAGAGAAGCTATGAGACGGAATCCATTTTTGCAAATACTGAGATTTTTGCACTGTGTAGACAACACTAAAATGGATCCTGCTGATAAACTATGGAAATTGCGTCCACTGATAACAAAACTTCAAGACAACTTTTCCAAGTACTCCGTTCCAACCAAACACATGAACTAGGACGAGTCCATGGTAAAATACTATGGCCGTCATAGTTGTAAGCAGTTTATTAGAGGCAAGTCGATACGTTTCGGCTACAAAGTATGGTGTCTAAATGACGAGTTGAGCTATTTACATAATTTTGAAGTCTACCAGGGACAAGGTCCAAAATGTAATATATTATACAAGTTCAGTTCATCAGCAGCACCATTTGTACAAATGGTTGATGCACTGCCGCAACCAAATTTACGATACGAGTTCTTTCTAGACAATTTGTTTATTGGTTTCGATTTGTTAACACATATGAAAAATTTGGGTTATGGAGTAACTGGCACTATCCGAGAAAATAGAATTCCTAGGGACTGTCCTTTACCTAAAAAAGAAAAGATGAAAAAGGCACAACGGGGAAGTTTTGAAAATCAACTAAATAAAGATGATGGAATAATACTTATCCGTTGGATTGATAATTCTATAGTGACAATGGCGTCAACATCTTCCGATGTTCGACCTACTTCGACTGTTTCACGATATTCTCAGGCTGAGAAGCAAAAATCAGTATCAGCAGTCCGTATGCTATTCGTCAGTACAATAAGTTCATGGCTGGAACTGATCGTATGGATGAGGACATTGCAAGAAGAAGGATTTCTATTAGGTCCAAAAAATGGTACTGGCCTCTTATTACGTGGATGATTGATGCAGCTTGTCACATCACATTCAATGTTTAAAGCTTTCTATAACCAGAAGTGGGGTCGGCAACACTGCCAGGATGCTACTTTGCGAGAAAAATATATATACAGACGCCAAACTATACCGTTCTTCGATATGTGTACAGCCGGATGTCAACTTGTGCGTCAGATGTATAATAAGTATATAAGTGTACTACTATAACGCCGCTTACGGAGACCCTGTGAACCTTGGTGTTTGGGTTTATACAAAAAACGACCAAAGTGACGTCCTGCTGATTTCATCAGCAATAGATTTCCAAGCAATCACTGAACCGTTTGCGATATTTTGGAGCTGGATGCACTGTAACGTCCGTATATCGGATGTCATAGTGCCGTAGACGCTACAGCTACCGCGATTTTAACATGGACTGATGCCACTTCACCCCGTGAATATATATATATATATATATATATATATATATATATATATATATATATATATATATATTATATATATATTTGTAAAAAACGCTAGTCTTTGCTGACCAGTTAGGAATAAAACTCAGAAATATTGGGGGATGCAGCAACAGGGAAAAAGATAATTCTTTATTGGTTTTTATTCAAGCTTTAGAAAATGTTCGTTTTCATCATCAGGGACGCTACAAATAGAGGACAAAAAGGGATTATTCTCAACTCCATCAATAAAGAGACAATAGTGTATCTACGTCCAATGTGAAATTATTTTCCTTTATGTAAAACATGAGATTGAAGAACTCATCACAGGGCATCAGTTAGGGAAAATTGACATTGAAATTAGGAGCAATATTAACAACAATGAAGCTGTTATGAGATAATATAATAATAAAAAAAATAATAACAATAAAAACACAAAACTTGCACGAGATTAATGTCGTAAAATCATTTTCAAACAAACACAACCGAAAAGGACGCGACCAAGCAGGAATTCTTCCCTCCAAGACAGAAATGGAAACGGGTAACTGACATTTACTGTTACCAACAGTTCACGGTAGCCGTCATCAAGCAATTTCTCGAAACGTGAGAGCAGCGCGCTGGTTCTATCCACCAACACTAGTTCTATTAGGAGCAAAGATGTTAATCGAAACATGGGAAACACAAAACAACGGATTTCAGCAGGGAAACCAAACGCTTATCAGGAAGTAAGATTTAAATGAACTTTCATATTAGGTCTAAAAAGTATATATTAAATCTCATGAAACAGAACCATCATCAGGAACTGTGTCAACTTTTAAAAAAATGCAGAGACCCGTTGATTTTTGATTAAAGGGGAACAAGCATCACCTCAAAATATTTGAATGGCATTATTCTCTTCACAACAGTCTTTGAATTTCAAAATACTTTTTAATAAATTACATTTCAAAGTTAGAATTATGTTTAGTTGTTGACTTACTTCTTTGTTAAATTAAAAGTTCGAATTGATGACCACCCGCGTTCATACAATAATAAATATTTTGTTTAAAATGTTATCGTAAATTCCGAAGAATTTCCGGAGTGATTAGATGGGACTCCTCGACAACTCTTTGACCCAAATATTCCAAGAGCCTGGTGGTTTCTTATAGATTTTACTTTTGAGATATCCCCAAAAATAATCAAGGGGTGACAAATCTGGTGCACACTTATTGTTCATAAAATAAAATAAAAGCAAAATTATATCTACCCTCTCCGCAATGGAATAAATCATGGTATTTAATTTTCAAAAACTCAATTAAACAAAACTTCACGTTCTTTGTGTGTCCGTATCGTATCCATTTGCCTTTTACAAATGTGATAACAAAGTACAAAAACAATGCAAAGCATGAAATCCACATCTTAGGTGGGATAATCATATTAATTATTTAGTTCAAAAATTGAGGAATATATTGTATACATTCAAACATATCTCCTATCATCTACAATATAAACAAAAACTAATGGTTTATCGAAATATAGTTGAATCTCACCTAATTTAGGGTCTGGTCAGTTGAGGTGGAGTGGCTAAAACTTACTTTGATATTCTCGAGTTATATAAACTTAAATGTCCAGAATGTAATGCTGTCTATTTTGGGTCAGACCCTTGGAAATTTTTATATTAGATACAGTACGAGCATACAGATTAAAAAAACCAGAGAAATCTTACTACGCAAAACATCTACTTGACATTAAACATTCATTAACACCTAACACAGAACTAGAAGTTCTAAATATGAGTGATAAGAATAATAACTCTGGATGTCCCTGAAAAGTTAAAAACTAGGTGCTATTTATTTAGGTTTTCTCAATTTCACAAAAATTTATATGCATTTGGTATGCTCTGACACAAAATGTAGTATTCATTGGAGTGCGCGTACATTTTTGATATAATTCTGAATCCTAATAGATTTTACTGGTTATATTACAATAATATAATCAAAACTCACCACAACCACCGCTATTAGCTCTTCTTTGTTATTAATATTGTCTTTTGATGCATTGCTATTTGAAAAAATCACCAAGAAAATTATTACTATCGCTCCCATATTTGTGTTGGTACCAAACTAACACTACTGTCTGATTTGTTGTCTACGTGCCAACAATCCAAATAGTTCTTGCCAACAAAATTACCATCAAAACAAAAAATTTCGCAATATCAATGTAATTTTCAGAAAATGTACAGTGTTAACAACATAGTTCTACATACTGGTAGTGAATATTTTATTTGTATGTGATAACGGTGAATTATAATATTTTGTGACTTGTTATTTGAATATTTATGGAAATATTATGCGATAACAGTTTTACTTTTTTTGTCTTGACAGTAGTTGGTAATGTTATTTCAGGATTGGTTGTGTAATAAATACTTTGATGACAATTGATATAAATCTATGATCATTGAAATTTCGTATTAACTACGGCAAGTGTTTGGTCCAACAACTTCTGAATAAAAGCATATTATTTCTACTATAATCACAGATATAGGTACAGAAAAGGATTATAAGGGATAAAAGATAATATCCAAGCATCGGCTTATCCAAATATAAACTGTACCCGCTCCAGTTGTAATTCATTCACCCGGTGCACAGAATGGACTCTGGCTCTCATTATTTTATTAAGGGTTTAAGAACCATCGAATTTCTTATCAGATTCTGGTAATGGGTTATTGAAGGAGAAACGCATTTAGATGAAAGAGTTTTCTTTAATTACAGTCAATAATCTTCGGTTTTTATTAATATCGCGAAGGGGTCGAATAGTCTTTGTATTATTTATCAATAACATTACGAAGGTGAAAGTCAGTAGAAAAATTATATTGTTTCCATAACCTACAGCAGTCTTGGCAAGGAAGTTCGACACAAGAGTAGCTTGCTCAAATATTTGAAGCCAATAGCCCTTTTTTCATCACCTTCTCTCCGATTTTTCGTGACCAATTTCTTCTTCTAATGTTGCAATAGTGGCTTTGTGCTGTGAATGCTTTTGCTAGATTTATTTTGACTAGTTTGAAAGTTTCCTTAAGTTTCGTCCATTTATTGGGCGCGGTACACTCTGTATTTGTCGTCCTGTCGTTTACAATCTTACTTGGGAGTGTTAGCTCGTGTCCGAAGATTAGAAAAGCTGGTGAGAATCCTGTTGACTCGTGTCTGGCGGTATTTATGGCTAACGTTAGTTCTGGTATATGCGTGTCCCATTTTTTGTGATTGTTGTCACAAAATTGTGCAATTATGGTTTTTATTACTCTGTTTGCTCTTTCTACGGGGTTGTTTTGCGGTGAATACGGTGGTATTTCTTGTTTTTCCATATTGAAATCGGTAAGTAATTATTTGAAACTTTTATTTTCGTATGATTTGGCGTTGTCCGCAATCACTATCTTTAGACAGCCGAATTTCATTATTACTCTATCTTTAAAATGTTGAGTTATTACATTTGCCGTTATTTTCCGGACTGGATTTATCTCCAACCATTTGGTAAATGTGTTTCGAAAAACTATCAAGTAATTATTACCCTTACTTGAGGTTGGCAGTGGTCCTATGACGTCGGAGCTTACTGTGTGCTAGTGCCACTAATGTCTTGAGAGATTTTGGTCGATTGCATTTGACCCGGTGTTTGCAGTTGTGACGGTTCATATTTTTGGCAGTTTTGGCACTCTCATATGAATTTAGCTGTGTCTCTGAACATTCCTGGCCAATAGTATTTTCTGGCTAGTCGGTCTATTGTTTTTGCTATTCCCAGGTGTCCTGATGTATGGCTGCTGTGATTTTCCTTTATTATTTCGTGTTGTTTGTCTCTAGGGATGCCCAATTTCCACGGGCTTGACAGTTTCCTTGAAGTCGTATTTATCCCAGAAACGCCTGTATAGTTTGCTGTCTATAATTGTGAAATTTGAATATTTTTGCGGTTGCACTTCCATTTCTACTTTTTTTTTCTCGTACCAATCTGACTTATCATTGCTAGACAACTCGGTAACGAAATCTACCGGATTCCACGATAAGGAATTGTTTTATGTTTGACTTAATATTTTTATTGTATTTCTTGTTTGCTGTATTCCGTTTGCGTATCTTAAATTCTTTAATCTTTCTAGGAATGTTTTATTTTCGGATATCATTGTTTCCGGTTCTGTAATGTCTTGTAATACTTCTGTTGTTCTTTCGGATTTTGTACGGAGTGATTTATGTGTGTTAATTTGTTATAAACTTCTTGTTCTTCTGCGGTTAGGTCGGTCTCATCTTTAAATAGGCCTCCCCATGCTATTTTCCTTTCTGTAATATCTGCTACTCCTAAAATGGCTTCTGCTTCTAAGCTCGGTATATGGAAAAATTTTGTCTCACCGATTTGTTTCGCTATTGTACACGGAATAATAAAGATTTTAGTAATTTTCATTTTATAGCCATTTGCTAATATTATTGATGTGTTTTCTAAGTTAGTCTTATATACGGAATGTTTAATTTTGTTAAGGCCTTTTTCTCCTATGTATGATTTATGTGGTCCTGTGTCGATTAATGTGTTTAATCCTTGCTGGTTGTGAGTATAAATTATTATGTGTGGTCTTTTAGCATCTAATATGCTGTAACTATTCGTAGCGGCGGACTTAATTATGGGCTCATCTTGGCTCTCGAAGAATCGGCCCTTCCTATAGTTTTGCGATTTCCGGCCATTGCATTTATTTCACGGTGTTCCTATGGTTCCGCAATGACTACAAAATAATATGTGTCTGCCGTAACAAGTTTCTTTCCTGTGTCCTATTTTACCGCATCTCCAGCAGCAATCTTGTCGGTTATAATTTAGTAACTTGTTACCGTTTTGTGGACTTTGTCCTGTGGGGCGGTCGTATCTGGTTTTATCTTCAGGTAAGCCGGATTTCTTTCTGGATATTTTCTACCTCGTCTATTCGTCGTGTGAGGTCCCTTATTGATGCAATTTCGTTTCTTCGGACGTGAAGTTTGTATTTCGGGTTCATATTTCTATATATCCTTTCTAGCTGTTGGCTATTGTTGAAACCCAGTTGTCTCCACATTAATGTTTGAATTTCCGTGATATATTGTTTGAATGGTTCATTTTTTCTTTGTTTTATCTTCATTATATTTCCTTCTAAATATGTTGGTAAATCCAACGGTACATAAAATGTCTCGAAATCATCTATGAAATCTTGCCAGGTTTGCCAGAGATGTTTATTATTACGGTACCAAACAATTGCTTTACTTTTTAGCACTTCTGGCAGAGCTCTAAGTATAACTTCGTCGTTTAGTTGTTAGCATGTTTTCAGTTCTTGCAACCTTTCGATGAATTCTATCGGGTCTTTTGAGCCATCAAAATATACTCCCAATCTCCTTATTTTGTCCAGTTCTGTGCAATCTTCGTGTTTGTAGCTGCACCTCCTCTCTCTATCACTGGATTCGTTGTCTTCCGCAGTGTGCACCCTTTCTCTAGGTTTTCCAGATTCTTGTATGCTGCTTTCTCGTTGGTCCGTGGTATTATACCCTATCTGTTTCCTCACGAAGTGTGCCATTCTGGCCCGTAGTGTGTCCACAGTATCGTTAGTGTCTAATTCAAATTTGTGTAACTCTGTTATTAACTCTTCCTTTTTGAGCTTGTATATCCAACCTACTTTGGCGTCTGCTATTTCCAAACCTACGCCGGCGTATTCTTCTTGTTCATTAATCTTTGGAGAGTCTAATTTCTTTGCCCTTTTACAATTTTTTTTGTTCCAACCTTTTTTTTCGGGTGGTGATTAGTGATTTCACCTCGTACGGCCCTGTTTTACCAGCCAATATTCCTGTCTACCACTCGCGGCTCTGGTTTATCTAAACCTTTTGCTCGGGCGGCAATTTGTAATCGTTGCTCGAGCATCGATTTGCAAATCTCCTGCTCGGGCGTCAATTCGTAGATGCCGCGGGTAGTCAGGGGTAATTCATAAAAGAGGGCTAGATGGTTAGATGTGTTTATTTAATAGAGTAACACGTATACTATCTGTCAAACTAAAAGTTCAGTGGAATATTTACAACTTAAAATTAATTCTTTATATAGTTATTATATACACTATTGTTGGTATTTGATTCTGGCGCTTCTCCGGGGCGGTCGTCTGGTCGGGTTGCCTACGCATGTCCTCTTATTATACGGCTTCTCGTAGCAAATAATCTAGATCGGTTGTACTTCGTCTTCTGACTTTATGGCAAGGATTTATCGATGAATCAATATTATTATATAACCTTACTCAATCTGTCGAACTGCGACATTCGTTTCACCCTCTCGTTCAAGTTACCTAAAATAAACGGGGTGTATTCGGAACAAGATCCCGCGTTCAACACACAGCGTGACCTCGGTGGGGTAGGAATTCGCTTCTGTCTCGGGCTTAACACGCTCCGGGATTTCAGCCGAGCGGAAAGGCTTCTGTCCTGCGCTCAACACGCTCCAGGACTTGGCGACCTCCCAGAGTAATTAGCCTCAGCGGGGTAAGGGCGCACTGCCCCGCCGGACTGTCTTTCGTCCCAATTCGTGGGATCTGGATGGATAAGAAAAAAAAACAAAAAGAAGAGGAATAAGGATGACGGAAAGGCTAACGATACAACGGATAAAGAGACGATACAGACCGGACTGGACGATATTGGGGAGAATAACGCGGAAGGAGGGAGTAAATTGCCTGGGAAGTAGGGAAGAGTATCGAATCAAGGAGATTCTCGCTGGGGGTTAAGGGAAATCACAGCCCTAGGTCTGGCCCACCTGCTATGGATCAAAACACGGATGTGAGCACTGGTAATAACGGTGTGGATGGGGAGGGGCGACGAATTTGAAAGTTATAAGGAAGAAAAGGAGCAACTGTCAAGGACAACTAGCGAGAAGAGAAACAACGTAGGTAGAATGGATAGTTGGGAGAAACAGGATACCGCGGAATCCCTTAAGAGACTGGGGGATAATTTGCAGTCCACGCAAATTGGGGGTAGTGAGCTAGTGCTGGACAGCTCGGAGGAACGTGCCTGTGATTTGAGGGAAAAATTCATAGGGGAAGAAGAGAAAGGGAACAAAAAAAGGAAAAAGATGGAGGAAAGTGCGGAAGACAAACAGGAAAGCAAAAAAGAAAAAAGGGGGAAGGGAAATGTAAAAGAGGTGCACGAAGAAGAAGGAGGTCGAAAATACAAATATCGAGGTGTGCATGGGTAATTTGGAGGGGGTTTTGGAAATCCTGGGAAGGAAGGAGGGAAATGAAGAAGTTATGGATACGATTAAGGAAACCCTGACATTGTTAGGCTTATCTAATGAAGAGAACATAAGAACCTCCAGCGGTGTTAAATGTAACGCGTGCAGAGAGGAGATGCAAAAAGAGGAAAGAAGGATAAAGATGAACCGAATAAGAACGCAGGTAAAAAATGGTGGAGATTTCCTGGATTTCCAGAGGTTGGTAGAGAATGTTAATTGGGATGAGGGGGTGTATCGATGCACCAAACTCAAAGTTGGTAGCTTTGAGGAGGCGCTCGATAAAAATGATTGTGTGTTGGTGCTCGACACGGAGAGGGTCCCATCGCCCCTAATGTCATATATTAGGGACAGAAGGTCCGAAATTGCGGAAATGACCGAGGGGCTTGAATTAGGGGAGCATGACCACCTGGTCAATACAATAAGAACGTCCAGGGCGTGTGAAGAGTGGTATCATTATGTGGGTAGGGTGGATGATAGTATGGACAATGCACAGATGTACAGGATGGTCAGCAGGATGCAGGAAAGGTTATTGGGCAGGGAACACAGGGCAGAGAGGATTAACGTCCTGCTCGCGGAAAATATTGATGAGGATTATGCTAGGATGTTGCTGGAGTTTGTGAGATCCAGGGCAGGATGTAGATATGATGTCATTAGTAGTAAGTATTAAGGCATAATTGGAAGAGGGGGAGGAAGGGAGGCGGTTCTGGTCAGGACGGAGGAGTGTCCTTACGCGGAGGTTCTTAAAGAAATTAAGTCCGCAGTGAATGTGCAATCTCAGGAAATTACTGTGGATAACGTCACGAAGACGAATGGTGGGGATATACTAACTAAACTCAAGGGAATGGCAAGGCGGAGGTGTTACGGAAAGAAATTAAGGGGAAGATGAATGAGGTGAAGGTAATGGTGAGGAAGAGGGAGGCAGTCTTTGATGTGTTGGATTTTGACCCTTCTATCACGGAGGAGGAAATGAAGGAGGCCCTCGAGGACCAAGCAGGACTGAAAAAATGGGATGTGACGGTTACGGGGATTAGCGGGACTAGATATGGCGGACAAATAGGAACGGTCAGTGTGGCCATAGATAAGGCAGACATGTTAAAGAAGACAGGGAATGTGAGGATCGGCCTGGTGGCTTGCAGGGTAAGGGAAAGGATAACACCACTTAGGTATTTTAGGTGCCTGGAGTACGGGCACAGCTCGCAAAATTGTGAGGGGTGAACAGGTCAAAGCAATGCCTTAACTGCGGGAAGGAGGGGCATAGAGCCCAAGAATGCAAAGGTGAATCTCATTACAGGAAATGTGATGTGGGGGGCCATAGAATGGATACTATGAGCTGCCCTGAATTTAGGGAGATCGTATATGACAGGAGGAGATAAAATATACAAATTCTTCCTCTCGGCTTAGATATATGGTGTTTTATTTGTCCACTCTTTAGGGGTAGGTTACTAAACCTTAATTCTTTTAATCGTTATGTAGGGCTTTTTACGCATAATTTTGTTTGGTTATATACGTATATTTTACATATACGTTTTAGTTTTATATATTTTACTCTTACACATTTTATTTATATGTTTATATCTTTTACACTTTTTATCTATATTTATACACGTTTTACACTTTTTATTTATACATTCTGTGTAGAGCCCTTTACACCCTGCATAGAAACTGTACATATAACTTATGTAGACCCACATGGATGCATGCAAGAGCATCGTCGTCCTTGGGGAAATGCAAATAAAAATGGCAGGGCTTAGGAAAATGAATTGGGTAGACATACTTCAGGTGAATCTGGGCAGGGCTAGGTTGGCTCACGATATAGTTTTCGATGAAATATGCAAAAAAGGTATAGGTGTAACGATCATATCAGAACCAAATAAAAAAATAGCTAGCGCGAAGGGGTGGATTATGGATAAAACCATGGATGTGGCTATCATGATATCTAATAAAGAATTGGAAGTAGAGAACGTCTATAAGGGTAAAGGTTATGTGGTTCTCCAATCCTGTGGCATCTCAATAATAGCCGTGTGTATATCTCCAAATATAAGTATTGAAGAGTTTACAAGAGCAGTGGATAGAGTTTTTGAGATTGTAGTAAGATTAGCTGGGAAAACTATCGTTGCTGGGGATATAAATTCCAAATCTGCGCTATGGGGATCTTCGATTACTAACGCCAGGGGACAGGTTGTAGAGGATTGGCTGGCCCAGCTTAACTGGATAACGGTCAATAAAGGGCAGCATACTTTCAAGCGTGGGACTTCTAAAGAACACATTGATGTTACGCTAGGCTCTGTGAATACTTGCAGAGGAATTTGTGACTGGACGGTGTATCACGTAAATCCTTATACATATCATGGTAACATTACGTTCAAGATTAAGACGAACGATAAAATCAAAATGGCTAGTTCAAAGAAAATGGTTTACCTTGATATGGAAAAGTATGCTCAGCATCTAACGACTGGTAGTACTACCTATGAGTCCATTCTTCAAGCATATAGGGCGGCTACGAGTTTGGATAGCGGTTTACCTTCGGTGAAACCGTACTGGTGGAACCCTGACATTGAGAATGCAAGAAATGAGTATATAGCTACCAGACGCAGACTTACTAGAGAAAAGAACATGGAAGCTAGAGGGCCTTTGGTTGTGGCGGTGAAGGAAATGAGTAAAATGCTTAAGAAGGGGATTTTAGCTGCTAAAAAAGCCAGCTGGGACAACTTGATCGCAGATCTAGAAAATGACATCTGGGGTCAGGGTTTCAGGATCGTGACGCGGAAAATTTGCAATAATACGCTTGGGAAACTTACAACTAAAAGAAGGAAGCAGCTTCTAAATACTCTATTCCCTACAATGAAAAACAGGGCATGAACAGCTGGTTGCCTCAATACGGTAAGGGTCTCCGACTTTACCAGGGAGGAACTGGAAGAGGCTGTGAGGAAGATGAAGAATGGCAAGGCCCCGGGTCCGGATGGGCTCATGATGGAGGCTCTTAAAATCGCAGTAAAGTTAAAACCACTTTAGGTTTTAGAATATATTAACTCAATACTGCGTAGCCAAAAGTTTTCGGAAGAGCATAAGAGGGTCAGAGTTGTATTATTACCTAAAGAGGGGAAGGACCACAAGCTGTACAGTAGCTAACCACCTATTTGCCTGATAAACTCAGTGGGTAAGTTGCTGGAGCGTCTGATAGTGAATAGATTGATAATGGAACTGGAGGATAGGGGTTTCCTATCCCCGCATCAACATGGTTTTCGTGCTAGGCATTCGACAGTAACGGCGATAGAAGAATTGCAGGGTAAAATTATGGATAGAAGGGATAAGTGGGGGGTGATGGTTGCCATCGACATAAGAAATGCCTTCAACACGGCTAAGTGGGGCAAGATAATTGATGCTTTAATAGATGGAAAAATTGGTGAGTACTTGGTGGGTATGTTCAGGAGTTATCTGCAAGATGGAAAGGAAGTATCGGGAGTCATAACCCATAAGTGTACAATGGGCGTTCCACAGGGCTCGGTTCTTGGGCCAGTTCTGTGGAATGTCATCTACAATGGCATACTAAACCTGGAGTATGGAACGAAAATATCGGTGATTTCTTATGCCGACTACTTGGTTTATTGGGTGGTAGGATGCACGGAGAATGCTGTGAGGAACGAGGCTGAGAATGCGGTAGTGATGGCTCTCAATTGGACGAGGGCAAACGGCCTTATGATAGCCCCAGAAATGACCGAGGTGGTAGTGATGAGGAGCCCCAGGAAATCTGGCCTTTTTAAAATGGTCGTACAAGGGAAGAGGATTGAGGCTTCAGAGTCGTGCAGATGACTGTGGGTGGTTTTTTCGAGAAATTTGTTATTCGCTAAGCATCTTGGTTGAGCCCAGCTTCAGAGGATTATGCCTAATGTTGGTGGACCGGGCTATAGTAAGCGAAGGGTGCTGTGCAATGTTTTGCATAGTGTTCTTTTGTATGCGGCGCCTGTTTGGAGGGATGTGGTGAAAACCTGGAGGGATGTGGTGAAAACCGAAAAACATAAACTCCTTTCAGCCCAAAGAGGTGGCATGCTTAGGGTGGTGTCAGCCTATAAAACTGTTTCTGCTGAGGTGGCTCAAGTGCTATCGGGTTTTCCCGCAATTGATGTATTAATTGCTGAAAGGTGTTTTATGTATTCTTCAGGGGGGAGATTGGCGGGAAAACTGGCGAGGGAGAGTACCTACCGGAAATGGCAAGAGAGATGGGATAGGCTGCTTTCGAAGAGCCAGTGGTCAAAGAGGCTGATGCCTGATGTCAAGGCGTGGGTCACGTGCAAGCACCGTACGACCTGCTACATTGTTACGCAGGTTCTTACAGGGCATAGATCGTTTGGTACCTATACGCATAGGATTAAAAAGACTTCTGATGATGTATGTGCCAGGTGTGGTATTAGGGACCACCCGGGCCATGTCCTGTATGAATATGCGCGATGGGAGGAGGAGCGGGTGGCTTTGGTTAACGTGATAGGGAAAGTACCGTGTATTGAGGATTTGGTTGTTTTTTGGTTGGATAATGTAGTGAATTGGAGAAGAATGGAGGAATATATAGATAAGGTTATGCGGAGGAAGGAAGAAGAGGCTAGGAGGGATAACGGGTAAAGTATGTTGTACAATGTTTTAAAATGTTTTTAGGTGGTTTCGGGAGGTATACTGATGCTATGGTATTTATGCCTTTCCGGTGTACACACACTCCCGAGGTGTTTAATGAGGAGGGTGGTTTAGTGCGGTAAAAGTCCCACACGAACTCGCAGCATTGCACTGCCCGCTGCGAGGGAGGCATTAGCTTCCACCCAACCTCTCGGGCGAAAAAAAAGGACTTGGCTTATGACGGCTGGCTTCCGTTCTAGGCTCAACGCGCTCCAGAGCTTCGGCCGAAAGACGGAGTTTGCTAGTGTCTAGCCTTGGGTTCAACACACACCAAGGGATCGACGACAAGCCGGGTGGTAATTACAATCCTAGGCTCAACACGCTCCAGGATATAGTGTATTAACTCTGTTATTCACCGCTGAAACTTCCTATCATTGCTAGACGTAAGGATTGAGCTTGCAGGTGTATTGAAGTATATCTGTGTTGGTAGTATAGGTCGAGCTGTTAGCGGAACGGCGAAAGTGCTGCCCACTAGGTACTGGGTGCCCAACTTCGTCTACTGTGATAATTTGGTTTGGGTAGTGTTCTGTATCCCAGTTCCACAATGTTTTGTTTTTAATTATTTATCGAGGGTGGTAACTTATGTTTTAGATGACAGTGTCGTTACAGTATGTCACTATGTGATATTACCTGTTCAACATATATATTATCGTCTATACAGGGTGTCCAGTAACTCTCCTGCCAAACGCAAACTATAGATACTAGATGTGATTTAATGTCCATCTAACCTAATTTACTTCCATCAAAAAAACCGATACCTACGAACTTCAAACTTGAGCCTTTAGTGAAAAATTGCTTACTACACACATGCGTATTTTATTGCCGTTACAAGCGTTCAACGTACGAGAGACAACGGGTAAATTTGGTAAAGTTTTTTGTGAATCAGTTTTTTGACAAATTTTACAGTAAATTCAAAAACCATGAGGTATTTTCCAAAAAAATATGCCCTTGTTTGAATTCGCTATTATGCGCCGTTTTCGAGATAAGTCAATATATAATGATATTTAATGCCAAAAATACCAAAAATTTAAATTGATGTTTCTCGAACACGGCGCATGATGGCGAATTCAAAAAAATTACTATTCTTTTTCGGAAAGTACCTTATAGTTTTTGAATTTACTGTAACATTTGTCAAATAACTGATACACAAAAATTTCATTTAACTTACACCTTGCTCCCCTCCCCGCGTTGAAAGCGGCAATAAAAAATGAGGGTTTGTAGTAAGCAATTTATCACTGAAGGCTTGTACAATGTACCAAGTTTGATGTTTGTAGGTAGCGGTTTTTTGAGAAATGCTCAGAAAACTGACTTAACAGCGTTATCTTCAAAGGGAGCTAGCTCATTTAGGAGGAACTCTGGATAGAGATAGAATAGAGGTGAAGATGGACAATACATCTAGTATCTTCAATTTGCGTTTGGCAAGAGAGTTTCTGGACACCCTGGATACAAGGCCATGAAGGCAACGAGGGGGCTGATGACTTAGCCAAAGCAGGCTCGGTCACGGTGATGATGGGCCCAGAGGCATTCTGTGGAATCTTAGTAGGCCTCTTTAAAAGAGCTATCAAGAACTGAGTAGACAGAGAGTTTCAGAGCTGATGGCTGCAAGAACAAGGACAACCAAAGGCAAAGCAGTTCATTAAATACTGCTCGCCCAAGTTCACATCAGACCTGCTAAGCCACAGCCGCAAGGTTATAAGGATAACGGTAGCTCAACTAACGAGGCATTGTAGACTCAACAAGCACCTGGAACGAATGACCATGGCAGAAGATAGCCTGCGCAGGTCCAGCCCGGAGTCAGAAGAAACTTCCGTACATGTGTGGTGACAGTGCGAAGCGCTATGCGGCTAAGGTTTGCAAAGCTGGAAGAGAAAGAGCCCAATCCGGCAAGCTATATGGAGTGACCAGGGTCAAGGCTGTGGAGTCTAATCAATAGAACGGGCCTATTCAGTCCACTTTAAGGTCGGATAGGAGAAATCACAATAAACCCGATAGGGCTGCAGTAGTTGAGGACGCTTCGGCGCCATCTCCATTAAATCAAATGTCTATATAATGTGCCTAACAAAACATTCATTTGAATTATTTATTTTGCAGTTACCCCGTACAGTTCTCATATTTGTTAAGAAACATCCGTTATGTTTTTTCCTATTTTACCACAGCTTTGCGTTGGATAGATGGACTTGGTCTATGAGTTTACCACCATAACATGCTAAAATCTCAGAAACTAGAACAGGTCATTTTTGCACTACCTAGGTGCGCGGTATTTTGTTTTAAAATATACCTATAAAACTAGGACATAAGTACGGTTAACAGTTCAACCACCACTTTTGTAAGATCGAATATATCATTCAGATTCAACGCTACGACGGGACTATTCTCGAAGATTTTAGATGAACGCTGAAGCGATATAGCTAGGATCGAACAAAATAGAATGATCTCAATATGGTGTAGACACTAGATATCAATTAAATGAAAGAAACGACGAGCAACAAGAGTGAAAAGGTATATCAGTAATGTAAAACCAACTATAAATGACAACTCATATGACTTGATTACAAGAGGGGAAGGAGGGAAAACAAAATAAGTAAGAAGACTTATTCATTGTACAATTAATGGTATGAGTGAACCAAATAAATGTAAGTTTAGACTGTAGTACATGTAAATAGTTATAAATTGAATTAATTTTTTGAATATTTAAATAAATATACAATGAAGAGGTTGATGATATCCTGATAAACCATACTATGACCCATATATAGCCTGGTATCATGCACACAATGTGGTTCGAAGAACTAATAGTAATGACAAACCTAGATCCATACTAGACGTATTCATGATTAAAAGATTATATAGTTCTAAGGAGAAGAATATATGTAGCAAAAAAAAGGGAAATTATTTTTAATTACATTCAATATAAGATGAAGTGATTATTGAATGAGATATGTAAAATCTTTTATGAGAAGGTAGGAAGAATTGGTTGTGTCATGATGGATCAGATTATGACCCATACATAGCTTGGTGTCAGGAACACAATGTGTATGGGAAATATTTTCAGAAGGATACTTGTGACAAATCTAGATCCATACTAGACTTGGCCAGGAAATGGTGGAACCGTAGACGAGTATAAAGAGAAGAACAAGGCTCATACACATTACGCCTACTTCTGTCAAGAATATTTCCCCAATATTTTATTTCTACCTTTCGGGTAATCAATAAGGGAAATTGGTTGAGATTAGTGGTCTTTACCACACAATGTACTTATTTTAGACGGAAATAATGGACCGAATTATTCTATCCTCTTGTATGGTTCACCTCTTGCGATCGAAAGATGCGTGGTAATGAACCTAGAAAGAAACTATCAGAAATGTGACATATCGATCCATTCTGACAGTCAAGCAGCTATCAAAGCGTTGAGCTCTCATGTCATTGACTTGAAGTTGGCATGGGAGTGCCGAAGAAAACTTGATGAATTAGGCAAGAATAACAGGGTCTCTTTGGTCTGGGTTCCTGGCCACTCAGGAATCACGGGAAATGAAGAGGTAAATACACTTTTCAGGAAAGGAGCACAAATGCCCTTTATTGGCCCGGAGCCTTTCTAAGGTATAGGAAAATGCTCCTATAAGAAAGAATTTGGAAGAAAGGGGAAACCTAAAGAGAAGCTCTCTGACGGTGCCTTCCCGGGCTGGAACATTCCGAAAAGTTTCTGCGGAACTTTGGCACTGCTAGATCCAAAATATATTTGGACATCATTTCTTTACGGGCTTTCTTACTGTCGCCTTAGGAAGTACCTAATGAGAATAGGTCTAGCAGAAATCGACGAGTGTAGATTCTGTGGGGAGGAGGATGAAACTCCGGTTCCCCTAGTTCTAGAGTGCCTCGCCAACGCAAGAAATGCTTCGGACAAGAAACTTGTAAGAGTGAGGATCTAATCTCGTTGAAGCCGTTCCAAATACTAGAGTTCATTAGAACCTTGGAACTGGAAGGCGAGCTGTAGTAGTAGCGAGAACAGGGGAATAGGGGGGGGGGCACAATAAACCTTAGGTTTCAGTGCATTGTAACCCCGTTAAAATCTAACCTAATCTAATGGTTCACCTGGATGCAATCAACCCCTCCCTTCTATATTCATTTAAAATTTCAAAAAATTCATTCAATTTATAATTATTTCAAAAGTAATACATTTTCAACTTCAATTTATTTGATTCACTCATATCATTCAATCCATAATGAATAAGGTTTCTTAACTGTTTTAATTTCCTCCCTTCCCCCTCTTGTATTCAAGTTGTTCGGGACAATAGCAATTTTCCTTTTGTTTTCAAATTTCAATTGAAGTGAACTGTAGTTTTCATTAATAGTAATTAATTAAAGGCTGACATTTTACCTTCTACTCATTTCTCTCGGAGATTAACCGGCCGACGTTGTATAGCTATGTCGCTTCAATCACACACCGTTGTACACTGGCGCGCGGTGAATTTCTTACTGGTACGATAATTTACACACACTCGGTATAAAACTTTGACGAGGTGAAAATGTCAACGTTGCGCGGTTGAATTTAAAATATGTAATAATGCATATCTGTATTAAATCACGAACATTCTTCCCCGCCAAATGCATGGGTGCATTTTGAAAAAAAAAGAATGAATGTAGATATTTTAGAAACAAAATTAAGAAAATAATAAAGAACTAAAATTAATGATTGTGACACCTTGAAAATGTTGTATCTGGTTAGATATTTACAAAATACTAAAAATAACTACTACTAAAAAAAGACTACTTATTGGAAGTATATTAATTGTCCTTTATCGGTAAAGGGGACAATTTGACCAAGGGACGCCTTAAAATTCCATTGGCGGTCCTAACGCTCACAACTCTAACAATACCATCTTGACCAGGATATAAAGCAGTGATTCGAGCCATGACCCAACGCCCGGGGAGAACATTAAGCAAGGCTTCAATCAATACTAAGACAGTGTAAAATTCTTCGTAAGTTAAAATTTGGTCTCCCACCACGCGTTTAAGATGGGTCTTCACTGATTTTATACCGGCTTCCCACAGACCATTGAAATGTGGGCCGGAAGGAGGACTGAAAAAAACTGGCAGGTTTCCTGCTCAGCAGCGGTTTTCATATATTCTTGAAGTTCTCTCGCGGCTCCAGTCAAATTGGTGCCATTGTCGCAAAAGATGTGGGATACGCGACCACGACGAGAAATGAATCTTTGCAACGCGCTAAGAAAACCTTCAGAAGTTAAATTACTAACTATCTCAAGATGTAAAGCCTTTGTGACACAACAAACAAAGAGACATGTAAAGGCTTTGATTGTACGAACACCACGATATCTGGAAGGGGTAATGTAAAAGGGTCCTCCAAAGTCAACACCACTCTGAGAAAACGCTTTAATCGAGGACAATCGGACTTTAGGTAAATCGCCCATAGGCGGGTGAAAAGACTTAGGTGACTGTTTCCAACAACGAATGCATTTTGAAGTGACGGAGTTTATGGCTCTTTTCGAAGAGACTATCCTAAAATATTGAGATATCAGGAATTGGGTGGTTTTTGGTCCGGCATGTAAATTCTTCTCGTGAAAATATCTAATGAGAATCGACGTTAAAGGAGAATTGCGGGGTAATAAAAGGGGGTATTTTGAAGCGTACGATAAAGGAGCATGTTTTAATCGACCACCAATTCTGAGGAGATTGTCTTCATCCAGGAAGGTACAAAGTTTTCGAAGATATTTTGAGAAGAATTTAGACGTCTGTTCTTTATGAAAATAATTATTCTGTGTATATTTTACGAGACATAAAGGAGCGTTATGTAATTCGTTAGAAGTTAGGAAACCGGAACGTCGAGATGGAACATGACGAAGATTATAAATAAATCGTGAGATATATGCTAAAACTCGCTATAATGTAGCGAACGGGGAATGTCTATTTATAAGAGACTCCAAGAAAGAGGGTTCCAAGGACAGAGATATAAGAGCTACAGTCCGTTCTTCTTCGGCAAGATATTTTAAAGATAAGGGCAGGGGTACGGTTGGGAAACAAAACGGATGGTCGTAGAGAAAGTGAGGACCATTAATCCACTCGGGTGAAGATAAAAATTCGGATGGTAGAACACCACGAAGCGCAATGTCAGAAGCATTTTGCTTAGAATTGATGTAGTGCCATAGAGTCGGAGAAATTTTAGACTGAATATCAGATATACGATTGGTCACAAATATCTTTAATCTGTGGGGAGAACTTTTGATCCAGTGTAATATAATTTGGGAATCCGACCATGCATAGGTTGGGATCTCGGTAAATTTAGGACATAGCAACTAACTTGGAAAGCAAAACAGTGGCACATAACTCAAGACGAGGAATGGTCAATTTTTTCGTAGGTGCTACTTTGGATTTTGCACATAATAATTGAACAAAAACTTTACTCTCGGAATTCACGCACCGAAGAAATAAGACGCAAGCATGGCCTCTTTCACTGGCATCATAGAAACCATGTAATTCGACTAGAGGAAAATTGTAGGACAATAAATGGCGAGGTATGCAAACTTGAGACAGTAGAGGAAGTTCGATTTTATATTGTTGACAAATTTGAATGATATCAAAAGATGGACATTGATCCAAAGATGTTCCAGGTAACAACAGACGCTAAATTAAAATTTTTGTAAAGAAAGTTATAGGAGCTAGAAATCCTAGAGTATCATAGATTCGAGCTAATTCCTAAAGCATACAACGTTTGACACAAGGAAGATCTTCTCTCGGTTGAAAACAAAATATAAAACAGTCCGAATGAGAAAACCAGCGTAACCCAAGAACTTTGAGAGAGTTGTCCAAATCGGGTTCAAAAATTAGACTATGGGGATTAATAAAAGAAGTAGATAAATTCGATAATAAGAGAGGTTCGTTTGAACACCATTTACGAAGTTCAAAACCGCCAAGATACAAAAGAGAAATTAAATCTTGCATAAGCGTTTGAGTTTCTACAAAATCATTCGAGCCAAAACAATAATCATCAATATAAGAGCAAGTATGAATAATTTTAGCAGCTTATGGAAAGCGATGTCCTTTGTCAAGTGCAAGTTGATGCAAAGTACGAAGAGCTAGAAATGGAGAAGAAGTAACACCATAAGTTAGAGTATTCAGACGATACTCCCGAACACAATCATCTGTAGAAAATCTCCAAAAAATACGTTGAAACTCTCTATGCTCTTGACGAAGAAAAATCATACGATACATTTGTTTGATGTCTGCGCACAAAACAAACTTGAGTAAACGAAAATTTAGTAAAATAGCAGCTATGTCTTGTTGAAGCTTAGGTCCAATAAACAAACAATCATTGAGTGATTTCTCGTTAGGAACTTTGGCAGATGCATTAAAAACTACACGTAATTTGGTACTAACACTATCAGGTTTGACCACACAATGGTGAGGAATATAATATTTACCATTCACTTCGTTGTCAGCTGAAATCAACTCCATGTAACCTAGGTCGAGATACTGTCGCAGAAAGGCAGAATATTGTTCATACAATTCGGGTTGCTTGAGCAGTCAGCGTTCAAGAGAGTGAAAACGATATAAAGCCAGATCTCGTATATCAGGAAACGTAGGATTAATTACCCGAAAAGGTAACGATACAACATATTGTCCTGACGGTTTACGAGAAAAATTATCTTTGACAAGATCGTCACACAAAATATCATCGGAATTAAGGGGAATGACTTCAGGAACCATTTCTATTTCCCAGAAAGTTTTCAAAGTAGTATCTAATGAGACCTTGGAGACGGTGTGGCATAATAAAGAGGTGACAATAGGACTCTTGACATGAATCGGACCCATGACAACGTAACCAAATACAGTGTTTATGGCGTCGGGTTCACCTGAATTTCCAGAGATCTTACCTGAGCCTGAGAGCAACAATTTAGGAAATAAATCAGCTCCGATCAATAAGTCGATCGTTCCTGGTCGATAAAATTCAAAATCTGCTAGCGAAATATTAGTTAAGTGGGTCCACTTATTGGGATCGATTTTAAAATCAGGCATAGGATCACACATTTTGTCTAAGACAAGAGCATCAAAATTAAAAATAGAAAAGTCCCTAGTATGCGGACAAATTGAAAGGACAACTTTTCCAGTCTGCAACTGATTCATAGAGGCGAGAACATCAACTTCAAGGGCACATTGAGACTGAGGGATACCTAAAGTGTTTAATGCTTTACGGGTAATAAAAGAAGTTTGGCTGCCGCAATCTAAAATAGCTCTTAATAGTCGCCTACTACCTTTATTATCAAGGGCGTCAACCACAGCTGTGGATAACAAAACTCCCTTTTCAACAGGGGACTAGAGTCCAAATAAACTAGTGGTACTTGATTGACTTGAAGACGGAAGGTTCGGGTTCAAATTAGGGGAAGGCTCGGTAGAATTTGTGATTGGTGTATCGAAATGCAATAGAGTATGATGAGTCTTGAATTTGCAAGTCCGACAAGTATACTTGGAGCGACAGGAACGAAGATCGTGAGAGGAACTCAAACAATTAAAGCATAGATGAGATTGTTTGCAAAAACGATGCCTTTCTGAAGGACTTTTACTTAAAAATTGATCACATTTGTAAATAGTATGGCGTTGTTTGCATAAAATACAATGTTGCTTAGACAAATTAGTAACTAACAAAGTTGAAGAACGAGTTTTACAGAAAACTTTTGAAAATAAGGGTGGATCTTAACTATATTGAGGTTTACATCGCTAGGAAACTTAGTTCCTGACTGGCTGAGGAATGGATTTACCCCTAAACTTACTTTCCTTTAAATTATTTTGATATCGATAGATAAGACAACCACAGCTGAGAATGATTGCTTTTCATCTAAATTTGATGATTTTTTTAATTTAAATTTTTTAATAATGCTAATAGGGATGTTTTACACATCAAAGACAGTTTTCAGAAACCTATAATAACATTTTAAGAACCTAATTATTAGTCTTAAATAAAGTAATTTGAATTGCTTTTTCTATCACCCATTATCACCTGACTGCTAGTATCAATCAGAGCGCGATGACGTCACTGCACGAGCAAGTTGACTTATTTCTCATAAGCAATTTAAAAGTATGAACTATTTTTCTTGATAATTTGTTAGATCAACGACAATATTTTACGATTTTTATGACAAGGGACACTGGATCCATAAAAAGAAATAGTTGCAACTTACCTTATAATATTGTTTCTACGTTGGTGCGAGCTTCTTTGCTAGAAACATGGATTTTTGAGCAGCGGAGATAAACGTGAAAATGTCTTTGTAAGTACCTATAATTTTACATTGATATACTTTATTACAAATGAGAGAGACACCTTACTCATGTTATATACTCTTTTATCATATTTAGAAGTACTTATCGTCTATATCAACGAAATAAAACTTGGGATTAGCTCGGTAAACAAACTAGTAATGAGTAATTGACTTTTTGTTTTTGTCACTTGACCAAAAATATCTAAAATGATTTTATTTTTATATTTGTAGTTCATCGGAGCTTATAACTCACATTAAAGTGATCTTCACAAAAATAGCTGGTACTTATTGTTGTCAATGAAGCTGGATCTTGTCAAGCAAGTCTTTCTTCTCACTTGAGCATTTTTTGGAACGCTTATGAAAAGTTTTTTTGCTGTTCTGTTTGACGTACTTTTGCTCATCGGCACGGCACAGCATTTATAAGACGTCCTATTAATTTTTACGGTTTTTATTTAATTTACTCGTAAGAACTCAGTCAAAATCAGTTAACTTTCACCGAATGCGAGATTCGTTTATAGTTTGATGACGTCACAAATGGTATGGGGCGCTTTAAAGGGAGTTAATTTACGTATTTTTATTTACGTATTTTCTTATTGAAATTTGTCATATTTTTTTATATTCTTATTTTCGTCTTTATATAGGGTCTGTTTTTGATTATTAATTAGTTGAACTTTGTCCACTGTAGTAGACGTATTCAACTATATTAGTAATCTTAATTTGACAACCTTAATGTCGAAATTAATATCTTATTATATACAAATGTACAAATGGATTATTGTGTGAACTTAGACGGTAGTAAGATTAGAAGGAAATCGCGAACTTGATGATTTCGAAAACACGTGTTATGGCCGGCTGATGAGGTAACCAATAGTAGCAACTGTATGTCCCTACTTTGTTATTACTTGAATACTGACTACGCTTGACTTGACATAGAAACGATGAGTTTTGACTTTGAGTACGCTTGCTTGACTTGAATACTAACTAAGAAATGGTATCTTTGATTCAATAACAGAGAAATGATTAGTTTCGACTTAGTATCTGAACTTGACATAGAAACGATGAGTTTTGACTTTGAGTACGCTTGCTTGACTTGAATACTAACTAAGAAATGGTATCTTTGATTCAATAACAGAGAAATGATTAGTTTCGACTTAGTATCTGAACTTGACATAGAAACGATGATTTTCGACTTTGAGTACACACTTGACTCGAATACTAACTAATCAACGACTTGACTTAAGTGAGATGATACTGTCGGAGGGACGATATGTCCCGACTTGGGAGAGAGGTAACTCTCGTACAGGCGGTATGTCTCGACTTTGGTGCGCAACTGGGCAACCGGGTAACTGTTGAACTGGCTTTCTTCTCCTGGAAGCTGTCCTTAAATGCAAAAATTTCAAGGGTGTGTGTTTACATGAATATTGGTGAGACTAGAGAAATGCGAATTGCCGATTGGTGCTCATTGCTAAGCCGGACGGTACCATTGACAAGAATCAACAATGGGATATAGCCATTAGGTTTTCAGTTATCATTGAAAAGTATGTCAAAGTAATGACCATCTCATTGAAAATCTTTTAAAGTATAGATTTGCTATTGAGGCTTTTGCACAGGTATGAAATGGTTTTATTAAAAGCAGTCCGATTCCTTTCTCTACTTCAAAGATTCCGAGTCTATTAACACAGTGGAAATTCATCATAAAAACATTACAATAAGATATGCATACAAGATACATGTAATGTAAGGTATTTCTAGTCAAAAGAATTCTCTTGTATGGTGTTCCAACTTTAACAATACTAAAATAAGAATAGTATTATGAAAACGTGATATTTTTGTAAACATATAACAATTTCACAGGCATAAAAGAAATTATACCTTTAAATTCCCGACAATATCAAGAGGATACAAAAAGAATTTATTTTCTCAAATAAATTGCCGACAGACTAACAATAATTGACCTTGAACATATAGTAATTTATACAAAAATTAAATAATTTACATTCTTTAAAACAAAAGAAATTCTAACAATTAGTCAACATCCCTATTCTCTAACCATAACTGTATCTTTCCAAATTTCAATTTACTATTTATATGATTTTCATTCCCTAGTCTTGAAACATAACTTGGTTCAATGTTCATCTTAAAATCACGTTTTAATATTTGTTACTCATTCTGACAGGGCCGGCGGAAGGCCCGTGCGAACCGTGCGCCCGTACGGGGCGCCAACATCTGGGAGCCTCAAATCAAGAGATAGTTAATAAAAAACTGACAAGAACTGAAAGTGTGTACATGAATATTGGTGAGACTAGAGAAATGCGAATTGCCGATTGGTGCTCATTGCTAAGTCGGACGGTACCATTGACAAGAATCAACAATGGAATATAGCCATTAGGTTTTCAGTTATCATTGAAAAGTATGTCAAAGTTATGACCATCACATTGAAAATCTTTTGAAGTATAGATTTGCTATTGAGGCTATTGCACAGGTATGAAATGGTTTTATTAAAAGCAGTCCGATGCCTTTCTCTACTTCAAAGATTCCGAGTCTATTAACACAGTGGAAGTTCATCATAAAAACATTACAATAAGATATGCATACAAGATACATGTAATGTAAGGTATTTCTAGTCAAAAGAATTCTCTTGTATGGTGTTCCAACTTTAACATTACTAAAATAAAAATAGTATTATGAGAACGTGATATTTTTGTAAACATATAACAATTTCACATGCATAAAAAAAATTATACCTTTAAATTCCCGACAATATCAAGAGGATACAAAAAGAATTTATATTCTCAAATAAATTGCCGACAGAATAACAATAATTGACCTTGAACATATAGTAATTTATACAAAAATGAAATAATTTACATTCTTTAAAATAAAAGAAATTCTAACAATTAGTCAACATCCCTATTCTCAACCATAACTGTATCTTTCCAAATTTCAATTTACTATTTATATGATTTTCATTCCCTAGTCTTGAAACATAACTTGGTTCAATGTTCATCTTAAAATCACGTTTTAATATTTGTTACTCATTGTGACAGGGCCGGCGGAAGGCCCGTGCGAACCGTGCGCCCGCACGGGGCGCCAACATCTAGGAGCGCCAAATCAAGAGATAGTTAATAAAAAACTGACAAGAACTGAAAGTGTCTAATATAAAAAACTATAAATAATAAACTAGAGCACAAGAAAATGTGTAAAATGATTTATTATCAAGTATAAATTAAGTGCATAATATATCAATCAGTTTATTTGCTTATGATGTATTGTGCATTGCGGGCGATATTATTTATTGACAAAGAAGGTAAGCAAGCCCAAGCGCTGTTATTTTATTGGGGAATGAAAGGCGCCGTCAGTCGCCACCACACCACCTGCAGGTAATAAATATTTTTTGTTTTGTCTAGCCGGTATCAGGGTAGTGTTTTCAAATTCAAAAAGAAATAATTAGTTGCTACCTACTGTGTGTTACAGCAGTGTTAATCTGACTATTTTGAGCATAGAATTTGATCAAATGATGGATATTAATATTGACAATAGGGTTTTTCGCAAACTAAAGCCAGAAAAGTTAATTTTAATTAAATTTAGTTTGTATTTAGTAGAATAATATACTTTTTATGCTTTTTTGAGAAAATATTTTTATTATGTTTATTTTTATAATATAATGTTTTAGATGTTTATAATTTTAAGTGTCGTTATTCATTTTTTTAATATTTAATAAATAATTTTCTTGTGTTCTTTTGTATTTTAATTTACACAAGATTATGAAAGTGAATATAGTAACGTATTAGTTTTTCTTCGAGTATTTTTATTTTAACTTTGGAAATTGATTTCACATAACAGTTCTTGCAAAACTTACAACATTTTAAACATATGTGTTCCATCAAATCGAGGGGGGAGGGGGCGGAAAATTTGCCTTCACATGGGCGTTAAACTAGCCTTTCGCCGGCCCTGCATTGTGACCTTGTACACTAGCATATTAGCCGTTATCTATTAATGTCAAACTTGTCATCAGGTTAGACAGGATATCATTTAGTTGATAAATGTCATTCTAACTTTTAACTTAGAACATGTAACAATATTATTGTACACCCTTGAAACAGGGTTAATTTGTAATTAATATGTCGTAACTGGAAGTTTTATTCATGGAAAGTATGTGTATGTTTTATAGTTATTTAACGAACAAGTGTATTAATAAGGGCGATTAAGAATCGAAAAAATTTAACGAGCGAGCGAGACGCTCTCGTTAATGTTCGAGATTGTTAATCACCAATTTAATTCACGAGATCGTAACAAAACTTTTCCGTGGACCCTACTTTTGATTTTAAAATACATAGAGTTTTAAATACAATAAATAATGACATATAATGACAGATAGTAGTAAAACAGCTTTTTTTTATTATGGGGTGTTAACGGTAGAAAAACTTATGTTTACCCAACAATGCAGATGCATTTCCGGGTTGTGTGGGACTCAGTCACCCCGACAGTACCACAAGGGTTGTTTCCTCCCCTCATAATACCCCCGGCACGACCGCCTACCCACCAAAACCATTTCACCCCAGCCCACTGAAGAGCCGTACCATCCTGTCGAGGATATCTCATAGATCTTCAGCAGCTTTTTTCATATCCTTCAACTTGCCGCTAAGTTACATCCTCAATTCCTGTTTCCTCCTTTACCTTCTTAGCCGGTCCTCCCGCTCCTTTTCCCTCATAACTTTCTCCAGGTACCTGAATATGATCTCGAAGGTGGATTTGTGAGACGTCATTTTTTGGATGATATTTCCCGCTGACATAGTTCCTACAGCCAAAATCGTCTCTATCCTCGGTTGGTCCCATCTACTGCAATAAAAGAGGGTGTGCTCAGGATCATCTCTAATGTCGTTACAGTACATACAATAGTCCGTTATGGTTCTTCCGATTTTTTTAGTGAATGATCCAAAGGTACCATGTCCTGTCAGCGCCTGCGTTACAAAGTAGTTAGTTCGTCTGTAATTGCATCCCTCCCATTTTTCTATGTTGTTAATCAGTTTTTTAGTTCATGTCGCTCCAGTATATGATGCCCACCTTGTCTGCCATTCCTGGATCGTTCTAACCCGTTCCTCCCTTCTTACGTGATTTGGTATTCCTCCCTCTCTATTGTGTAGCCTATCTCTTTCCAATACCAATAGATCCATGGGCGGTATACCGGTGACCACTTGTATCGCTGCTGCAGATACCGTTCTGTATGCAGATCCCAACCTCAATAGCATCGTGCGCTGTGTTCCGTTCAATACCTGTTTATACTTATCAATCTGCACCATTTCCTTCCAGATACTGGCTGCATAAAGTACTGTGGATTGGACCACTCCATACAGTACAGCCCTCTTCCGGCTAGACGGCCCTCCTACATTTCTCAGCTATCCCCCTATCGCCCGTATTTTGTTCTCAGCTTTTTCGCACACCATAATAATATGAGGACCCATGTTTGAGCCCATTAGTACCCCAAGGTACTTTAATGTTTTTTGCGGAGCTATAGTATTTCCCTCTATTTCGAAATAAACTTCACTTCTGTTTCAGGGACCCTTAAGGATTACGCTTACCGTTTTTTCTTTTGCCATGGTCAAGTGGTTGCTTGATATCCAGTGGCTTACCGTTGCGAGCGCCTAATTTGTTTTGTATATTGAATCCGCTCTGTCTTCTGCCTCTGTTATGATACCGATGTCGTCAGCAAAACCAATGATCGTGGCCCCTTCTATCTGTAAGTTAAGTACACCGTTATACATTACATTCCAGAGAGTCGGCCCCAGTACCCATCCCTGTGGAACCCCTGCGTTCACATGTAGCTCCTCCTTTCCCACCATGACCGTGCGTGCATCCAGATAACTGTCTATGAGGTTTGTCAAATATCTCGGAAATCCCATGTCTTCCAATGCCCTCATAATTACTTCCCACGAAGCTGTGTTAAAAGCGTTTCTTATATCTATCGCAGTCAACGCAGTCCATTTTTTCCGGCTTTTCTGTACTATATTTTTGACTTGCTCTTTTGCCATGATTGTTGAATGGCCTGTTCTGAACCCATGCTGATTTTCGGACATCAGATTTCTTTCTTCGATTATTTTAACCATACGATTTCTTATGATTGCCTCATACAGTTTCCCTATACAGCTAATTAGGCTGATCGGTCTATAAGACTTTGCTTCCACTGCTACCTTACCTTTCCAGATTAGTACTACCTTCGCCATTTTCCATACCCGCGGGAACTCCTGCTTCTTGACCAATTGATTAAAGATACGTAATATCACTCTTGGTCTAGTTTCTGCCAATAACTTAACTGCTTCTGGTGGTATGTCATCTGGCCCTGGGGCTCGCTTGAGTTTAATGTTGTCCTTGGCCGTTATCAGTTCCTCGATAGTGATTAGGTCCATATCTTCTTGTGTGTCAACGTATCTCCCATTTTTTGGATTCTCAGGTAGTGGAAACAGTTGTCTGGTCCATTCACTTTTTTGAGCAGTTGTAGGCTCGTATGGAGGTTTTGGCCTTCCTAATTCTCTGGTGACCAGGCGATACCCCTGTCCCCAAATATCTGATTCCAGATCATCGCAAAGTTTCCTCCAACTTTCTTTTTTGCTCCTCCTTATTAGTCGATTCAGCTCTTTTCTGGATATGTTTTTTTTTCTTCCCTTGCCTGTAGCGTTATTGGATTATTCGTGCCTCGAGTTCCACACAGTCTCGTGTATACTCTTCTACTCCGTATTGCGGTATTTATTGCCTCCTCAATAGCGTTATTCCACCAATACGGTTGTACTTTATTCGTAACTTTTACTCTCGTGGCGCTTTTAACCAAATCGCTGACATGTTCGTTTAGCTCCTTAGCTGAAGGGTATACCTCTTTTATTTCTTCTAACAGGGTTTTGAATTTGCCTTCTTGTAGGGTCAAGTTGGTGTACTTATTGTCTTTTATTCTATTGGTCCCTATCTCGTATGTGATGAATCTGTGGTCCGTAAAAACATGGGTATCGTCATCCTTCCAGTCTTTTACCCATCCGTACATTTCCGAAGTCATGCAAGTGATATCTATGTGTGATCTCTGTTGCCTTCTTACAAATGTTGGGTTTCCATTGTTAGCTGTTAACATATCATATTCTGCCATCCATGCTTCTATGTATTCTCCCCTTCTGTCTGTGCGAGGAGATCCCCATGATGCGGACTTCGCGTTCAAATCGCCCGCAATCACCACTCTAGGGAGGTATTTTCTAAGCTTCTCCATCATTTCATCTAGTTTGTTTTGGAAGTCTGTGATGTTAATATTTGGCGATATGTACTCATATCCGATTGCCCAATTTGCGAAGTTTAAGATCACGTGGCCGCGTCCTATTTCGTGGTTCTTTAACCCCACATTTCTGTTCCTCATATATATCGCCATGTCTCCATCGATATCCTTCATGTACCCTTGTCCTTTCGCCATCTCCCTATTAGGCTCAGAAATTATTACTATATCCAAATTTTCTTGAGCGGATCTTGCTAGAGCCATGTTTTGGGCCGCTCTGGCTCTACCAACATTGATTTGTAAAAACTTCATCTTGATAGGTTGAAAAGTACCTGCTTCTGAGCCTGCTTGCTTTACCTCTTCTGGCAGCTTTGTATCTCTCCTTATATTTAGGGCATCCAAAGTTATCTGCCCTATGTCCGTCTACCGCACATGTTATGCAAGAAGGTTCGTTTGCACACTCCTTTGCCATGTGTCCCTTCTGCTTGCACTTATAGCAACACCCTGCAATGTCCTCTCCCTGACAATTATCCTTTTTATGTCCGTATTGCAGGCATTTCGTGCATCTTACTATGTGTACCTGGGGTTGTATTCTACACATTACCCAGCCGACTTTAACCTTCCCTATTGCGATTAATTTGTCCGCCCAGTCCTTCTGTAGCGCTACCGTTGCGACCTGACATCCTATTTTTGTCAACTTCAGTGTCTTAACCACGCACTGATCTCTATTATAGCCTGGGATTGCTTTCCCCAGTTCTTCTTCCAACTGTTCTTTTGTCGTTTCTGGTTCGATATCCATTATATTTATTATTTCCGTTTTGTTAACGTGCTAGACCGTGGTTTCCTTATAGTTTTTTTGGATCTCGGCTCTTACTTTGTTTGCATTTTCTATACCCTTGATCTCCAGACATACATCACCTTTATTAGTTTTTCTCACCCTTGCAATATCCACTCCTAGCTTTCTGATGTCAACTTTACTTTTAATACTTTTTAAGGCCTGTGCAAAGACACCGCCTCCAGCCTTTATAATCACTGCTTCTGTGGGCGTTCTTGGCTGGGTAGTACCTCTAGTATAAGTTTTTTGTTTTCCCATAACGATTGTGACGTCTTCCTTTCTCATTATGTATTCCATCGTTTTTCTTACGTAGTCCCTCTTTTCTTCTTCAACCCCCGCTAGCACTACGTAGTTTTTCGGGTTTTTGGTCCATAGTTTCCTAAAGTTTTCTATAACCTCGCAGAGTGTGACTACGTCAGCTGTTTGTTTAGTCCCAAATATGATCTTTTCCCGATTTTTCCCCTCCTCTGATTTTTATTCTGGTACTGCACTCCAGCTTCTCGACAACTCCTGTTTCTAAACCTTCCTCGTAGAACATACTGACTGCACTCATTTTTTCTTTTACCTCCTCCGCGTTATCCTCGTACCTCTCCTTAAGTAACACCAAGACACATTCAGCATTACTGACTTCTTCCGCCGTATCTTTTGGTGCTATGACCTTTTTCTTTGTGTACGCTGCTTCCGGCCATGCCTGGTCTATTATTTGCACAAAGTTTTCCGGTTTCGTTTCCTCCTCCTTTAGTACTGTTATGATCAGGTCCTGCACCCTTCCTTTTTCTCTCCTGGTCTCGCTTAGTATTTCGCCCTCATCTACTTGAGTTCCAATATTGGCCACCCTAACCTTGTTTTTAATTCCCGTTCTTTCTATTTCTAATTTTTTATTATTAACTTGGTTTGTTAATATTATGAGGGTACCCATTTCTCTATGCGCTTCTGTGGCCGATGCTTTTATCCCTAATTTTGTATTTGTACTCTTTTTTACCAGATTGTTTAGAGTGCTGATGGTTTCTTCCAGTTTTCTGATCTGCAACCTTATTTCCTTAAATTCAACATCACTGATTTTCGCCTGACCCTCTTCCGTCTTCTGTACTAAATTCCTTTTGAGTTCTTCGTTTTCTGTCCCCGATACAGATTTATGCATTTCCACGGGTGCTCCCTCCTCATGTTGGCCCTCTTTGTTATCTTTTTTCTATTTCCTCTTCTCTTTCTTTCTCTCCTGCCTTCCCTCCCCACTATCGTCTGGTTTCCTCCTTTTATTCTTGTCTTTTACCACATCATATATCAAGTAGGACATTACCGCATCTACCATCTCATTTGAACTCTCCTGCTTGGTTTGGCTATTCATTTCTTCCTTATCCTCCTCAATCATAGTCGACTGACAGACCTCACCAGTCCTATTCAGCTTGATGCTTTTTTTATGTGCACTCTGAAAAAATTCCTCAGCATTCTGAACATCATCGTAAGGCCATGCATCTCCCTCGACTCTCACTTCTTCCACTTCCACCACATCTTCCTTCTTCTCCTTCCCACTTTTTAATTTTTTTTGGTTCTCCATAAAGTTCCCACGAGTTGGGACGAATGAAGGTCCGACGGGGCAGTGCGCTCTTACCCCGCTAAGGCTAGATACTCTGGGAGGTCGCCAGGTATCCCAGAGTCACCGTTTCTGACTGCGTTTCGTGCAGCCATTCATCCATGGCCACGGTAGCTAACAGCGAGTATTACGGGTTCTATTATCGAAGTTTACTCCTCTAGGCTTTTTTCACGGTTGCCTCCGTACGCAGGTTTGCCAACGGGTAGACCCACACAGCTGCCTCCCCTGTGTGTGGTCGTTGAGTTGAATTGATCATCTGGGGGATAGACCGAGATGTTCCATGAAGAAATTGAAGAATATGGTAGGTGGAAAATAATGCAGAAAAGAAGGAAAGAAAGAAAGAAATTTAGTGACCTGGTTGGCGAGAGGAAAGAAGAGAGACAGACATGCGATCCAAAGTGAAGAAGGTCTATTGTGTTAATATGGAAGAGTAGAAAAGAAAAGAAATATAGAGAAAGTATAAGAAATTGAAGGGTTACTTAGAGTAGATGAGACCTGATAGTCATGAAGAAGAAGTTCTCCTTCCCCTTAACTGATTGTAAGATGCTCAGCAGAGGCGAGGAGGTCAGCGACGATGATTTTTTGTCAGGTTTACTCCTCTATCCCTTTTGATCCGCGGGCGATTATTCAGAACGGATCGTTCCTATTCATCACCTATCCCCGAGATTGGTCGGTCATGCCTCCCTCACAGCTCTTAGGAGCGCAGGAACCATGACCGACCACTCCCCGTGGAGACACCCTATGAGCCATTGGGACGCGCCGTGTCGGGTAGAGCAGCCCCTTCCCCCCAGGAAACTCGTATGGAAGATTAGGGGTGGATCACTTCCAGCCTCCTCCATCCGACTCCCCTGGTCACAGCTACTTGATTCCATTTTTTAGTAGGCAAGCCTACAGCACCACAGGTCACTGACAATATAAATGTATATGAACAATGTACGTTGGGTTGCATATAATAAAATCGTTGATTATTAGAAAATCATTCGTTAATAGGGGTCATTAATGAACGATTTTGAGTGCGTTAAAATACATCGTAAATGGACGGGCGATGAAAAAAAAAATCAACCATTGATGTACAACAATAGAGCATAATTTTCCTGTTTTTAGACAACTGTGTTATTTGACGTTTTAATTTTTTTAAATTGTTTTTGAATTTAGTCAACTTTTGTATTTTTATTGGACTGCTTGATAATGGCCTAGTAGCGGAAAATGCTTAGCTAGATTTTTATAATTAAAATTACACACTTAGTCGTTTCTTCCATACAATCGAAATATAGTATACTGTGTATCAAGTGCGTCAAGTAGACTTTTTAACACAAGCGTGGAGTTTGCGAAGCGAGTGGAGCAGCTACACGAGTGTAAAAAAGTCTTCACGCAAGTGTTGCACACTATACTTTTTTCACGACCGTACGAATAAGCAAATTTAAAAGACAAAAATCGTTTGTAATATACTATTTAATTTTCTTTAATATAATAATTATTATTTAGCAGCGAAATATACGATGCAGAATTTCTTAATTATAAATTGAACAAAGAGAAACTAGACATACATATTGAAGCCTACTCACATCCTATAAACACCCTGATAACAGAGGAGGAAGTCGAGGACGCTTTATCCTCCATGAACAATACATCACCCGGCCCTGATGATATACCAGTTATCTTTTTTCAAAACTTACCTATCAGTGCTAAGAAACTTCTTTTGCAAATATTTAACTCTATATGGTCCAATCACACATTTCCAGAAATTTGGAGGAAGGCAATAGTCATACCTATTCTAGAACCCAACAACTCTTCTTTACTACCGGAATCATATAGGCCGATAGCACTCACATGCAACGCATGCAAGCTATTTGACAAAATAATCAATCGTCGATTACTTTGGTGCCTTGAAGCAAATAATCAACTTATACTCGAACAAACTGGTTTCAGAACTAATAGATTAACTTTGGACAATATCATCGACTTAGAAAGTGAAATACACGAAGCCTTCAACAAAAAACAAAAATGTCTAGCAATCTACTTCGACCTCAATCATGCTTTTGACAGAGCTTAGCACCACAAAATTCTCCTAAACCTACAAAACGGGGGATACCAAGGCAACATACTAGCTTTTGTCAAAAAGTTTCTCTCAAATAGGAACTTTCAAGTAAAGAAGAACGGAACAATTTCAAATACTAAAACACAAGAAAATGGAACCCCAAATCTCGGTTTTAAGCCCAACACTGTTTTTTATTGTGATTAATGACATTACACAAAATATTGATACACCCATACAAACTCGACTATATGCAGATGACTTGATTCTATTTATGAAAGGAAAAAACTTGAGCAGCACAGCTTATCTGCTACAAAAACAACTTCTTAAACTAGAACTATGATCAACAACATCTGGCATGACCCTCAGTGCTGATAAAACAAAATGCATAATATTCTCCAGAAGTAAAACCAGGCAAAAACCACCACTAAAACTCTATAACAAAAAACTTGATATATGTTGAAGAAATAAAGTTTCTTGGCATGATACTCGACCAACATCTAAACTGGAAAAATCATAATAAAAAACTGATATTCTCTTGTCAACCTGCACTAAACAAACTAAAATACACATCAAATGAACATTGGAGAGCTGAAGGAAAACTATTGTTACTGATATATAGAACACTCATCACATCCAAAATAGATTACGGATGTGTAGCCTACGCTTCAGCTACACCCAATGCTTTAAGAACATTAAATACTCTACACAACAATGCACTACGACTAATACTAGCGGCATACCGTACGACCCCCCCAAATAGTTTAAATTGTGAAGCAGGAGAAGCTCCACTCAAATACAGTCGACAGTACCTTAGTCCTTCATATGTATCTAGAGTACGAGCCAATCCCAACTCTCCCACCTACCACACCACATTCGGCAAAACTTCTTTATTCCACCCACACAAAGCACTAGTAACGACACTTTCCCTTCTGTAATTAACTGGCCTTCAATCTTCCATAATCCTCCCTGGCTGATCAGTCCTCCGTCTGTTAACACATCTCTTTCACAATATAGAGAAAAAGATACCAGCACTCACATCTTCTCAAAACTATTCTCACAATCTCTTCTCACATTTCAAGGATACTCTGAGATATAAACTGACGCGTCTGAAACCATGGAAGGAGCTGCAGCAGCTGTGGTAGAATCCAGTGAGATAAAAACGGTGTTTTGCAGGCGTTCCGATAAGACCAGGTAAGGGACCTTTTGGTTTATACAAAATTGATTATTGCTGATATCAAATTGTTTAGCAGTTGTTGATTTATTCAAATACATTTAGCATCTGTTTACTTCGATTATGTTAACTGTAATTTTACACCAAGTAAGGGATATATATTTTTATAATAGGTATTTCAAAAAACCTTGCAGTGGTGTATATTTGGAACACTATCATGGGGTAGGTTGTAACAAGTTACAAATTGTCCCTTAATAATTTATTATTTCTATGAAATTACGTGGGACATCTTTAAATTTCTTCTTTTCATGTTTTTAATACTTTTTTGTTGAACTTAATTGATTTTATCTATTTCAGTATGAGACACTACACAAGTAAAACTGAATGTGCTTCCCAAAGCCAAGATGTGTACGAATTGGCTTTTGTTGTCTTGGAAAATAAACCCAGTGTACGAAAAGCTGCAAAACATTTTAATGTGTGTCAGGTGTCGCTATATAGATATGTGAAAAAAAAGAAAAGTAACAAATCTCTATCAATCGGCTATTTCAAACCCAGATTGGTTTTTAAAGAGGAAGAAGAAGCTAAAATATCTGAGTACTTGCTTACTTGGTCCAACATTTACTTTGGATTGCTCCCTTGGGAAGTCAGAAAGTTGGCATACCAGTATACTTTTATGATTGAAGCGAAAAATGTACCTCGGTCATGGTATAAAAATGATTCAGCGGGACTTGATTGGTTCAAAACCTTTATAGTAATACTGTCTCTGAGGACCCTTGAAGCTACATCTCTGGGCCACGCAATACCCTTTAATAAAAACAACGTTCAGAATAAAAACTGATCCGGCAAAAATTTCAGCGATTCAAGACTGGCCAAAACCAAGAGATAAACAGGAGGTTCGTCAATTTTTGGGACTTTGTACATATTACCGAAAATTTGTTCAAAATTTATGAAAGATGGCCAAACCTTTACACAGACTTACTGAAAACAACACATCATTCGATTGGGATCCAGAATGCCAAAATGCCTTTACTGGATTGAAAAAGAGGTTGTCCACTGCACCGCTTTTAGTATACCCTAAAGAAGAATGTCAATTTATTATCGACTGCGACGCTTCACAACATTGCATAGTAGCTAAACTATTATAGCAACAAGATGGCGAAGCAAAAAGAATTGCTTATTTCAGTAAGACCCTGGGAAAAGCGGAGAAAAGTTACTGCGTTACAAGAAAACAACTGTTAGCAATTGTAAAGGCTATTGAAACCTTCCACACATATGTTTATGGCAGAACCTTCATCATCAGAAGCGACCATAAAGCAATACAGTGGCTGATGAATTTTAAAGATGCGGAAGGACAAATTGCAAGATGCTTAGAAAGACTTCTGCAGTACAATTTTGGAATAGTTTATAGAAGAGGTCGCTATCACGGAAATGCGGATGCTCTATCCAGAAGGCCATGTACTCAACAACAATACAGATATTGCGAAAGAATTGAGGAAAAGGAAAGTAATAATAACCAAACAAAGATGAAAAGATAGAATTACTGCATGCATTAACAATAAGAGGTGACTCGGACGTAAACATGTGGTCAGTAGAAAACCTAAGGAAATTTCAAAATAAAGATGAAGACTTAAAATTTGTCCGGACCTAGCTACAAAATGGAGTAAGACCCGATTGGCAAGAAGTGTCCAAGTATGGTTCAACGATCAAAATATACTGGGCTTAATAAAATTCCCTTACTCTTCGCGATAGTGTACTCCATCGGACGTGGGAGAGCTCTGACGGTGTATCTAGGATCCACCAACTTGTCTTTCCTAAATCACTTGTTTGTAAAGTGATGGAAGACCTTCATAGCAGTCGTTCAGGAGGACATTACGGAGTTGGGAATTCCTTAGCCAGAGTTCGTGAACGATTCCACTTGGTCAACTGTCGCCAAGAAGTTACAGAATGGTGTGAGAAATGTGACTTATGCAGCGGAAAGAAAGTATCAAAAACTAGAAATTGTAGAAATATGGCTCAATATCTGTCAGGTGAACCATTTCAGAGAGTATGTGTATACATACTCGGGCCACTAGCAAAAACAGAAAAAGGTAACAAGTACTTAATGGTAGCTATGGATTACTTTCCCAAGTGGCCAGAAGTAGTACTATTTCGTAACCGTCGCTAAAGCATTTATGAGTAATGTCATCACAAGACACGGAGTACCATTGGAAGTACATTCCGATCAAGGAAGAAATTTTGAATCAGAATTGTGGACAGAATTATTGAAAATCCTCGGGATTAGGAAAACGCGAACTACACCAATGCGTCCACAGTCTGATGGTTTAGTGGAACGTCATAAGAGGACAATTTGCCAATATTTATCGTTATTTGGCTCCCAAAACCAACAAGATTGGGATGAACTGATTACGTTGTTCCTCTTATCTTATCGGAGTGCACAGAATGAATCCATTGGCTATACACCTTCAATGTTGGTGACTCCTTCGTCCCGAGAAGAAGACCAAAACCTGCCTGAACATCTTGAAGATCTTCAACAAAAGTTAGAGCAGATTCACGAGTTTGCAAGGACGCGACTGAAACTAACCAGCGAAAAGATGAAGAGACGGTTGGATAAAAACCTTAAAGAAGAGATATTTAAGCCCGGTGATGCAGTTTGGTTGTACCATCCCAGAAGAAAGGAAGGGTTAACTCCGAAACTTCAACGAAATTGGAAAGGTCCGTATCTGATGGTCAAGAAAATCAACGACCTTATTTATCGCATTCGTCTGACAGCAAAAAGTAAACCTAAGGTCGTTCATATCGAGAAATTGACTCGCTATTACGGTTATGACCCACCCAATTGGTTTCAAGAAGACGTCGAAGTCCCTGTTATTCGAGGCGAATAACTTGAAGAGGGGAAGCAATGTTACACCTGTTCTATGAATGTCAGAATGACATCATGGACTGTAAATACGAAGATGGATGAATAGACGGAGTAGTCACAGTTACCTGTCAAGGTGACAGTCTAGAATTTTCAAGATTTTGCTATTGTGTTCCATATTGACGTACTAGTATGTTATAGAATATTCTAGTCCATTCTGGCAAGTTCTTCCTATATATAAATAGAGATCAGTTGTGGCAGAGTCAGTCAGTCAATAGTTTGATGTGTTAATAAGTTGAATTGTTGAAAAGTAGTATTGTATTCTGCCAAGTATTGAATAGAGTTGTGACAGATATAACAATAGGTTGGTGTTCCAGTCGAGACAAAGCAATATTTGTGTTCATCAATTGCTTTTAATAGTTCTCTTCCTTTGGTTGTGGTTAGTCGTGATCCGAATGTTGTATGTTTGCTGTTCTAGTCTCCACCTACTACAAATTTAGGTCCTAGCGTTTGGAGGAAATCTTCGAAGTCGTTCTGTTTTATATTATGGCCAGGCAGGCAATATACTGCTGACAATCTTAGGTTGTATGACAAAAATATTACAATAACATTTGATGCCTGTAGGTGAGCCTCTTGGTACTTATATATGAGTGTTATAAAAAATATTTTGTAAAACTTCAGTCACAATGACTTTCCGTAGTACTCGTGATTTGCGCAACTCACCGCTTCGCGGTTCGTTGTGCAAACTTCACTCGTACTACAAAACGAGTCATTGTGACACTTGTTTTAAAAATAACTATTGTGTTACTAAATATACGAGTGTCCCGGGACTAATGGGAAAAAAGTCAGGAGCGTATAATCTCGGCCAAAATAATGTTAGTATTTCATATAAACTTTTTCCATGCAGGCCCTCGTTTTCGTGTTATAGGCCTCCAAAGTTTCAATTTTGAATTTGAGTTTTATTTTTATTTTTTGTACTAGTTATTTGATCTGTATAAAATTTACGGCAAAGCTATAATGTACGTGTATGTTTATTTTGGTAAGGTAAACAGATTTACAGTAATGCCTTGAAGCCAGGGACGGACTACTCGCAATGGTTAGTGATCCAAAAATTTTGCAGGGATGGCACACCCTGCATGAAATTATCGAAATTGACTTCCGCACACATTAAGCTAACGAAAAGGTACTCTTGTTGGAATTGGATAAAATTAGCCGTTTGGGTAATATTTACTGTTTTATTAATGCACTACGTACCAATTTACCTAACTAACTTATTAATACGATGTCCAAGATTTACCTACAGTACTACAAAAAAATTATTTTATGATAGCAGATGATAAAAACATTAAGAACTTATTTAATGGGAATTGAATAGGTACGCAAACAACGTAATTAGTTGCTTTTAATGGAAATTACGAACACAACGTTATTAAACAATTAAGAAAACCTCAAAAAGCACAAGTTATAAATTATTAAACTAAAACTAATTCCTGAGCAACAACAAAAACTAACGTTATTCTAATAAATGTTCAATATGAGCTCCTCCTACTTCCATGCACATTCTAAGTCTACGAAGGTTGTTTCTTTGCACTTGAAAGGGCAATCCCATATTATTTCTAATAACATTGCAGTGTAACACAATTCTGTCTATTAAATCTTGCCTTGTTTGCACAGGTGTTGCGTATTCCTTACATTTGAGATAACCCCAGAGAAAGAAATCCATAGGACTAACGTCTCCTGATCGCGGTGGCCATTGAAAAGGGTCTCCACGACCAAACCATCTATCAGGAAACCTTATGTGTAAATGCTGTCGTACATCGCAACTGAAATGAGAAGGGGCCCCATCATGCATGAACCATAAATTCCTACAAGTTAGTAGTAGCACATCGTCAAACAGGTTCCATAACTCATTTTGCAAAAACTCCAATTATCTCTGACCTGTCAAAGTACCGTCAATAAAATATGGCCCTATCAAATGATTGCCAACTATTCCTGCCCAAACATTAACCATGAATCTATGCTGGTTCCTAGTTTAGATAATGTCATGTGGATTCACATCATCCCATAAATGCATATTATGAGAATTAATGACTCCATCTCTGGTGAAACCGGATTCTTCCAGAAAAAGGGAACGTTACTAAGAAATGTGCTTGTTGTTGTCGCAGAAAGCACTGGCTATACTCAATTCGTGCAGGATAATTAGCCACTGTTATACTGTGTACTGTTTTCATGTGAAAAGGATATAACAGCTGTTCTTTTAGGACGCGATGAACAACTGATTTCGAGAATTTATGTTCTTTTGATAATTTTCGTAAACTCGTTGATGGTTCACTATCAACTGCATTTAACAAGTCTTGTTCAACTGCCACAGTACGTACGCTTCGTACTGGACCTTCTCCACCTTTTTTTGACAAAAAACTTCCTAAAATTTAAAATTTTGTTTTATATACATGGACAATTACATTTACTTATTCATACCTGTTTCTCGTAACCTGAGATCAATATGCTCAAACATTCTTCTATCTGGCAATACTCTGTTTGCAAAATGTTCTGCATGAAGCCTTCTGGCCTCTAAACAGTTACGAGGAGCCAGTCCATACATTAAATGCATATCTGCGTACTCAATAAAAGTGAATTCTGCCATTGTAACTGTTAAATTAAGGACTTATGAATTATTGGCAAGTACTGACTACGATCTAATCTACACAGCGTTTGACAACTCTGTGGCAGAAAGTCAAAAAGGCATAACTCAAAAATTCACGTTTTAGAGGAGAATTAAAAAACTGACTTTATTGGATTTCGCTTATCAGCAATGAAGATACGAAGAATTTTGTTACGTAAAACAAAAGAGATTTTTGTCGGGAATTAGAAAAACACTTTTTTGAGTTTTTTTTTTCAAAAATGCTACGGTAAAACCTTTTTTTTATTTGGAACTCAGAGTTGTGCCTTGAATTAAATGTTCTGACTTTCTGACAAAAAGGCATAACTTTAGTTAACTAGATAGCCACCTAATATAGAATCTGACAAAAGGCAGCATCTAAACATATTCCCTTCTGTCAAAATATTTTTTGTGATTGATATAATAAAAAGATTCAGTAAGTGTAGATATAGTGTATGCTTTATTATTCTTAATAATAATTATTTGAAAAACAAATAATCAAATTTTACAAAAAAACAACATTAGGACAAGCAAAAATTAAAATTCTTCACCACTGAAATAATTATCAATGTCTGGATCGACATCCCTACTTTCTTCAGACGAAGTTTTTAGGTTTCTATAGAAAAGTTTAGCACTTTCATCGACGAGATCTAACAATTCTAATAAATTTTGTGCTTTTTTTTGTCTATTGGTCTGTCAGTGTCATATAGAACTTTGAAATCAAAGTTTGCATTTAAAGGTGTTGTCTTCCTTTTAAAGTTTATTTTTTCAAAAGGGCAGTTTTCCTCTAAACTATTTTTAAATTGTACTATGCCACATTCGTGTTCATACCTCAGCCATTTTACTGGCCTCCATGAAAACTTTTCTTTCGTTTCGGTGATTTTTCGATTTACAAGTGGACACTTTAACAATGCCGCAAAATCCAGGAAGTTCTTCCGCTTCATTTCGACAAGCCTAACAAGGTTGTACCAGTCTCGAGGAAGGTGTATGTTAAAGGGACTTCTTTTTTTCGCTTTTTCAATAATGGCATGATCAGAGTCGCACTCCATGTGCGTATGCCCTGGCACAAGAAATTTATGGTCAATAATTTTTATGTTGTTACTTGCAGATGCTACATAAGACAACATAGCAGCTACATGTGAATTTTTATTTTGGCAGCCACATGTGTCTCTGTAGCAAATGATGTGCTCCGTTTCTTTTAATTCGAAAAAATATTTGTAAAGACAAGATGCGATCTCGTTTGCACCTCGTCCAGCAATTGCTTCGTGCCACATAAAGTGCATTGATTTTTGGGTCACACAATCATGAACTGTTAAATTATAGGTGTGAAGTTGTCTTTTGTAAAATACGGTACCTGTCGAAAGGTATGGGGTGGGTAGCACTTGTTGCAAATCAAAAACTATAACTTTTGTGTTTGGCGCATTGGTAGATAAAAGTTTGTCATCTCTTTTACTATTATAAGCTTTATCAGCATCTAAATGGTGTTGAGTTAATTGCTCTTTAAGCTGATCTTTAATATTGTCATTTGAAGAACTTTGAATTTTCATATGAAAAACATCACATGTGTTGCAGGTATCGTTGCTCGGCTTTTTAAACTTCAAATTTAAATTATCAACAGCTTGTGAATAGATTTTAATTGAAACAGGCTTTACTCCATCTTTCATTGCTTCTTCACAGTAAAGTTTATGCATTTTAGCCTTTGTTAAATCAGCTGCTAAATATTTTTTTTCGGTGTGTCGTCGAGAATAGTGGGACTCGTACGCAGGGAATTTTTTAATATGATCAACTACTCTTTGCAAACTACTTTCTGATAGTTTGTGGCTCGGGGCATGTTTACCGCGCTTGTCTAAATATGGAATGCCACTATCAGAAGCAAGTTTCTTTTTAGTAACAAACAGAATGAATTTATTTGTTTCGTCAAAAGTGGCACAAAAGCATTCTTTGCACACTTGAAACCTTTTGCTTTTGACTTCCAAAAAGTACGAAAATGTTTTTTCTCTATTTTTTGCCTTACCTCGAGCATCACTTTTAAGAGTTGCAATTTTTTTGTCGTCACAACTGATTAAACTTGCAATATAAGATACTCGTCGGTCATAGTTTCCCATTTTCCAATAATCATTAAATAAAATAAGCCTTGTAGCCTCATCTATCTGTTCTCTGCATTTTCTTCTGCAATTTAATTTCAGTGGTCTTATTTTTCTTTCTCTAACTGGCTTTTGACTGCTTGAGATGTACGCTTTGCCGGAGTTTTTGCAAACTTTTATTTCTTTTTTTCTTTGTCTTTTTTCAGAAATTTTTTTGGGTTTTGGATTTCGCTTTGAAGCACTTGATCCACTGGGCTTGTTAAGGTTATTTTCTTTATCTGAATCTGAAGTTTCAGAGTTTGGATTTTGCTTTGAAGCACTTGATCCACTGGGCTTGTTAAGGTTATTTTCTTTATCTGAATCTGAAGTTTCAGAGTCTTCTTCTTCAGCAGTATAATCCGGATCTTGCACACTATCATCCGAGTCTTCAACAAAAGTGTATTGTTCCAAGCACACTATAACAAAATTAAAAAATCAATACCGAGTTCTTATGAATACCTATTAACGACCAACTGGCTATGAAATGAACAAAATTGACGCGCTTACATGAGTGATTAAGCACGAACAAAAAACGTTTTTGTTTATTCTATAGCCAGTTGGTCTTTACAAACATTTATAAAAAAAAGCAATAATTTTCTGTACTTATCTGCATTTAAATAAAAAATATTTTAAAAGGCATTAATTGAATTAGCTTACCGTTTTGAAAGTTGTTGCTGACACTCTCAGGAAATAGCTCATTTTTGTCGTATTTGTAATCATTAAAACAATTGACGGACGTGCCTGTCTCATTTGCAACTGGGGGATGAAATACTAAAAAAAAATTAAGCAGTTTAAATTTAAAATATTTTAATACCAACCTTCACCATCTAAATGATATTTAATTCGGACAGCTTTTTTTAATAAACTTTGCTGAACATTTTGGCCACCTGGCAGTTCTACAATGAAAAAAAAACAAAGTACCGATCTACTTATTATTATTATTTCAAAATAATAAAAGGATTAATTTTCATCATTGTAAACTTTATTTGATTGAATTGTTTGATATTATTTTTAAATGTTTTTAATTAACCAATAATATTTTCTATTAAAATAGAACGCTAATTAAATTTTTAAATAAATCAAGTTTTATTTTCTTTAACAAATTCTATAACTTTTTTGACTAGGCTTTGTTAATTTGCCTTATTTAAAGCAATTCCGCACTAGAATGAATACAAACACGTTTTCTTTTATTATTTTTTTAAATTCTGTAATAAAAAAATACGATAAAGAATACTTACGGCAGTTGGCCACCATTAATTCGGTGCGCTTGCTTACACTCATCATCAGTCTACACACATCACACCTACTGCAGTGATTATAATGAAATGCGAAAGAATCCGTAGCGAAGGGGTATTTTTAATAGACTTTCCGCATAGACAATCGTACGAAACGTGCCGAAATTACACGATTATTAAATTCTAGATAATTTCTTACCGACAAAAAGACATATATCTAAATAAGACCGAAACATTTTGTCGGCATTCGAAACCGACAAAGAGTCATAAGTCGACTTATGCCGCTTTGTCTGACTAGATTTCCCCGAAAATATGATTCAACTGTAGTTATGCTCTTATGTCGGATGACAAGGTTAAAAAATATTATAATATCTAAAGATATACCTTCCTGTCAAAAAAATAAAAAAATTGTTAACTCCAATTATATCTTTATGCAAGGAAGAAAAAATATTTTTCATTCAGATATTCCCTTATATTAAAAAAAAACCGTTATTTTAAAGGAATATAGATAAACCCTTTTACCAGATTATCAAGCTTGAAAAATGCTATCGATCGGTATAAATAACTCATTTTGCAAAAAAAATTACTTATGCCCTTTTGACTTTCTGCCACAGAACTAATCCTATGGTTACTCGATAAACGGTAAAAACACTTTTAAAAAGTGTTTACCAACTTTGGAATTAATAAGTCGTTAATGTTTTTTATCTTCTGCTATCGTTAAATAATTTTTTTGTAGTACTGTAGGTAAATCTTGGACATCGTATTAATAAGTTAGTTAGGTAAATTGGTACGTAGTGCATTAATAAAACAGTAAATATTACCTAAACGGCTAATTTTATCCAATTCCAACAAGAGTACCTTTTCGTTAGCTTAATGTGTGCGGAAGTCAATTTCGATAATTTCATGCAGGGTGTGCCATCCCTGCAAAATTTTTGGATCACTAACCATTGCGAGTAGTCCGTCCCTGGCTTCAAGGCATTACTGTAAATCTGTTTACCTTACCAAAATAAACATACACGTACATTATAGCTTTGCCGTAAATTTTATACAGATCAAATAACTAGTACAAAAAATAAAAATAAAACTCAAATTCAAAATTGAAACTTTGGAGGCCTATAACACGAAAACGAGGGCCTGCATAGAAAAAGTTTATATGAAGTACTAACATTATTTTGGCTCAGTTTATACGCTCCTGACTTTTTCCCATGAGTCCCGGGACACCCTGTATAAGTGAGGAATCATTGATTATCTACGTCTTTAACAATAAAAACGAATTTTTTATGTTACGGTTATTCAACTCGGTGAAATTTAGGACAGTATATAGTAATTGCTTATATCAAAATCGATATAGTCTAGGGTTAAGTATTTCATAAACATATTTTATAAATGTCGTCCTTCTCTAAACAAGTCCAACCATATTGTTATCTTTTAACCCAGGGACGAATGTATACCTACATGACATGGACACCCAGTATATTATTTCAGTTTTAGGCTTTCCAGACCACTTAGTATATGTTTCATACGCGAAAACCACTGGAAACTACAGTTTTATAATAATTAATACTCACTCACATGAGGAAACATTGTGGTAATTTATAATATCAATGACCAGCTTTGAAAAAATTAATATCCTCCCGTTACGCGAAGAAAAAATTATATATCTTATATATTGTGACATTCATAAGTAATTTTTTATTCCTTACTTAAGGCATATTTAACTTTCAAAAATTCCATAGCCTCCGTTGCTACGCCAAAGTATACCATTAATTAAAAATTATACAACGGTCAAGGTTTATTACATTTTTATTCCTATGGTAATAAAATTTGAATTAGAAAATTGTTTATATTTTTCATCGGTATTTTGATGATATTGTAAATGTCAAGTATCACAACGTGTTAACAATATTCTTTTTTAGTTATCAATCACGACTATGTGATTGGGAATTAATTTTATTTCGATTACTCAGGAAAATACATATAGGTGCAGTAAGTAATATATTTTTAAAAGTGGAATTTTCTATCTTGTGAAATGAAAATGTAGTTCAGCTATGGTTGTTTGAAGTGACAAACAACTTCTTCTTGCAGTGCCATGCAGTTTCCTGCTTTGTAGGGGTTCATCGTTTTCCTATCAGATGTTTTCATTAATTTCAGCATATTGTAGTGTTTGGAAGTCCTTTATTCCCGTCCATTGATCAATATTTCTAAGCCACGATCATTTGATTCTACCTATTTTCTTTATGATAGACCTGCCTTTTGAAGTACATCCTCATTTCTCTGTGATAGACCCAATATACCCAAGATACCCTGACCATTCGCCGCAAATTTCACATTTCGAAAGCTTTAATTTTTTGGTAGTACTCCATCTTCTATGCCTCAACACCGTACAGAACGGTCCATACACAGCATTTTACCATCCTATATTTGCTGATGAAATTCTAGTTTTTATCTGTAAGAAATTTTCGTAGTCTTCGTAAGTTTGTCCTAGCTTGTTCGATCCTGCATCCAATCTCCTCATCCGGATCCTATTGTTTATTAATCAAGCATATTAAGTATTTTAATTGTGTTCGATGTTCTCACAAGTAATATATATGTATTTTATGCAGTCACCATATGTGTTCTGAATGGAGTATATACATAAATCATCTGCATACTGGATACAGTTAGCAAGGTTATTACTCTGTGTATCTATATTGCCGGAATATAGATTGAATGAAATTGGGCTAAATACTGATCCCTGAGGTAGTCCATGATAAACAGTTCGAGGTCCGTGTAGGATATTATTGTGATTTCTAATAAAGACTGTTCGTCCAAAGAATGATTGTAAAATCCTTTGAGAAGTTCTTTTACTAAAGCCTACGTTTATCATTTTTTGTAGAAGAATGGTGAAATCCAAAGACTCATAAGCTCCCTTTATATCAAGAAATAAACATACTAAGTACTTGTTCATTGAAAATGCAATCTGAACCTCATTAACCAGATGTGATACCGCATCTATTGTATCGTAGCCTCTTCTGTAACCGTACTCTGCAAGTGGCAGAATCGAATTTTTTATATGTGAAATTTTTATTTGAAATTTTTTTTATGAACGTCCAAATTTTTTAAATAGGTGTGTTTTTATTTATTTGATTAATGAAATTTGTTCAACATTGTTGTTGCTTTTGTTTGAATATAAGTTCATCTTTTGCCTAAATAGGTTTAAAGTTTAAATAGTTACGTTAGTTTGATTGAGTTTTATATGCCTGAGAAGCATTTTTACACTCTACTCCAATTTGATTGCATTCATTATCCCACCAAATGGGATTTAGTGTTTTCTTATTACCTCCATTGCGTAATTTCATGGATCTATCAGCCGCATTATTTATGAAGTTTAAAAGTGATTCAAAGGAATCAACTTTTACCTGGGTCATGTAATTCTCAATTGAATATTGAAAAAGTCTGCAGTGGACTCTATCCACTATCTTGAAGGGATAGTATGTGATGGAACATAATTACGTGATATTGTTATGTGGAGACGTAAATGATCCTAAGGTATCTAATACATTCCATTCTGCTAGACTTAAGAGGTTTGGTGTAGTAAAAGTGAGGTCAATTGATGATGGTCTTTCATTTGGTCTGCTTATCGTAGTCGGCATTCCATCATTGAAAACTATTAAATTGGTTCCATCAATAGCATCTACTAATCTATTACCTTGACTTTTATCAATTGTAAAACCCCAGCAACTATGATGGGAATTGAAATCCCCACAGACGAGAGCATCCCCTTGTATCTGAGCGAAAATATTGGACCAGTCAGTTGTAGTAGCTTGTACTTTAGGAGGTTTGTAAATACAAATAACATGTATTTTGAGATCCAAACGTTTAATTGAACAGATTTCTATTTTATTATTAAAATTATTCCTAAATTTGAATTCAGAAAAATATAAGTTGTCCTTGATGATTATACCAACACCACCGTATCCATCCAATCAATCTTCGTGAACAAAGTTATATCCACCTAAATTAAACTTTTCCTTGGAGAAAGCCAAGTTTCATTTAATGTAATTATATCAAATTTATATTTGGAGTTATTTAGGAATTTTTTAAGGTTAGGCATATTTTAAATAATTGAGTTACAATTCCATTGCAAAACCTGAATATTCATTTTATTCATTTTGATTAAATGCAATACTATTAACTTCCATAAACGAATCTAAAATTATTTTCAACTCGTTTTGTGTTTCTTCAACAACGGATCCGTCTGAAATAGCTAAGTTAAAATTTTTGAGAATGTGCATGATTTCTAATTTTTCTTTTTTTCCTTTAGAGATCTTCTATGTGAGGATTTGGTAGGATGCATTTAGACATTGTTGAATTTGATTGAAAAGTGGGTAGATTTTTTATGCTCACCGAAGATATTATTTTACGTTTTTTATAATGTTGGTTTGGTGGGCGAGATACCCAGTTGTGACTAGTTGAAGGGGACTCTGGAGCAGCATCCCTATTATAATTGCTTGGCAAATTAGGGAAATTTTCTAAATTGTTTGATATATCAAATCTGTTATTACTAACTATTTTGGAATAGCTCGGATTTTGTTCTACATGTTCAGCTTCTTTGAATGAAAGATTTTGTTCAGACACAATTTTTTTATATTGCGCTGTTGGATATATTTCGGACCATTTTTTGATACCAATTGATGTCAACTTTGTTCGCAGTAAATTCAGTAATCATCTGCTTTACATTTGAAGTATTCGGGGTCGTCATGCTGTTTACCGCATTTTTTACACTTAATAGCTGTGCTTTTACAATATTTTGCGGTATGAGGCTCCACTATAAACCTAACTGAATTAATTTTAACCCATTGTGGCAAAGAAACACCTAAAAAAGAATCTACAATCATTTGTCGTGGTACATATTGTACTTCATTATCTGAATCAATTATTTTTCGTTTCATTCTTTGTATATTCACTACCTTTTTATCGCTTTCAATATTGTCTAATATGTATTACTTCTCTGCCCAACCTAGCTAATATGAGAGAAAAAGATTGGTTTTCCCCAAAATAATTTTGGAAAAGAAATTTTACGTTTTTCATCAAGAACAACACGAAAAAACAGTTTTTAGAAAACATATCCTGTGTGCATGTCGTCGTCCTCGTCGTCGTCCTCGTCGTCGTCATCGTCGTCGTCGTCGTCGTCGTCGTCGTCGGCCACTTTTCGTTACATTTCTTGTTAGCACGATACAGCCTCCGGAGTGAAACAAGTCACCAATTTTATGATTGAGTATTTTTATCGGTTGGTTCAACTATGACATAGATGTTCGTTAACCGAACTAGAATATCAATTATTTAGGTCGTATTGTCTTCCATCGATTTGCATTGGATTTTCATTTTTATCTTGTGGATTTTTCTACGTTTTTCATCAAGAACAACACGAAAAACGGTTTTAAGGAAGAAAAGCCTGTGTGTATGTCGTCGTCGTCGTCGTCATCGGCCACTTTTCGTTACATTTCTTGTTAGCACGATACAGCCTCCGGAGTGCAACAAGTCACCAATTTTATGACTGAGTATTTTTATCGGTTGGTTCAACTTTGACATAGATGTTAGTTATCCAAACTAGAATATAAATTATTTAGGTCGTATTGTCCTCCATCAATTTGCATTGGATTTTCATTTTTATCTGGTGGATTTTTCTACGTTTTTCATCAAGAACAACACGAAAAAACGGTTTTTAGAAAAAAATCCTGTTTGTATGTCGTCGTCGCCGTCGTCATCGGCCACTTTTCGTTACATTTCTTGTTAGCACGATACAGCCTCCGGAGTGCAACAAGTCACCAATTTTATGACTGATATCTTCATCGGTTGGTTCAACTACGACGTAGATGTTCGTTATCCAAACTAGAATATAAATTATTCAGGTCGTATTGTCTTCCATCGATTTGCATTGGATTTTCATTTTTATCTGGTGGAGTTTTCTACGTTTTTCAACAAGAACAAGACGAAAAAACGGTTTTTAGAAAAAAAATCCTGTGTGTATGTCGTCGTCGTCATCGGCCACTTTTCGTTACATTTCTTGTTAGCACGATACATCCTCCGGAGTGCAACAAGTCACCAATTTTATATTTGACTATTTTTATCGGTTGGTTCAACTATGACATATATGTTCGTTATCCAAACTAGAATATAAATTATTTAGGTCGTATTGTCTTCAATCGATTTGCATTGGATTTTCATTTTTATCTGGTGGATTTTTCTACGTTTTTCATCAAGAACAACACGAAAAAACGGTTTTTAGAAAAAAAATCCTGTGTGTATGTCGTCGTCGTCATCGGCCACTTTTCGTTATATTTCTTGTTAGCACGATACAGCCTCCGGAGTGCAACAAGTCACCAATTTTATATTTGAGTATTTTTATCGGTTGGTTCAACTATGACATATATGTTCGTTATCCAAACTAGAATATAAATTATTTAGGTCGTATTGTCTTCAATCGATTTGCATTGGATTTTCATTTTTATCTGGTGGATTTTTCTACGTTTTTCATCAAGAACAACACGAAAAAACGGTTTTTGGAAAAAAAATCCGGTGTGTATGTCGTCGTCGTCATCGGCCACTTTTCGTTATATTTCTTGTTAGCACGATACATCCTCCGGAGTGCAACAAGTCACCAATTTTATATTTGAGTGAATGAAAACGACGAATACTCAGTGTGTATTAATTTATTACTTTTAGGCTAAGCGCTTTCGGCTGTTAAGCCATTATCAAAGCCGTCGTCATTTAAAAAGTAATTGTCAAAGACATCAAGCTGATCAAAAACAATACTCAATACTCAAGATCCATCCAACCATCGTTATGATTGAGTCATTCGAATAAAAACATTGAATACCCTATTATAAGGGTGTAAAATTATATTCACAAGATGTAAATATACTCAAAATTAATTTTGAGTGTATTTACATCTTGTGAATATAATTTTACACCCTTATAATAGGGTATTTAATGTTTTTATTCGAATGACTCAATCATAACGATGGTTGGATGGATCTTGAGTATTGAGTATTGTTTTTGATCAGCTTGATGTCTTTGACAATTACTTTTTAAATGACGACGGCTTTGATAATGGCTTAACAGCCGAAAGCGCTTAGCCTAAAAGTAATAAATTAATACACACTGAGTATTCGTCGTTTTCATTCACTCAATTTGCATATAGTGTGTACACCATATCCACAGGCATTTCTAATTTTATATTTGACTATTTTTATCGGTTGGTTCAACTATGACATATGTTCGTTATCCAAACTAGAATATAAATTATTTAGGTCGTATTGTCTTCAATCGATTGCATTGGATTTTCATTTTTATCTGGTGGATTTTTCTACGTTTTTCATCAAGAACAACACGAAAAAACGGTTTTTAGAAAAAAAATCCTGTGTGTATGTCGTCGTCGTCATCGGCCACTTTTCGTTACATTTCTTGTTAGTACGATACAGCCTCCCGAGTGCAACAAGTCACCAATTTTATGACTGAGTATTTTCATCGGTTGGTTCAACTATGACATAGATGTTCGTTATCCGAACTAGAATATGAATTATTTAGGTCGTATTGTCTTCAATCGATTTGCATTGGATTTTCATTTTTATCTGGTAGATTTTTCTACGTTTTTCATCAAGAACAATACGAAAAACTGGTTTTTAGAAAAAAAATCCTGTGTGTATGTCGTCGTCGTCGTCATCGGCCACATTTTTTTTTATATTTGAGTATTTTTATCGGTTGGTTCAACTATGACATAGATGTTCGTTATCCGAACTAGAATATAAATTATTTAGGTCGTATTGTCTTCAATCGATTTGCATTGGATTTTCATTTTTATCTGGTGGATTTTTCTACGTTTTTCATCAAGAACAACACGAAAAAACGGTTTTTAGAAAAAAAATATTGTGTGTATGTCGTCGTCGTCATCGGCCACTTTTCGTTATATTTCTTGTTAGCACGATACAGCCACCGGAGTACAAGTCACCAATTTTATGACTGAGTATTTTCATCGGTTGGTTCAACTATGACATAGATGTTCGTTATCCAAACTAGAATATAAATTATTTGGGTCGTATTGTCTTCCATCGATTTCCATTTGATTTTCATTTTTATCTGGTGGATTTTTCTTAGGAGGGGATTCTCCCCCTCCGAATTACTATTCATTTTGGAGATATTAACAGTTAGCGGTTGGCAATGATGCATTATGATTAGTAAACTGACAATATAAATAATAAATTCACTTACAATCTATTTGCCTATAACACACTGCACGAACCACGATACGTACCTGTCGAAGTGTCGAGTAGTACTGTATTGTTTTCAACTGTTTCTTATGATTCAAGTGATGATTTATTATTGTGTCTTATAATATATAATAAGTATATCGTTAATTTCTCATATATTCTTCATTTTAAATTCTTCTGATTATTTTTTGACGTTTCTCGAAACCAATAGAAATTTTCAATTTCAGTAATTCATATACGTTCTAGCCAATCAAAACATTATTATAGTGGGAATAATCTACTTACATTATTCCAGCGAGAATAATTCATTGCACATTGTTTTTATTGAATGACAACCACATGACAACGGATTTTCTTGATTTGACGCGCCTGTCATAAATTTTCAAGAAATTCGTAAAATGAATCCCAAACGTTTTAGTGAATCATCAGTCGATGATATAAATAATATAATCAGCAGTAATATCACAAAACTTCAATGCAACCTAATTTGAATAACTCATTCTGTTTATATTGAGTCGAGTGATATAAATTTGTTGAAATAAAAATATAAAATCTTAAAAATGATTTTGATTTTAACGTCAAAAAATAATCTATCGAATACCACACGAGAGTGTGATCAATTAGATAATAATTCTCCAGGCATTTTCTCAAACTTGTTGCCATTGGGCAATAGCCACTCGAGCCCTTCGGGCTTTCGTGTCTATTGCCTGGCAACAAGTTTTCTAAAATCTGTCGAATTATTTTCAATTCATTCTCACTTTCTTGTGATATTACTACGGATCATATAACATTCTGTTAACTGTTCCGTCATGCGTTACGTTGATTTATTTTCAAAAAGTTATATTCGAATATTATATTTTTCTTCATTGTAACAAGACTTTGTGTGCTTTATTTTAGCTTATTCGTTGCAAACTTATTTTAAAAGATTACGTATTCATTTATTATGGTGAATTGATTAATCTAAACATAAACTGTCAGAATTGATATGGCTATTATAAAAATATGATTTTTTTTTAAATATTTCACTTCAGTACAGTATGAGCACCCATTCATAGTACAACAATGTATATATTTATATATATATATATTTATATATATATATATATATATATATATATATATATATATATATATATATATATATATATGAAATGTTAGGAAAAGTTTCTGTGGTTAGTTATGAAGAAGCGAACTAGGTTCACGAGTGGTTGAACCGCGTTGGAAATTTGTAATTTCTCGACGTTTCGGCTTCCACTTTGAAGCCATTATCAAGAGGGGGTTAGGTTATTCGTTCATTAATCTAGGAAGTGATCCGATTCCGTAATCTCAATCTGCCTACTCTATTCGTGATTCGTTGCGTAGAGTAGGTAGATTGAGACTACGGAATCGGATCACTTCCTAGACCCAACCTATCTAATATGCGAGTATTTGTTTACCCCAAAAAAAGTTGGAATTATGAAAAAAAATGTTACGTTTTTCATCAAGAACAACACGAAAAAACGGTTTTTAGAAAAAAAATCCTGTGCGTATGTCGTCGTCGTTGTCGTCGGCCACTTTACGTTACATGTCTTGTTAACACGATACAGCCTCTGGAGTGCAACAAGTCGCCAATTTTATGATTGAATATTGGTCAGAATATCTCACAGATGAACCCTATCGATTTTCAGCTCAACAGAGCCAGTTCCACGAGTGCTATGGTACTTGAAGTACGACATTTTTGTCATTTTTTAAGAAAGTTTAGTTTGTTAGCACAATACAGCCTCCGTAGTGCAACGAGTCACCAATTTTATGATTGAATATTATTCAGGACATCTCACAGATTAAGCCTATCTATTTTCAGCTCACCAGAGCCAGTACAACAGGTGCTATAGTACTTTAAGTACGATATTTTTGTCATATTTGGAGAAATTTCAGTTTGTTAGCACCATACAGCCTCCGGTGTATATACCGATTTCATAATTGGATATTATTCAAAGCAACTCAAAGATAAACCCTTTTGATCTTCAGCTCACTAAAGCCAGTACAACGGGTACTATGGTACCTGAAGTGCCACATTTTTGGTAATTTTGGAGAAATTTCGGGTTATTAGCATGATACAGCCTCCGAAGTGTATACAAGTGACGAATTTTATAATTGTATATTTCTGAAGGTGTCTCACATATGTACCCAATTGATTTTCATCTGACTAGATCGAGTCCAGGAGGTCCTATAAATCCAGATTTACGACATTTTTGGAGAAATTTCGGTTTGTTAGCACGATGCATCCCCCGAATTGTGTACAAGTTACAATTTTATGATAGAATATTGTTCAGGTTACCTCACAGATGCTGAAATGTTCGCTTTAATTTTTAAAAACGTTTATTTTTGAAAGTAGTTGCTGGAATTTTACAGATTATGTTGAGGATACAGGTTTATACATATCTATTTACGTAGGCTAAAAATTATGTGACTTCCACAAAACGTTTAAATGTTTTGGAAAATTAGTAAATGCCAATTCATTTATAATTGAAACATGTAAGGCAAGTGAGAAACATTTCCAGTTTTTCCATAAACCTAGAAATATTTTCAAAATACAGAATAAAACTTCACTACATATTTTAATAAACAATATATTTAATAATTTCGAGTAGTAGCGTGTCTGACTATTTTGGTGATAATTTCTTTGAAACTTTCCCTGGTGAGTCACATCCAGCTCAGTTAATTAAATTATGTTTGAAACAATATTTTACATTGGGAATCCATCATGAAACCCGAAAATTTGTAGATTTTTCATAGCAAAACCAAATAAGAAGTGTTAATACTAAGGTAATTTTATTCAAAAACCAGTGATTAAAATGTATTCATTTGTGTCTTTTACATATTAGATAGATAAAATGTATTTCCTCTGTGAACCTATGCATTTCTGTCTTATCTTATTTATAAATTTGAAAAAACTATACTTTTATTTGTCTACTCCTTTTCCTTGCCTAAAAGTGAGTATCTACCTATTGCTCTATATTAAGACAAACGTAAATAATGTGTTCAGAATATTACAATTTTTCTCACAATTGAATCTTATGTTATCCATGTGATGATACGCCCATATTTATAGTTCAAAATAACGTGCTCTCCCCTCTTGAATTTTCATAACAAACAATGCTGGCTTGTGGTTTTTACGATTTCATCAATTACTAATTGGGGATGTGGAATGCTCTAATTTTGGTGCTCTACAATTTTGTAAAATAGAGGAATGGAATCTTTCTACTGGACTATTGCTGTTTAAATTTTGAGATGTGGTGCAATGGATTCTGAATTTATGCAGTTTGCAAAATTCTTCTAATAAATCGCTTTTGGATTCGGTACTAGTATCACATCATATGAGAGAGTATGGTACTCCAAAGTGAAAGATAAAAGTGAATAAACATTCGAATATTGATTTTGAGTTTAAACTAGTTTCTATAATATGGGCTTGGCCATATTTTGAAAATGAATGAAGGATTTTATAATATGAATAGTTACAATTGGCTTACTTGGTGTGTGAGAGAGAGGGAGACATAAGTTTTATTGTCATGAAAAATTTTACAATTTTATGGACAAAGCGAAATAATTTAAAAATAAATAAATATAAAAAAGTATATAAAAAATAATATAATGATATAAAAAATACTGACTATACTTACAATACTAAACATAATATTTAAAAATACAAATTTAAATTAATAATTTTAATACAATGTTACCATCGCACATCATACAAAATATTGAACTACGCCAATTTAACTCCAAAGTCTAGGGTAGATTACATACAGACTTCTGCCACTGAATAATAAGAAACGCCGTTGTCAATCTCCGGAACCTATTGAATGTATTTGCCACTTTTAATTCTAAAGGTAGCTGATTGAATAGTTTTTTGGCATTGAAGGTGATGGAACTTTTTACCAGATCAGAGGCGGGTATTGATAAGTAGATATAGAAATTTTTTCTTCTAGTAGGGTAACTATGAATTGGCCTCTCAGTTAAATTGTGAAAGTGTTTGCGAACCAAACACATGGATTCCAAAATTAATAGAGCAGGAACAGTTAGACTTTTGTATTTTTTAAAATAGAATTCGCAATGCGTCCTACGACTCAAACCATAAATGTAACGAATAGCTCTTTTTTGTAGTTTGAAAATAGTTGTGAAGAGGTGTAAACTACAAGACCCCCAGAATGGCAAACCATAGCGAAGGTGCGATTCGAACAAAGAGTAGTAAGTTGTTAAAGCAGTACAAGAATCAGGCTGTTTAGATACAGATTTAATGGCAAAACAAGCAGAGGATAATTTGTGTACAGACCATTTAAGGGCACTGTCAATATGGAGACCAAGAAACTTAATTGAATTTGAAGATCTTATTACGTCATTTTCAAGTTCAAGAGGTTGCAAAACTGCTTTGTAAGATAACGCTAAAGTTTTCTCAGTGTTAAAACAAAGCCCGTTCGAGTCACACCAGGACTTAATAGTAATGAGATCTTTGCGTATGGTAGAATGTAAAGTTCGTATATCGAAACTGCTCCAGGTTACATTAGTGTCATCGGCAAATAAAGTCAATTTACCATCAATTCGTAAGTCTGTGACATAGTTAATGAATACCAAGAAAAGAATTGGACCCAAAACTGAACCCTGAGGTACACCACTGCTAGCTGGTAAAATTTTCGAAACTTTTCCATTTGCTCGTACCAGTTGGTTTCTACATTCCAGGTAAGATTCAAACCATGTTAAAGGCATACCACGGATGCCATAATATTCTAGTTTGTTTATCAAAATTTCATGATCGACACAATCGAAGGCATTGACGAAGTCACAAAAAACCGAAACCGTGAAAAGTTTATTATTCAGAGAGGAATATATTTCATTAAGAACAGAAAACATTGCGTCATTGGTACATTTATTGGGTAGGAAACCGAATTGTTGGGATTTCAAGATGTTATATTTGAAAAGAAAAGGTAGTAGACGGTTTTTCATTATTCTTTCGATTATCTTCGAGAAGATTGGTAAGCAAGCAATAGGACGATAGTTACTAGTATTCTGTTTGTCGCCACCCTTGTGGAGGGGAACAATTATAGCTGTTTTTAGACAGTTCGGGAAGAGACCTTTTTCAAAGGATTCATTGATTAGAGAACATAAAACGTTAATCACCGCATCTGGAATATTCAAAAACAACTTAGCTGATAACCCATCAATGCCACAGTAAGTTTTGTTTTGAATGCTTAGTATGGTTTGCACTAGCTCAAATTTATCTATTGGTGTAAGGAAGAAACTATCAGTGATTCTTTTAGAAGGAACGAGGAAAGAAAGAGCATCACGACTTGGAGATATTATAGAGCTAATATTCTTACGAACGTTTATGAAATAATTTTTAAGTTCGTCTGGATCGAGTTCAATAAAGTTTAAGGAACGAGTTTTGTTCCTTAAATCATTGATAACAGACCAGGTTCCTCTCGTGGAATTTTTAGCTCTTGAGATGCGATTGTTATAATAGTTTTGTTTAATAGCTTCGATAGTTTTCCGGTAGAATATTTTATAGTTATTGATATAATTGAGTACGTGAAAATTGTCTGTGAATTTTTTAATGTACATGAGTGATCTCATATTCTTAGATACTTCATCGTGCTCCCTTCGTAGACCAAGATTTGTGATGTTGTAGCATGATAAAAATACAATGCTTTTTTGTATTGTATTATACGAGTAATTCACGGAGGCTCATTAATTCGGTTAAGCCACCCACTGAGTATGCAACTTTATACACACTTCTGTATAGTTGGTTGCATAAGGGAAAAAACTATGGGTTTTAAAATTATTTAAGCATATCCTGGAATAACGGGATGTAAATAATTAAATGGGTGTTTAGAGTAATATTTTTAATAATATTCGTCATGCGATTTAACCAATCCATGAGTATTTTATTATTTTATGTGGGGATTTTATTTGACTGCCATTGGTAACACTGTTTGCTGATGTCAAATGTAAAGTAAAGGGAAGCTAAAATTGTTGAAATCACTTGTCTGATACTTGTCGAATGGTTAAGTTGGGTATCGATGAGGACAAGTCGTGAGTATACCAAAATGGCCGGTGGCACATGGTTCAATCCATATATTTTGGTAACTATAGTGGTGAAAAACCCTTGGTAACAAGGTAAGCTTTCATCTTGTATATATTTTCACGGCTATAACCCCCAATTTCTTTTTAGGGTTTTTTTCTACACTGCATAGTTTTTTACATGCAAACTTTTACAACATTTTTTGTCAATTGAATATGGTTTGATAGTTTTTATGGGTGATTGTGATCAATGATAGGATGATCAAGAACAGATTTTAAGAAGCTTCAATTTCGGATGATTCCTGTATGGTATATATTCTCGTAGGGATAACTGACAGGCTAACGGTCTCCGTCCAGGGTTGTAGAGACGTTTCGTACCTCGGATTACGATTAACGTTATAGAGCGACAAGAGCTTCTAACGGCGTCTCCAGTTCAAAGGACGAAGCTGGACTTGTGTTTGTTGGTGAAAACTGCCGAATAATTCCATCATGAACAACGATTATTAACCGCATGGCTGAATCTTGTTCCATAAGTCAGATGTTGCTTGTCAATCAAGCCAATTGACGTCTAATAGTTTGGACACAAACCGCAAGTAACATTTAAAGTTTTATTTGTTTTTATCTGAACTTTTAGCAAATTATTCATTTTATAACTTCATGTTTTAAACGTTTAACGACACATTAACTTTTAAGTGCTACTATTTAGTAACTTCACATTTTTATAAAGACGTCTATCAAATTCACAATTTTAACATTACATTCTTTCAACTCAGTTGAAATATCAACTTTGTTAATGTATACCGCCCTGAACTTATATTTCAGTTTAATCTTATTATATTAGAGATACTTTTGACCTACTTGGTTGTATATGGTTAATTATTACAGTTGTAAAGCGGTAACTGGTATACCATTTACGTATTACTAAAGATTTAGTGTATTGTATAATATGATCTCAGTTGGTTGATAACATTAGAAATTGTTAAACATTTTAAATTAACCAATCATTGATAACTGATTATCATTTCATAAATGGAGTTGATCACCTCATATTTTTGAGACAGGTTATTACAACATTTGTTCAAGGTACCATCCAATCAATTAAACTGTTTCATTGGCAACAAAGTGTTTTATTTGATTCGCAAACGTAAAAGCAAAACGGCATAAATAACATATTTGAAAAGTTACAATAGCTAATTTTTCCATTATTGGTTTCTTGATTAATCAGTAAATTTCTTGAATGTCCTACTAATCAAGTGGCGCCTCAAAAAAATAATAAAGGACAAGCTTTCAAATATTCCTCACTAACTCATGACCTTATGCTCTCCGGCGAAAAGCGAACCTTTGGCAATGTAACCTCACTTCTTGGAGTAACAACAGCAAGGTAAGGTTACATAAAGTGACGACCAACGTGTGAGGCCCAAATTTTTCAAATTTGCTAGTTTGTGAATTGAATAGACTTGTAGTATCGTAAAGTTGCAAAGTTGTTCTTAGAGAAGAAACAACTAGTGCTTTTATTGTGTCATAGTAATTGTTGAATTTATCTGAATTAATTGCTTAAAGTTTTCATATCCCACATTTGGAGAATACTTTCTTACTGTTTATATTGTCATTATGGAGGAAATATGTAAACCTTATCACCTACTCTTAGAAGAGCTAGATTATGAATTAAAAATTCGTTCGGTTATCAGTCAAAAAAATCAAAACGAGAAAAGAAAGATACTTGCTAGACTCTTAGATAATGAACGAGGTATACCTGGTCTGAAAATTGATTTGTCCAGTTATAGTGTTGATTTTGGTGATGAACGAGCTGCTATACAAGCTACTATTGATTCTATTCAAAGACTGTTAGTTGATTTCGTAGGTAACACTTCAGATAGTTTATTCTTGAGGTTAAAATCTAGGTTAATTCATGTTATGGGACGTATTAAACGTATGCCTATAGTCCAAGCAGAAAACGATGACTTTAGCCAACAGAAGGAGTATTAAGATGAAACTTATGCAGCTTGTCTTCTATTTGAATCTGAGCTTTATGAAAAAGCACTTTCAGCTGATAACGTAGTGGAGTCAAATACACAGTTTAACAGTACCTTAAATCAACCTATAACGTTACCCACCGTAATAACTACCTATAGTTCGAGGAATGAGCTTATATCAGATTGGGGTGTAAAATTTTCTGGTGAGTCTTCAGAATTGTTTCCATTTCTTGAGAAGGTTTCGGATAAAACAAAATTTGTTACCCGAATATCATAGTCCGATTGCTCTTATTGATTTTAATTCGATTTCTCATTTAAAAGATACAATTAAAAAATTAGAAGATGTTAAATTTCATAGTTTAAAGAATTCTAATCAAATTTCAGAATCTCAGGAAGTAAGTTCATCCAGTAATGTACATAAGTTTAATCATTCTAATAATAGTAGGAAATTTAATAAGAAAAATTCATCGAATCAACTTAATAAACCATCGACTAGCACTGATCAAGCTGGCTCTGTTGATCGAACTATTTTGTGTTGGAATTGTAAGGGTCCAAATCAAACTATTTTGTGTTGGAATTGTAAGGGTCCAAATCATACATTTTCTTCATGTCTGTTGAAAAGAAAAGTATTTTTCTTTAAATGTGATAAACATGGTGTTAAGACCGATGAATGTAATTGTTCAAAAAACTAGTACAGAGTGGAAGTGTTATAGGCCAGTGTACTTCTACTACTGTTTCGAACAATATGGCCAATTCGTTTTCTTGTGATAATGTTAATAATGTTAATCAGGTCACACCTATTTTTATTAGTAAAGACTTTGATAATAGGCCTTACATTTCTTTCAAATTGTTTGATTTAGATGTTATCGCTTTGTTTGATTCTGGAGCAACCTCATCAATCGTAGGTAAGGATGGTTTAACGTTAATTCAATCGTTTAAATTAGATATTTCTCCTCCTGACTTTCTAAATGTTTCTATAGCTGATGGTAGTGAACAAAAGGTTTCTGGTGTTATTTATTTACCTGTATGTATTGGTAACACTTGTCAGTTAGTCAGAATGTTAATTGTACCCTCTCTCCAGCATTCCTTTATTATGGGGATGGATTTTGCTAGACAATTTGAGATTATGGTTAATTTCAAGAATAATATGTGGCATATCCAGAGGAAGGGAGAAGTAAATTTGCTTGCTGTTAATCAAGTGGATCGTTGTTCAACTGGTTTAATTTCATCGCATGAGTTAACTTCATGTCAACGTTCTGAAGCCAATGTGATCATTAAATCCTTTGATGAGACCAGTAGCAAAGAAAATTTAGGACTGACACAGAAAATTGTTATGCATATTGATACCGGAAATGAGAAACCGTTTAAGAAGAAACAGTACCCTATGTCACCTTATATGTTAAAAATTTTAAATTCTGAACTTGACGAAATGCTAAAACTAGGAGTGGTACGTGAATCTAAAAGCCCATGGTGTAGTCCAGTACTCTTGGTAAAGAAGAATTCTGGTGAATATAGATTTTGCTTCGATGGAAGATGTCTTAATGAAGTGACAAAACATGATTCATATCCTCTACCAAGGATTGATCGAATACTAGACATGTTACGTGATGCTAAGTTTATAAGTAGTATAGATCTACGCAAAGCTTTCTGGCAGATACCACTGGATGACAGTTCTAAAGAAAAAACTGCATTTTGTGTTCCTGGCCGTGGACTATTTGAATTTACAGTGATGCCGTTTGGATTGTGTAATGCTGCTCAAACACAACAGAGATTAGTAGATGCATTGTTTGGTCCAAAGTATGAACCTAAGATATTCACTTATCTTGATGATATAGTTATTACTAGCTCAACTTTTGAAGAACATTTAAAACTGTTGAATGAAGTTAGAGAAATTTTGAAAGATGCAAATCTTACTATTAATTTGGATAAATGTGAATTCTTCAAGACATCTCTTAAATTTCTAGGCTACCTTATTAGTTCGGATGGTTTACACACAGATCCAGAGAAAATCTCTAGTATGTTGAATTACCTTAGACCAACCAATTCTACTGAAGTCATACGTTTCATTGGACTTTGTAGTTGGTATCGTAGGTTTATAAAGGATTTTAGTACTTTATTATCACCGTTGAATGGCTTACTTAAGACTAAAAAGAAGAAACAACCGATAAGTTGGACACCTGAGGCTGAAGTATCATTTGATAAAATCGAAGAAGCTTTAGTTTCCGCACCTATACTTTCTCAACCTGACTTTTCTCAACATTTTAGTATAGAATGTGATGGTTCTGACACTGGTATTGGTGGATTCCTCATACAGTCTATTGATGGAGAAGACAAAGTTATAGCTTACGCTACCAGATCTTTATCCAGGACTGAACGTAATTATTCTGTGACAGAGAGAGAATGTTTATCGGTAATATTTTGTATTGAAAAGTTTAGATCTTATGTGGAAGGAGTCAAATTTACAGTCGTTACAGATCATTATTCACTTTTGTGGCTGAATAATTTGAAGAACCCCACAGGACCCTTAGCTAGATGGCCAGTTCGTCTACGACAACACAACTTCAATTTAATACATCGTAAAGGTTCCGAAAATGTAATTCCAGATGTTCTATCCAGAATACCACCTTTAGATGAAGAAATCTCCTCTATAGAAATAAAGACTTGTGAAAACGATCACTGGTACTTGAAGTTAAAACAACAGATCAAGGAAAATCCGGAGAAATACCCTCAATGGAAATTAGAGAACGAAGTCGTATACAAATTTGTTCCAAATAAATTGCCAATGAATACCAATTTATGTGACTGGAAATTGCTGGTTCCCAAGTCTCAACGGAGACAGGTAATTGAATCATGTCATGACCCTGTAACCTGTGCTCATTTTGGATTCTTTAAGACATTCGCTCGAGTACAAGAACAGTACTATTGGCCCAAGATGAGAGTAGATATTTTAGAATATGTCAAGGAATGTCGACTTTGTGGAGCTCAAAAGGTTTCTAACTTGCCTTGTATCGGTCATATGGGTTTAGAAAAGAATGTGCAGTACCCATGGCAAATAATTTCAGTTGATCTAATGGGACCATTTCCCCGTTCATCGAAGAACAATACTAATCTTTTAGCAGTTGCCGATTGGCTTACTAAGTATACACTTTTGTTTCCTCTTAGAAAAGCTACTGCAGAGAATGTAGTTAAGCATATGGAAAATGGTGTATTTCTTGTATTTGGTGTACCACAATTTATTTTGTGTGATGATGGTACTCAATTTGCTGGTTCAGTTTTTAGGAAGTTAACAGATAAATACGAAGTTCAAAAAATATAGTTTACACCGCGTTATTCATCACAATGTAATTTTGTGGAGCGTATTAATGAAACAATAGGTACAGCAATCCGATGTTATGTTGATGAACATAAGACATGGGATAAAGAATTATCAAAAATTAGACAAGCAATTAACACAGCGCGTCATGAAGTAACAGGTTATAGACCTGCATTTTTAAATTTTGGGAGATACGTACCTGTATCTGGAAATTACTATGGTAAAGTTGCTACGACCAAGGATATAGAAATCGCTTTAGGTGATCGAGAATCATATGCAAGCGAACTGAATGGTCTTTCCAAAATTTTTGATAGTGTAAGAGGAAAGTTACATGCTTCGTATCAGCGTAATGCAAAGCAGTATAATCTCCGTAAAAGAGATATTTCCTTCGAGGAAGGAGATAAAGTATGGAAGAAAAACAAGGTTTTATCAGATGCTTCTGTGAAGTTTTCAGCGAAGTTATCACCAAAGAAAATTCTATGTAGAGTCCGGAAAAGAATTTCTCGATTGGTCTATGCTTTAGATTTTGAAGATGGTTCCGATGCTGGAGAATGGCATGTGAAAGATTTAGAACCTTACTTCGGATATATCGTATGGGTAATTAATTATCTTTCAACATGAATTGTTACGAGTTGCAATGGTTCAGTATGTTAGGTTAGCTGCCGAACATTGTATGTTTTTTAGTAATTTTGAATGAGCTGTGAAAGTATTGTCTGTTATTTAGGGTTTGCAAGTTTGTATTCGAATAGCTGTATTCGAAAAGTTTTGTTTGCAAAATTAATGACAGTATGATTCATTTTCGTAAAGTTGTTTTCGGAAAGTTTATTTTTGAAAGAGTTTTCAAAATTTTCATTGGAAAGTTATTTCAATGTTTTAAGTCCCCGAGGATTCTTAAAATTGTTCCCTCTCAAAATTATTTCCTTTGTATATGAATTCATATATTCTCTTTGAATGTGATGATTCTAGATTCTCATTGCAGTCGCACTTGTGGTTGCAATTGTGTTTACAGTTGCGCTTGTATTTATAATTGTATACGCACTTACACTTGTATTTATACTCATACTAGTATGTGTATTTACAGTTACACTTGTACTTGTATATAGCACATGCCAAATGCTGGTTGCCACAGCACAGACTATATGAAATGAGTATACATTTCATTAACTTTTGTAGTTTTAATATTAAATATTTTGACTCGATTGTAAAATTTGATGCTGGTTTGGAACAATAGAGACTTATCGATTTAAGACTTTACCTGACTTTGTAAAATTCCTGGCTTTGACTTTCCCGATGATGACCCTATACCATAGGCGTTTGGTACGCGTGGTTACCTATTCCAAGCTCAGCAATCAATATTCCAAAATTACAACTTATCAGTTAGAGGTCAGTAATTTATTCTTTTTGTTTTGGTAATTAGTGATTATACTTTTCATGGTATGCAAATGGAAAGGGTTCAGGATTTATTTTTTGTTTATTTTCCAAAATAGTCTAATACATTACCCTATTTACTCTTTCGGAAACGGGTTGTGTAGCATGATAAAAATACAATGCTTTTTTGTATTGTATTATACGAGTAATTCACGGAGGTGCATTAATTCGGTTAAGCCACCCACTGAGTATGCAACTTTATACGCACTTCTGTATAGTTGGTTGCATAAGGGAATTAACTATGGGTTTTAAAATTATTTAAGCATATCCTGGAATAACGGGATGTAAATAATTAAATGGGTGTTTAGAGTAATATTTTTATTAATATTCTTCATGTGATTTAACCAATCCATGAGTATTTTATTATTTTATGGGGGGATTTTATTTGACTGCCATTGGTAACACTGTTTGCTGATGTCAATTGTAAAGTAAAGGGAAGCTAAAATTGTTGAAATCACTTGTCTGATACTTGTCGAATTGTTAAGTTGGGTATCGATGAGGACATGTCGTGAGTATACCAAAATGGCCGGTGGCACATGGTTTAATCCATATATTTTGGAAACTATAGTGGTGAAAAACCCTTGGTAACAAGGTAAGCTGCCGAATAATTCCATCATGAACAAAGATTATTAACCGCATGGCTGAATCTTGTTCCATAAGTCAGATGTTGCTTGTCAATTGAGCCAATTGACGTCTAATAGTTTGGACACTAACCGCAAGTAACATTTAAAGTTTTATTTGTTTTTATCTGAACTTTGAGCCAATTATTCATTTTATAACTTCATGTTTTAAACGTTCAACGACACATTAACTTTTATCTTCTACTATTTAGTAACTTCACATTTTTATAAAGACGTCTATCAAGTTCACAATTTTAACATTACATTCTTTCAACTGAGAGTTGAAATATCAACTTTGTTAATGTATACCGCCCTGAAATTATATTTCAGTTTAATCTTATTATATTAGAGATATTTTTGACGTACTTGGTTGTATATGGTTAATTATTACAGTTGTAAAGCGGTAACTGGTATATCATTTACGTGTTACTAAAGATTTAGTGTATTGTATATTATGATCTCAGTTGGTTGATAACATTAGAAATTGTTAAACATTTTAAATTAACCAATCATTGATAACTGATTATCATTTCATGAATGGAATTGATCACCTCATATTTTTGAGACATGTTATTACAACATTTGTTCAAGGTACCATCCATTTAATTGAACCGTTTCATTGGCAACAAAGTGTTTTATTTGATTCGCAAACGTAAAAGCAAAACGGCATAAATAACATATTTGAAAAGTTACAATAGCTAATTTTTCCATTATTGGTTTCTTGATTAATCAGTAAATTTCTTGAATGTCCTACTAATCAAGTGGCGCCTTAAAAAAATAATAAAGGACAAGCTTTCAAATATTCCTCACTAACTCATGACCTTATGCTCTCCGGCGAAAAGCGAACCTTTGGCAATGTAACCTCACTTCTTGGAGTAACAACAGCAAGGTAAGGTGACAATGTTTAGTTTTACGAGAGCGAAAAGGAAATTATGTATTGAAGCACCTGATAATTTTATTAATAAAGTCCAAAAATTTAGAGTCAATATCTTCAGAAAGATCAATCCAATCAATTGCTAAACATAAATTATTAAATTTGGTGAAATTTTGTTGAGAGAAAATCCTCACCAACTGAGTGTTTTTCATTAGAGATTTACGAGGTAATACAAATTCGGCGAAAACTGTTTTATGGTCAGAGAGACCTGAGTTAATTACTAAGTGATTCACATCATGGGGTAGAAAGTCGAAAACTATGTAATCTAAAATTGACGAAGTTGTTTTAGTAGTACGAGTTGGTGAATTCACGTGCATATTTAGATCAAACGACTCAAAAATATTCACCAAAGACCTTTGAGCGGCACAATCATTGCTAAAGTCAATATTAAAGTCACTGTTAGAGAAAATTTTATTTTTGGTGGATGTCTGTCATATTTAGCTTTCTTACAAATTTCACAAATATTTATATATCTAGTGATATTTGAAATCATGTCAGGCCAATAATACATTTTTTAGATCTGCTTAGGTTTCGTTAATGTTTGTATGGCATGTGTTCGTTTCATGGTGATAGGTGATAAGTTTCTCGTTCTTCCTCCTTTTCGATGTCCCTTACAAATGTACGTGATATTACTAATTTATAAGATTGATTTTTTTAAATGTTATTGCAATGTAGTTGTTAATAGTGGAATTAAGTGAATGTTAGAATTTTTCATATGAACACAGTAAAGTTTTTTGGGTCGATATAATCTCTAAAAAGATCTATAATTTGTTTATGAATGTTATTCTAATTATCAGTTAAGTAAGCTGTTATAAGTAATTTATTTATAAATATTTTATTGCTTATTGCATGAAGATGTTTGGATTTGCCCTGTATTATTATTATTTGTCTTTTATAGGAATTTGCTACATTTTCGGTAATCGGTATTTCCCAAATCCAATATTTTGATCATTTCCTATTTGGGTTGAATTTATTGAATTTAGTAAATCATCCAATTGATGATCAAAAAGACTGTATAACTGTCTGTATGTATAACAGCAAATCTAAAACCTTTATCATAATTTTATTTATGTAGAAATAATATCGTATAAATTGTTGTTCTTTATCATGAATAAAAAACGCCACAAAACTTTATCACTTTCTTTAACTACAGAATTAGTTGAAAATTGTCAGTTTCGTATAAATCTCGAGAAGTATAATTCGTTTCCAATTGTTCAAAAATGCCTGGCCATCAAATTTCAAGTCTTGATAGAGCTAGAATAATTGCGCTACATCAACAGAACTGGTCAAATCATAGGATTTTAGGAAGTCTGGGCATTCCTGGGATGTCTGTTATCAGAATAGTGCAACTGTTTCAAGAAACCGGAGGTGCGAATAGGAGACCTGGTAGTGGGCGTCATCGTGTTACAGACGAAAGAGAGGATCGACGTTTAGCCAATTTTGTTAGATTCATTTCTCGGCCTACAATTCGACGAAGGCTGACTGGTGCAAATTTGCTATCAAGAAGACCTTTAACAGTGACGAGGCTTACTAGAGCACATAGAGCTGGCCGCTTAACATGGAGTCGTATTCACAGGAGCTGGCTTTTACCACAATGGAGAAATGTCCTCTTTTCAGATGAGTCCCGATTTGGATTGACAAGTTACAGTAAGAGTATGGAGAGAGCCAGGATATGCAGCACGTTTAGCTTTTCCTCAAGAAGTGGTTCCTTGCTAAGGAGAGACAGTTCTGTTTTAGGGGGGCATTATACATGGATCGCACTCTACTTATTCACATACCAGAGACGCTGATGGGAAACATCTACGTGGAAAATGTTATAAGGCCAATTGTTCTGTCTCGCAGAGAAGAGTTTGGACCAAATTTCATTTTTATGGATGACAAAGCCCGTCCACATCGCAAAAGATGGATCCAAAATGTGTTAGCTGAAGCCAATGTCTAGCGAATGAACTGGCTAGCACAATCGCCGGACATGAATACGATTGAGCACATGTGGGGTATGCTTTCAGAAGCCATATTAAGGATACCAAACCCACCAATAACCCTTCAGGAGCTGATTGTGGCGGTACTGGAAGAGTGGAACAATATTCCTCAACAACAGATCAACAATCTTATTCGCTCAATTCCAAGGCGAGTCAATCAATGTATCGAGAACAGAGGCGGTCACACGGAATATTAATGTTGTTATTTTTTGTCATAAGTTCATTTTTCATTAAATTTGGTGTCGGGGAGCGAAGACGGGCAGTAACTTCAGTGGACTGTATAATTTTTGGGGAGGTAGTTGTTGACATCTAAGTGAACTATCCTGTCTCCGCTGACCACGAAAGTTTAAACAAACTACTCAGATGTCAATAAATAGTCAGTTTAATTTCAACTGATCTTTAATGAAATAGCTTCGAAAGATCATATAAAACAAAATAAATAAACATATGAAATATTATCACCATGAATTATTGTTATTGCCAATATTTGGCAACACTGTAATCTTAGCGATTACCATAAAATAATTACTACATGAAAAGAAAAATAAAAACTTTGTATCAGAAACTTGATAAATGTTTCAATAGAGAGAAGAGAGAATTGATAACGTGTGATGGATGTAATTGTGATTTGATGTAGAGAGAGAGTGAGAAAGATATACCGGCTTCTTGGGCAACGTACACGGCAATCTAAACATGTTAGAGAGAGAACCAGCTACCGGCTTTTTTAGGAAAGACCACGGCGGATAACTGAGTTAGTTACACAACTAAAACACACAACTTGAACAACAACGCACTAACTTCACAATAAAGCTGTAAAGCTCGAAACTTTTACATAGGGCTAGTTTCTGTCTAAAACGTGTAGACACTCTCACAGTAGGTGTGCCTAGGGCGAAAGCTACTTCAGTACCTTTTAAAATGAAATTGCGCGCGCAGAGATTCGTTACTGTTAGACACCCAGCGACATCTACGCCGGTTCCAATAGATATGTATGTCTCGAAATATATAATTAGAACAGTTGGAATTACTTAGTGTAAATTCCAACATTAGGAATGTTGATAAATTGATTTCTGGCACCTAATTTGGTTTTTATAATTTGTTTCATCGCCCAAGACTAAAAAAAATATATGAATAAGCTGGTAAAAGATTAATATATTTTATGATATAAATAAATATAAAAAAAATATTTTCTTTTTCGAAGAAATTTGAGGGGTCCAAGTTTTTTGACGCTGTGTATAATATGAAGTAGCGTCATCAGACGGTTAAATAAGGTTTTCTAAGAAATTGTTTGTTACCTGATTTATATCGCTTGGTTCTCCAATCAAAGAATCATTTTCGTCGGATTGATTATTTTGTTCGTTTTCGGATGTCATGTATATGACCCAAAAATTATACTTCTTTACAAACAAAATGACTTTTGTCTAGTTGTATTCTTAGTTTTGTTTTTGAAAAACTAATTTCAAATTTTGAATCTGTTTTACTAAATATGAACTGAAAATAATTATATCAACCATATATACTGAACAGATTTTGTTCTGAAGATTTTTCAATACGTTATCCATCACCCTTTGAAGGTCGCTGAAGCATTATTCAAACCAAAAGGCATTCTCGTATACACATATTGACCATTTTCTACGGTAAATACCGTTCTCGGTATTGATTCAGGATCCATTTCAGTTTGGTGGAATCCGGATGCCAAGTGCAGTGTAGTAAATACTGACACTTTCCTAATTTGTCTAAAATTTCCGTCATATTCGGAATTGGATATCTGTCTTCCATAGTTTTTTCGTTATCCATCCGATAATCCAAAACTATTCAGAATTTTTTTTACCGCTTGAATATTCTTTCTTTGGAACTACCATATTGCACTATTTCATAGACTTTGACTGTGCCTGATGATGCAATCATCTAATATTTTTGATATTTGTCGTTGAACTTCCTCTTTTAATACATATGGATATCTAAATGACTTAGTATATACAGGATATTCATATGTGGTTTTAATTTTGTGATTTACTTGATTTCTGAAACTCAATTTCTCATCTTCTCTATGAAATATGTCAGAAAATTCAATGCATAGATTATAAACTGCAAGTTTTTTTTCTGAATTCAAGTGATCTGTTATAATTAAATTTTCAACACCTTCATCTAATTCAGAATTATCAAAATTTTGCATAATCTTTTCCATATGGAAAATTTCAATGTTAATTTTGTGCCACTCAGTATATGGAATTGAATAGGTTGTTTTAAGACAATGTTAATTTTTTTAACAGTGTTATGTATTACTTCTGTTTCTTGAAAATCCGTCACGAGAGGTAGTTAAAGTTACAGGAAAATAAAGATTATCTATTCTCATTTCAGGCACGATTACCTCACCGTTCATAATATTTACAGGAACTTGCAAGGCTAATATTTCGTTAGCGTCGACAGAAATATTGAATTCACTTATATCTAACTCTTATAGCAATGCAATTTTTATAAAATTATTTCTTAGTAAATTTGCACTAAAATCTACAGGAAATTTCAAATTGCGTAATTCGTTTAAACCTAATGAACCATTAAAATAATTATGAAACTGATATATGATAAATTTCGAATAAATGTTTGTACAAAATAAATTCAGCAAACGCAAGCTGCGGCTCGTTTATTTTCTACTGCTGTAATTAAATTTGTAAATATTTCATTTTTATTTTCGCTGTTATTGAATGACGCCGATGGATTTTGAATAATTTCCATAGGCGTATCTGCTGGAGGGTCTACTAAATAATTATCGGTTTCAAATTGGTTTTGATTCATAGAAATTTCATCTGAATTTTCAAAACTATGATTATCTGTTTGATAAAGTTCTTCAGCAATATAATTTCTTTGGTTGTTTTGTCTAGGTCTGAAAGTATTTCTGGTCATTATGGACATTGCTTCTGGTTTTATGGCGAGATTTTGGTTAGTTGGTGCAAATAAGTTTTTGGGTGACCCAAAAACTTGACGGTTTGTCTGATAATGTCTATTCACCTGATGGGGCTGCTCTTGATCGGCTGTCTAGAAAAGGTCTTAGAATTTGGATTGGTTTGAAAGTTCTGATTTTGTCTGGTTTTTGTACCTACTTGAATTAAGGTTATATTCAAATACTACCAAAACTGCCATCTACGGATTTCAATAAAACTTTGCGCCGTGTACTTGTCTCAAGTTACTCTAGAAAGAATAAAATGTCCATTGATTAAAAAATTAAAGTACCTAATCAAATTTAAATCACAAAATGTTTTGAAATCACGTAAAATACCATGTCGTATATTAAATGTATCCACCTTTTTCTATTTTCAAATGATACTTACAAAGGAACATTCTTCCAAATAATTCTCAATGTGACTGAAATTTATTTAGATATAATTTTTATATATACATAGTTATTTTCAAACTTATTTAAAAATAGCTAAGGGTGGATAAATGTAATATACGACATGGTATTTTACGTGATTTCAAAAATTTTAGTTATTTAAATTTGATTAGGTACTTTAATTGTTTATTAAATGGAAATTTTATTCTTCCTAGTGTAACTTGAGACGTGTAAATGGCGTAAAGCTTTGCTGACATCCGTAGATGGCAGTTTTGGTAGTATTTCTGTTATTTTTGTAGTTTAGTCTTTTGATTCGTTTTATTGTTCATTTAGTGATTCGTTTTTTTTACATGTGACAAGAATATACTCCTCAATCGAACAGATTTGTATCTAAGACTAGACTATCTACAAAACATTTTCTTCGGTTTCTCGAATATTGTTTAAGCCAACTAGATAAAGATAAAGTGTGACCAGTTTTTTTGGTAGTACATATATATATATATATATATATATATATATATATATATATATATATATATATATATATATATATATATATATATATATATAAGTATATATACTTTTTCTATGCTGTCAATAACAACACAGAACTTAGAGAAGATATATTTATAAATAAGCTTTTCAACCAAATTATACATGAACAGTAAATATAATTAATTGTACAGAAAAGGAAAAATGTATTAAATTAACTAAAGATAATGTAGATATACACTGAACCTAGAAACTTAGTCTATACAATTGCCCATAAAAATAAACTGAACATAGATATATACGGGTAGATAATCATCTCAATATTAAAATTTCAGTACATCTGCGTGGTTGTAGTAAAAACTAACAAAACCGCCAAAATATAAAATCCCACATAAAGATTTTATTGTTAATATAATTTTGACGTTCTCAGAATTATCGGATATAAAACGAAATACTTGTTCATTAAATGTAGAATAATCAAATGCAATTTTTTCATAAATGAAGAGGAAGGGTTAATATTTTGCTTTCTTATTCATTTAAACTCAACAATACAACTTAAACAAACCTTTCAGAGAAATTATACATTCAATACTTGTTTGTTTAGCATCGAATTATTTTGAGAACGCTAAAACAGTAAAAACTACATACTCCTATATAGGGTGCCACTCAAATAAAAACGCACATATGGTGAAAATGAAAAACGCCAAATTCTTAATATAGAGCCTCTACAGCCTATAGGCTCCTTTCTGAGGGTCGCCCACCAAATCATACTACTTTTCAACTTCTAAATATAGATCAGTTCATAGGTTTTGGCTCTGTTATTCTAAAATACTAGACGCTGCTGCTGGTTATTTTCTTTTCCAAGAAAAAATATATGGTGTACAGGCATTCGTGATAGGGGACATCGGAAAGAGTTAAATAACACAGTTTTGTGAATGGTCATGTGAATGCATGTGTTGTGTAAGAACTTTGGTAAAAAAATGATACTATTGACAAGGAACCTGAAGATGAAATTAATAAAGAACAGTCTTTTAGGAAAATGGTTCTTCGAAAATTATTCAATGTCATAATTACCATAGCAAAGAATTCTTTGGCTTTTAGAACGCATCGAGAGAACTTAAGTGAAGAAGGGCACTTTGGAAGATTCCTGTCTGTGGCTCAACTTCTTGCCCGATATGATCAAATATTACAGCAAGTTTAGGATATGTCCAAAGATATTTTTGTTTATTTGTTAAATTTTAATTCCTTTTCATATATTCTTTTATTTTATTCGATTAATTTTCTAAAATTATATATTTAACAATAATTTTCATTCAAAATCATGTTTTTTTGTTTCTAGGATCCACAAGAGATCTGAAAATGAAATTATTGAATGTTTGGGAAATACACTTCAAAATCATCTGATAAAACAAATTAGAGCATAACCGTTTGTCGCCATCATATTAGATACGACACAGGACATATCGAAGGTACAAGAGGTAAGCATTGTTGTGAGGTATGCTGTAATAACTGAATCGGAAAATGGACAGCCAGTTGATGTAGAAGTGAAAGAAGGGTTTCTGGGCTTTTATGCAGCATTCCAACAGAACGCGGCAGATTTAGTAAAACAGGTGAATTCATTTCTTATTCACCAACATATTTATTTACAAAAATGTGTGGGTCAAGGTTATGATGGAGCCAGTGTGATGAGCGGTATTAATAATGATGTACAGAAACATATTTAGTATATTCAGTCTAATGCACTACTCATAATTTAAACTTGGTAGTTAATTATGCTATTAACAGTTGTATCTAACTACAATTTTTTTCGTAACGTTACAAGATTTGTATAATTTTTTTGGAAACAGCATGAAGCGTTAGGATTCTCCAGTAGAGTCAATAAAATTTCTCCAATAAAACTTCCTTTTTTCGATATCATTAAAGAATTTTCACAAATAGTTCTCAAGAATTCCAGTAAAGAGGAGCGAAGTAAAGCAGAAATTATTAAAACAAAATTGTTTAATTTTGAATTCATTTTTCTTTGCGATTTCATGCACCGCATACTGAATGACATCAATTCTGCATTTAAAGCTTTACAAAAATGCGATGTCAATTTGGATGACGTATGTAGAGCATTAGCAGAGACGAATGCAAATATGAAAATTTATAGAAATGAGTTCAAACCTTTCAAGTGCAAAGCTAGTGACACTGCAATAATATATGGTAACGAAGCTGCATCAAAAACTAGATTAGGCTGAAGTCATTGATTCTTGCGAAGAAAATAAGGCTAGAAATATGTTGAAAACTAAACTGGTTATTTTTTTAATACATAAGTTAATCTTTGTACATGAATAATATACTCGGAAAAATATATATATACATTGTTTTCAATGTTTCATTTTTATCAACAATTGAATATTTTATATAAATACATAAATGAACCTATCGATTCATTTTGTTTCATTACCTAATAACAATTTTTATTCAAGTATATTCCTGAACTGCTCAACTGTAGAACCATGCTCAGGTAAGAGACTCGTGCATAGACTTACAATAAGTAGCATTGCTGTGCCCTACGCAGCGGTGCATGATAAAGAATTGATGATAAAGTAGCTTTGCTTCTTTGAAGTATTCAAATGTCGACTTGATAAAAACTGTACAATTTATTAGGGGGCCACACCAATTTTTCACACCAGGACCTCTGACTATCTAGCTACGCCACTGATTACGAAAGCAATAGTGGGTATTGTTGGGGCAGTAATGGAAATTCTTGTGTCAGTACTCGGTATTACTGGGTCAGTAGTGCGCATTACTGGGTCAGTAGTGGGCATTACTAGGCAATGGTGTACAAAATTTTGCTAGAGGTATACCTTTCGGGTAACACTTTATGTTGAATTATCTGAAACAATTATTTTTCATTGATAGAATGGGTAGAGAGATAATGATAGTGTTTTTATTTTTCCAATACAAATATATATGAGCAGTTTAACATTATCTGAGTAAAAATATTTCACTGTTTTCTCTCTCAAGTAGGCAGCTTTTCTCTAAAGTGGAACATGTTTTGATGTACTTGGTCCAAATTTATTATTTAGCTTAGTACCATATGTAAAACTTTTGCAGAGAGGTATTATAATAGCATCATTTTCATCAAAGTTATGTTCAACTACAAATAGTAATTTTTGTTAGTTGCAGATTTTGGTTTTTCGACTACTAATTTTTAAACGGGTACTACGTTTATTAAGACAATAAAACCATTTAATGTATTGAATATCACATAAGTTGTCAAATGTTATCAACATTGTTGTGGCATAATAACAATTTGTTTCAAATACATAAAATTGTAACATAGGTCATTGATGACAATGTATTAAAAAAAAGCAAACATATTCAGCGAAGAAATGCTTTGTCTCAATAAAGTAGACAATACCATGTATAATTTTAGGTGAAAAGATTAATGTGGTTAATATAATTTATTAGATTGTAATACTAGTAATTGTTATTATCTTTCATTCTAAAACAAATGTAACTACTCTAACCTTACCTGCTAAATTGTGTATCGGTAATGAACCTAATTTTAAACTTCTTTTGCGGTTGAGCTAAATACACCCTTCATGAAAATGTTCCATATGAATAAATTATTATAATTTGTGTGCCTCTTCAATTTGGATTTATTACTAATTTTAGAATTCATTTTTATAGAAGAAATTGATAAACATATTTGAATAGCCTCTTTAGAGTGCGTCAGATACTTTGTCTGGTAAAGAAAACACGCACGGTTAGATCGTCTTGGTTGTAGTCGTTGACCCCAGATTCATCTGAACGACTTGGTGGACTTAATATTATAGATGGCAAACATAGACCAATAATAACCAAATGTCAAATTTCAATTTATGTTTTACTCAACCACTCAAACAATATTAACAAATATAAACATTTGTAATACCTAATTCGTTAATATTTCTGAGTGCAAAAATGTATTACAGGTAGTTCGAAAGTTAACAAATATTATATTTGAAGATATGAATCATCATCATCTGACGACGACATTGAAACAAGTATAATGGCATCAGTTGGAAAGGTTGGTAGAGAAAATATTGATCCAACTCACGAATTTTTGAAGATCATAGAAAAAATGAGTGACGCTGAATTCCAACAACATTTTCGGTTGACGAGGTCTGTTTATGATTATTTATTTAACCAAATTGCACATTTGCTGAAAAGCAACAACACATTCAAAGAAAACATTGATCCTAGTTTACAGCTACTATCAACTGTTTGGATTTTGAGCACACCAGGTAAAGAACGGGACGTCGATCGACCCATTTGTCGATACAGACATCTGTGACGATTCGCAACCGAAAGGAGAAGGACATAGTACACTGACCGGTTTCGACCTTCTTGGGTCTCTTCAAGAGTGCCGTAATACCTTCTAGTTCAGAGTCTCTAATATGAACTGAAGATTCCGTCCTCCGACAACCTCTTGCGAACCACCATCTCAGATATTATTTGACCGTATAAGTCGTCTGAAATTAAATGAATTAAAATTTCATAAAATACGAGGTGTGTCTATATGAAAGATAAATTTCGGATTATTACTGCACCTCCGTTTTAGTCAAATTTTCAAAAAATTTGACATATTAGCCTGACCGTTCTTCGAAGAGAAAAACAACTACTTTCCTGGCTAATACCACGCAGAATGTTGAATTACATCCCCTTCGAAGAACGTGAAGTTGATCGACCCTTTTGTCGATACAGACATCTGTGGTGATTCGCAACCGAAAGGAGAAGGGTATAGTATACTGACCGGTTTCGATCTTCTTGGGTCTCTTCAAGAGGGCTGCAATGTCTTCTAGTTCAGAGTCTCTAATATGAACTGAAGATTCCGTCCTCTGACAACCTCTATATGGTTCGTGTGGTTACACACTTACGAGAAGTAGTCAGCTGGCGCCATCTTCACTTTCAATTGCGTGGTATTAGCCAGGAAAGTAGTTGTTTTTCTCTTCGAAGAGCGGCCAGGCTAATATATCGAATATATCTATTACTTTTCCGCCCGACCTATCTAATATGCGAGAAAAGTATGGTTTACACACAAAATAGTTGAAATTTTGAAAAATTTTTTTTTGTTATTTTCACGTTTTTCATCAAGAACAACAAGAAAAAATGGTTTTTAGAAAAAAAATCCGGTGTGTATATCGTCGTTGTCGTCGGCCGATTTCCGTTACATGTCTTGTTAGCACGATACAGCCTCCAGAGTGCCACAAATCACCAATTTTATGATTGAATATTATTCAGAACATCTCACATATGAACCCTATTGATTTTCAGCTCACAATAGCCAGTACAACCGATGTTATGGTACTTGAAGTACGACATTTTTGTCATTTTTTGAGAAATTTGAGTTTGTTAGCACGATACAGCCTCCGGAGTACAAAAAGTCACCAATTTTTTGATTGAATATTATTCAGAACATCTCACAGATGAGCCCTATTGATTATTGATTTTCAACTCACCACACGCAGTACAACAGGTGCTATAGTACTTTAAGTACGACATTTTTGCCTTTTTGGGAGAAATTTCAGTTTGTTAGCACGATGCAGCCTCCGGAGTATATACAAGTGACCCATTTTATGATTGGGTATTATTCAGGGCGTCTCAAAGATAAACCCTATTGAGATTCAGCTTACTGAAGCCAGTACAACGAGTGCTATGGTACTTGAGGTACCAAATTTTTGTCATTTTTGGAGAATTTTCAATTTGTTAGCACGATACAGCCTTTAGTGAGTATACAAGTGACCCATTTTAGGATTGAATATTGTTCAGGGCGTCTTATAGATGAACCTTGTGGATTTTTAGCTCACCAGAGCTAGTACACCGGTTCCTCTGGTACCTGAAGTGCCACATTTTTTGTCCTTTTTGGAGAAATTTTGGGATAGTACGATGCAGCCTCCGGAGTGTATACAAGTGACCAATTTTATAATTATATATTTTTTAAGGTGTCTCACAGATGTACCCTATTGAATTTCAGCTGACTATAGCGAGTGCAGCGGATCCTATAATTCCAGATATACTGCATTTTGGGTTACTTTTGGAAAAATTTCGGTTTGTTAACACGATACATCCCCCGAAATGTATAGAAGTGACAATTTCATGATATTATTCAGGGCATCTCACAGATACGGAAAAGTTAGTTTTAATCTTTGAAACCGTTTATTTAAAGATTTGATTGCCCTTTCGATTTGTTCATAGTTTTCCTTTACCTTGTGCCTCCTTTTCTTTGCCTCTTTCTTTCATTTGATTTTGAAGACTACTCAAGTGTTTACCAATAGAACCAGTTTCATTTTTTTTCTCTTCCTTGACATTATTTTGTTTAGACTTTAGATTACAGCCGCTATTTTTTTCATCTGCTGAGACATCTTTTGATGAACTAGCAATTGCTATATGTTCCTCAAATTCATCAAAATTCTCAAAATATATTCTCTTACTGCCTGTACTTCTATCACTCATGTTAACTTTTTTTTAAATATTGGTACTTTAAATATTTAAACTTATTTTTACATTGTTCTGTAGAAAAGTTCTTGATTTTCTTGGATATGTCTGCCCAAACTTTTTCATTGCGAATAGTGGTTGATGAGAATTTCTCAATGTTTTATTATAAACATCAATCAATCTTAATATATCATTTCTCGACCATTTACTACATCTTTCATCCTCTGCTTGAGTGGAATCCTATACGAAAAATATTTTGTGGATGCTTACATTTAAATGATTTGAAGGAGATTCTATATCACATGATATAAGAGAATCTGCATCATTATGTAAAATGCCAAACACTCTTGATACTTTTGGTGCCTCAGCATACAATAAGGATCCATCTAAAAATAAAGATTTAAGATTTATTAATTCAGCTAATTTCACAATGTATTAATAGTATATTATACACCAAGGTGGTGAAGACTGTTATTATTGACCGAGCACCAAGATTATTTCGCGAGGGGATTTGCCCCGAGCGGAATAAGATGCGAGGCCTATAAATGTCTTCATCACCGTGGTGTATATACAATTTTTTCCACTACTAGCCAAATTTGAGACAAAAATTAAATAAACTTTCTTGTATAAATCGAATAGCACGGGAATATAAATTCGTCTCCCCACTAATAAAACAATAATCAAAATAATCAAGTAGTCTTGTACAGATTGACATTTCCACTAGTAAAACTTATTTGTAAACAACAGGTGCGTTCATACAACATAATTTATAACTGATGAGCGCTCACTGAGCAACAAATAATAATGGTTGACGTGTGTCTGCTGAACGATAACTTTTTTGGAAAACATTAATATTGAAATTATGGCTAGATACAATCTAATTCTTGCGTTATTAGATGATGGTAATATATCTGAAACAAACACAAATATTATAACCCGTGCAAGGGAAGATTTGCAGGAACCATTACCACATGATTATAATGTAAGAAGACGTGGTAGTTGGGAAAAAAAGAGGAATTATTATGAAGAAACAATTCTAGCGTATAATGTTATATATCAAAGTGCGTTCACAGAACATTCACGCAACGGTTGTGTTTTCTGAACGCACCCAACGTTTGTAATTATCGCCATGTTGTAGTTACGGCATGTCATCAGTCATTATTGGTTGAGCGCGAATTATAAACTAATGGCATTTTCATTCAGATAATTTTATCGTGTTACGTAATTTCAAAAAGCAAGTACGTTAATGAGAATATCCTGGGTACACAAAATTATGTTGCACAAGTTTTTGTTAAACTACTATCCCTGGATTCTAAAAACATTTGAATTTGTCCATTATTGACCTAGGTTAACAATAGGAAAAATGGTTAACCACTAATAGAGAAATTCAACTTCTCAGTTGGCTAGAAGACGCAATAATTGTCAAATTCATTGCTAGTAGTGGAAAAAATGTTTTTTGTGTTGACCCACAGACCTAAGAACACAGGAGACAAAATACTCCATTGATAAAATGCCTCTAAAGTCAATCCAGCATTGCTTGTAAACAAGTAATGAGTGAAAAAAGGAGAGACTTATCCTTGGTAGCTTAGAGTTTCATTTTGGCAACGCTGCAAAATGCGTACCTCGTTATGCCGCCAGTGGCGTACTGTTACCGCTTGATTTTAGCATAAATAAGACATTTTGTAGGTATTCTATAAAACATTTCGTCTTATTATAATATTTTGATCAAGCTAAAAAAATAATCCTATGTCGAGATTTAGAATGCATAACCTAGATATTTAATTTAAAAAATCACAAATATAATAACCAAATAGGCCTAAAAATCATTAAACAAAATAATTGCTCAATTAAAAATCATAGAAAATATACACAAAAGTTAATATAATACAAAATATTCCATTATAATCTATAATAGCATTTTTGAGTTCCTGATTAAATACATATGTATCAAAAAAAGAACAAAAGGAAAAAATCTATTTATGGCTATTATACAAAAAAATGAAGAGCTATTTTATTCATTTCTAAATAATATCAATTTTGTTCTAGGACTTCTTGCCCGGTTTTGGTTATCAAACTCCAATTTTTTTACAGTTTCATAATAAATACCAATTTTAAAATATTTTTTAATACGAGTTTGACTAATTGAATGTGGTGATCGTTCAATATTTCATTATCAAGAATCTGGTCTTTAAAACAGTCCCAGATAGAAAATTGTAATACGCTTGAACTATTTATTAGCAAAATTTCACATTTTTGTTGAAAATATTTTTTGGTTTCATGGAAGAATCTAAAAAATCGTTCTGCTGTTGTACATATTTCTATAACTAAAAGACTGCTTATATTTAATTTGCCATATTTTTTCATTCTAAAATGCGTGATTTTGATAAGTTTTTTTCTAGTAAAGCCAGACATGTATTGCATGAAACGCATTTTTTCATACTCTTTACCGCATATCCTGAAATATAGGACACAATATCCTCAAAATACAGAGTCCCAAGCATTGGAACCCTGAAAATTTGATTCAATTTATTCGTTTATGTCTTCTAATATTGTGGAATGTTCAGATGTGTCGTGTTTCGTTATTTTATTGGAGCATGCTAATATTGTTATATTGGTTAGATTGACAGCATTTCCTGTTGCTTGTCCAGTGATTTGATTGTGAACCCATACTATTTTAACAACGGCTTCAAATTGTCGAGCAGTAGGATTATTGTTATATCCTCCTCGACTTCGAATCGCCCAAACAATAGGTCTGGATGATCTTGTGATAATTTATATGACAAAATATTGTAATTTTTGATTTCGACTAAATCATAATACATTTTTTTAATGCTCTCTATACAAATAAGGAATCGTAGAAACCCAGTTTCTCCGCCAGAATTTAGAATTGGCCTGCCTTTCAATTTTAAAATAAAAATGTAATTTTTCACCTCCTTAAAAAATGTAAATTAAGGTAAACAGTTTGAGGAGAGAGAGGTCTTTTATAGGTATATTTATTTAACTTGTTTCTGGAATTGAAAATATCGAACCAATTATTGAAATTTAATAAAAACTGAAGTTGCCTCTGAATCAGAAAATGCCTTTATTTTAAAATCTTCTCTTAAAAAGTTAGCGCATCACTGACATTCTTACTAATTGTTTGTGTAGTAAGTCGAACCTTCATTTTCTCTCTTTCGTACTGTAGGTTGCCGCAAACGTATTTTAGTTCAGCATGCAACCCCTATTTGTTTTGCAATTTAACCAATTCTGAAATGTAAATCCATCTTATGTCTCTATTTGCTAAATCAGTAAAGCCATCCTAACTTGCAAAACCATTTCTTACCAGCACCATGTCCCATGCATATGAAAAGATATAAATTCGGTCATTGGTTACTGGGTGGTTAAATGATATTGATATTTTTAAATTTTTGTAGTCGGAGACATCCGCTCCCAAAATTTTTACTGTTGTAAAATTGACAGGTGCCTCATCAAAGGTAAAAGATGTTATAGTCACGCCACTCTCATGTACAAACTGTAGGTATTGTTTAATAAGATTTCCTTTTTTCGTTACTGTTAAACCTTCTAATAAAAAGTACCCTACTGGGATCTTCCACATTCCATTTAAGCACACCGCTATCAACATTAAAACTTCTTTCGCTTCAAGTAAAATATCTGCTTCAATATATGTCCCCATATCAACATAACCGGTAAATTTTGATCCAGATCGTTCTACTTTGTGTCGTATGGACATCTCATGCATCACTATGTTTAAAAGCAAGGGTTAATTAGTGCTTTCTTTCAGGTTCATTTTTTATTTCTTCTTGAAAGAAAAATATTTACTTATTTTAACTACATAATATTTTTTTATGATAAACAAAAATATTCAAGAAACTAGTACTAATAGTTAAATAGAAATGTAATGCACCACAATATTTCAGTAATACTAAGAAACAAACAACTAACCCGCTACTGCCGACAAATTTAATTTCCTGACATACAACATAACCACACTTACTTACATTTGAAAAATGAAATCCGGAAATAAATGATCCATTTATCTACAAACTACACAACCACGAACCATAATTGTTCGACAAACAAAGTTTTTTCAAGAAGAATAACAGATGTATAGCAAAAAATTCAAATAATTAAAAAAATAATTATGAATGCACAGTTTCTCATAGGCAACATCGCAAGAAATAAATTCATCAAATCTGGTAACCGGCCATCAATCTAGTGTAGAAAACGGTGTTGTTATGTTTCTTTCATTTCAGTATAGAAATATCATACGAATAATTTATAAAATAAGATTATCATTCTATAATGAACAGATTAATTTTAATATTAACCAATTTGTTATCAAAATAATTTAAATTACTATTTTCTATCAGTAACTTGCAAATGATAACAAATTGCTCTTATATTATTTTATTTTTACGTTAAATTTATACTATTTGTAAATTTCGCTACAGTGTGGCTACAGTTGTTTAGCATAGAAAGTGGAAGGGTCAATGATGACTTACTAAAAATGTAAACAATCTCGTTGAATATTAATTTATTTAGCTCATCAACCACAAGATTGTGAGAATGTGTAGACAAACTGTTCATAATTTTACTGTGATATATTGATTAATATTATTCTCACTTATCTATATGGATCAATTTCAATTATTATATTATTTGTAATTAGTTAAACATAGCCCAAACTTCTCAATCCTGTATTAAAAACTGCAAAGAGCATAGGGGTCAATTTCTACCGATGCGTCGACTGGGTTAAATGGTTGGACGCTTGGTAAAATTTACGCTAGCATCTGAACGACCCGACCATTTACCAGATGTAAGCATCTGATCGCATAAAACGCGTCCGACGTAGCATCTGAATGCACCCTTACATTTGACATAACCAAATGACATTTGTATTGTAACGTCAACTGACGATGTTGTGAGGACGATACAATTCGATGATTTTAGGAATGGTGCTCGAGAATATCATTTTTAGGGACTATTCGCAAATAAAGCATTCACAGGCTTGCGTATAATTGATGTTGGGAACGATCTTAAGCATAGCGCCCCGGTTCGAGATTCAGGGCGATCATCGACCACCACAACTGCAAGAAATGAATCACCGGTGGCGACAATGATTTTTTTCCGAAATATCGAAACAACACCTGCCAAACGTTAAACTTTAGAAATATTTTTACAAAAGTTACAATTTTTGTTTTTTAGAACTGAATATCTTTTTAATAAATACATTGAAAATTATCATTGATGCTGCAAATGGAAGATCGTATATGAATTATATGGCAAATGTATGCATAATTTGCCCGTAGATAATATACTTTCCAATTAATCAAAAAATATCGAATTGCAGGGAGAGGAAAAAGACGACATTTTCGGTATAAGAGTGTCTGTCGTCTAGCGCAAAAATATATAGAAGAGGGCGGAATTGAGACGTGACGAGCAGTCACTCTTAATCTTGTCGGTAGTTGATTGTTTATCATAAAATTTCTATGAGGATGTATTCTACTAACTTGATATTGAAACTTGTTTTCTAGAAATTGTATGGGGATTATTCCGTAGGATATTATTGTAAACATTTTGGTTATAATTATTATGGGTCTAATTCTATTATAGTTATTTGCTCTTAATTCGAAATGTCTAAAGTTATGTAGAGGATTCAAAAAGTTTTCTTCTTCAATTAAATATGTAATAGTTTCCTCAATATTATGTGGACTTTTGAATCTTACAATAGGCTGTAATTTGTCGAATAGTAAGAATTAGCAAATATTCAGACGAAGAAGTATTTACAAGTACTCCACAGGAGTTGCACGAACAAGCTAAGAATATTTCCAATTTTATTTGTTAACCATGAAATCAAAAGAACGCTACGCAAACTGCTATCCAATAACTGGATAAAAATTGAACAAGCCAAAAATTCAATTGAAAATGTATTACTTGCTTATTTATTGGAAAGATCAAAGAATGTAAATGCAGTTACAGAATTTTCTATGCTGAGAAGCACCTTCAGAGTCAAAGAAAATATTAACTTGGACACTTTTCATAAAGTACGTGTATGTTTGAAGCAAATTTCTGTAAATTACCGACCCAAAAATTTAATATTTTAGCGCAAGAACAATATATTCAATTTATGCGAACAGTAGATTATTTACATTATTTTACGGATTTTTTTTATATTGATATCAATAAAAAATTGTGTATCTACTTTACTATCAGAAACTCTAGATAACAAAACAAGTGCCAAAACGATTTACTCCCGATCAAAGTAAGGATTAATATAGTAAATTTATTCAAATACAAATAAATTACCTTTGAAATATCGTATCAAAACTAAGAAACAGAAAATGGAAATTGAAAAATAAAAAAATTGAACTTGTTAATTAAATTTGTATATAAAACTATTCTAGAACTAACCAGTATATAAAATAAAATTATGAAAACTAGACCAAACTAAACGCGATTTATTAATTCATTTATTTCAACTAACAAAAAGTAAATCATCATAATAGATGCCAACTTAGAGTAATAATCTCAGATTAACAAATAAAATAACGTATGGTCCTAAAGTTTTTGGAAAATTTATAAACGCTAATAAATTTTTCTAATTTTTTTTTAATTTTAAAAGCACATGTGGCAACAATTAACAACACTAATAACGAAAAATAGTTACAAATTACATTATGTATAGTGGCCCGTTATCCTCAATGAGTCGTAATTTTCTTCGGACTTGTCCCATCTTCCTTTGGACAAGAGCAGGTTCTATTTCTCTAATCTTTTGGAAGATGCGACGCCGCAACTGATCTTCATTTGTAGCTTCCCATCCTTCATGGTACACTTTCCTCGATAGTATTGACCAAAATTCCTCTATTGGCCTAGCCTGAGGTACATTAGGAGGATTGTCCAACTTAGGTACAAAGTCAATGTTATTTTCACTTAACCACTGTCTGGTGATTCTAGCATAATGGCATGAAGCTAGATCAGGCCAAAACATTATATTATCATTGAGATGATGTGTATTTGAAAAATTAAGTAATTTAGTAAGACATCTTTGAATATAAAGTTCTGCATTTAAGGCTTCTCCCCGAACACGACCAACATACGGCTGTGAGATAAATCCTGCTTCAGAAATGACACTTTGTCTTTAGCAGCTTCCATCAGTCTTCTTTCTCTTCTTACACTCAAAATTTTTGGTCTACCGCTTTTGGGTAAATTAATGCATGGTATACCCTCTTCACAATTCCTTATAATGTTGTAAATGGTTGACTTACTTATATTTTGCTCTTGGTAGATTGCAACAATATCATGCTTAAGTATTCGTCCAACTAGATTGTAAATGCCCTGACGAATATCTAATTTGTAAGACATTTTGCTACAATCGATTTGAAAAACTAAACTGTCATAATCAAACTTGATTACGTGTGACGTTTTAGTTTCAATGGCAACTTGATTAAACGACATTGGGTACAAAAATTAAATAATTTAAAAATTTGCCAAAAACTTTAGGACCATACGTTAGATATGTTTGTTTTGATTTTTTCTTGCCCTCTCTATGTTTATTATTACTCTAAGGTAATAATATACAACAGAGAGAGCTATTCATTCATAAACACGTTTATTTTTGCGGCCCACAATTCTAAACGCCAGTAGTGAAATAATGAATGAATTAGAAAAAGTGGGGATAGTAGGATAGTATTGTAGATACAGGGCATTGGTAATTTCGGCTATTTTCCTAACAAACTTCGCACCGAGGAACCATGATAATCCAATTGCAAGATAACTCTGAACTAATTTAATTTCATGTTACTAATATGTTCACCAAAATTCCTCCTAAAGAATGTCTAGTACTTCTACGAAAATTACTTGAAGATAAAAATATTAATCCAGGAATAATAGCGGATATAATTAATTTATTTGATGTATGTATGAATCAGAATTATTTCACTTTTGACATTGAAATATATATTCAAAATGAAGGTTTACCAATGGGAAGCCCTATATCACCAATTTTGGCAAACATTTTTATGGACAATTTAGAATGAAAAATCTTTGACAGTAATATTTCAAAAAATGTCTTATTTTTGTATAGATATGTAGATGACATATTAGCTTGTTTTATGGGTAGTGAACGACAATTGAATGTATTTTGAAACCATAATTATAATTTACACCCAAAAATTAAATTTACATTAGAAGTTGAAGAAAATAACTCAATCAATTTTCTTGATTTATGAATTCAAAGAATTAATAATACTTTACTTGATTATTCAATTTACAGAAAACCAACGCACACTGATGTAACTATATATAACCCTAATCACCCCATGTCACATAAATTGGCAGCATATAATTCAATGATACATAGAGCTTTTTAATTTCCTATGAATAAATGTAATTTAATTATTAAAATCAATACAATTAAATAAATAGCAACATCCAACGGTTATTCATTACATATGATATATTACAGTACTACAGGCCTCAAAGGCCCAAGCCTACAAAGGAATTACAATTCATTTAAAAAAATGTCTTCCTCTATATGTTTTACTAGTAGTCTTCATTTTTGTCTGTCATCCGCTATCTCCCTCCATATTTCCATTCCCTTTTTCTTCAGATCCGTTGTGACTGCCTCTAACCATTACTTCTTCGGTCTGCCCTTTTGCCGTTTACCCCCTCTCGCTTCGAAAATAACTCTACTGGGATGTCTTTCTCCTGCCATTCAGCTGACATGCCCCAGCCACTTATTCTCTGTGCCTTTATATGATGAACTATGTCCGGATATCCATAAGTTTCCGACATTTCTTTATTAGTTAGTCTTCTTCAAGCTCCATCTTCTAGCTTTTTGCCTCCAAATATTTTTCTGAGTATTCTTCTTTCCCATATTCCAATTTTATTTTCATTCTTTTGTGTAAGTATCCAGGATTCGCAACCGTATAGTACTGTTGGCCTAATTATCGTTCTGTATATTCTTATCTTCGCTTTTTTGGAGAGTACTTTTGAATTCAATATATTACTGAGGGCTCCTACTGATCTGCTTCCTTTGGAAAGCCTCTTATCTATTTCATCTGTTTCGTCGTTTTTACTTTTAATTGTTACCCCTAGGTAATAAAAACTGTCAACTTTCTCGAAGTTATATACCTGGTTGTCTGTTCTGAAGGTTACCTCTTTTATCCCATCAATTGTATGATTTTTCATCTCCATATATTCAGATTTAGCTGTGTTTATTATTAGGCCATACGTCTTCGCTGTATCTACAAATTTATTCAGTATTACTTGCAGCTCCCTTTTTGATCTAGTTATCAAAGTCACATCATCGGCATATGCAATTACCTGATATCTACAATGGTATATCATTCCTTTAGTATTCAGGCCAGCTTTCCTCAAAATATCTTCTAACATCAGGTTGAACAAAACTGTAGATAATGGATCTCCCGGTTTCAGTCCTTGTCTTGAAGTAAAGCTTTTCGATAAACTTCCTTCTACCAAAACTTTCGATGCTGTTCTATGCAGAGTTAGTCTTATCAAATTTACCAGTTTTTGTGGAACTCCAAGATTTCCTAAAGATTCATACAATTTTGATCTTATGATGGAGTCATAAGCCTGCTTGAAGTCGATAAAAAGTAAGTGTAGTCCTAAATTTTGTTCATAGCTATTATTCTGTATCATTTTTAGTGTGAATATCTGGTCTGCTGTTCCTCTTCCTTGTCTGAAACCTCCTTGGTATTCTCCAAATTCATTGTTATATATTTCTGTGAGTCTAGTTCGGATAACTCTGGCTAATGCCTTATAAGTCACGTCTAATAAAGATATTCCTCTATAATTCTCACAATACGTTTTCTCTCCCTTTTTGAAAATCGGGCAGATAATTCCATTATTCCAAGCATTCCGTATCTGTTCATTTCTCCAAATTTTTCTTATTAATTTGCATATCCTCTGCTGTAATATAGCTCCACCTGTTTTTAGGACTTCAGCTATTATTCCATTTTCCCCTCCACTTTTATTATTCTTTTAATTGTTTATTTCTTCCAGTATTTCGTCGTCTGATGGTTCATTTACTTCTCCGGGGTCACCATACTCTACATTATCATCTTCCAGTTCAGTCTGTACCCTTCCACTATTCAGCAACTTTTCGAAATGTTCAGCCCATTTGTCTAATCGTCCTTGTGGATCAGTTATCATTTGTCCTTGTTTATTTCTACAGAAATCATATATCCTTTTCTTTGCGTTTTCTTTACCTCCTGATAGAAATTTCTGATTTCTTTATTTTTATAATGCTCCTCGATTATCTCTAACTTTTGTTCCATATTCATTCTCTTTTTATGCCGGCACACTTTTTTGGCTTTTCTTCTTGTTCCCTAATATATTTTTCTGTTAAGTTCCGTATTTACTCTCAATACGTTCAACCGTGCTCTGTTTCTGTGATCTAATACCTTTTCACAATCATCATCAGACCAATCCTTGTTATTTCTATGTGTTGGTTGTCCTACGCTACTTTGCAAGGATTTAATGATTGATTTTTCTATCTGTTTCCACTCCATCTCTGTATCCTCTGACTCTGGCAATGCTGTTAATTCATTTTCCATCTCAATCTGTAATTTTTTTGCACATCATTCTTCTTAAGTTCTTTCACATTAAATCTTTTTATCTTCCTATCATCATAGGTTTCAATCGTAGGTACGTGTTGTTCTATTTTTAATATAACTAGGGAATGGTCTGAATCCGCGTCAGCTCCACGATAACTTCTTACATTTTTTATGGCCCTTGTATGTATTTTTTCAATAAGTACGTGATCAATTTGGTTCTTCGTCTTCTTATCAGGCGCTATCCAGGTTATTTTATGGATATCTTTGTGATCAAAGCTTGTACTCTTTATCACCATATTATTCAATTCTGCAAAGTCAATTAAACACTTTCCATTTTGATTAGTTGTCCCCCTGTCACATGTTCATACTCTCCTTCGCATCCGATTTTCGAGTTCATATCACCTATAACTATTTTTACATCAAACTTTGGTATTTTTCCGACCTGAACGTTCATTTCTTCGTAGAACTCAGTTTTTATAGTTAAGTCCTTATCTTCCGTTGGTGCATGTGCGTTTATTATACTAAGTTCTCTATATTCTCCTTGAAGCCTCAACCTACACAGTCTATCTGTTATTGCCTCAAAATCTACAACATATTGTGTTAGGTCTTTACTAACAATGAACCCTGTTCCAAAATACCTGTTGTCATTTCCGCTATTAAATAAACGGTTTTAAAGATTAAAACTAACTTTTCCGCATCTGTGGCCCTGAACAATATTCTATCATAAAATTGTTACTAGTATACACTTTGGGGGATGTATCGTGCTAACAAACCGAAATTTCCCCAAAAATAACCAAAAATTTAGTATATCTGGATTTATAGGACCCGCTGTACTCGCTCGTCAACTGAAAATCAATAGAGTACATCTGTAAGATACCTTGAACAATATTCAATCATAAAATTGGTCACTTTTGTACACTCTGGACGCTGCATCGTGCTAACAAACTGAAGATTCTCCAAAAATTACAAAAATTTGGTACTTCTAGTACCATAGCACCCGTTGTACAGCCGTTATTGAGCTTAATATCAATAGGGTTTATCTTTGAGAAGCTATGAATTATATCCAATCATAAAATTGGTCACTTGTATATACTCCAGAGGCTGTATCGTGCTAACAAACTGAAATTTCCCCAAAAATGACAAAAATATCGTACTTAAAGTACTATAGCACCTGTTGTACTGGCTCTGATGAACTAAATATCAATAGGGTTCATCAGTGGGATGTCCTGAATAATATTCAATCATAAAATTGGTGACTTTTTACATTCCGGAGGCTGTATCGTGCTAACAAGATATGTAAGGAAAAGTGGCCGACGACAACGACGACGACGACATACACACAGGATTTTTTTTCTAAAAACCGTTTTTTCGTGTTGTTGTTGATGGAAAACGTGAAAATAACTCAAAAAAAATTTTCAAATTTCCAACTTTTTTTGGGGTAAACCAATACTTTTCTCGCATATAGATAGGCTGGGCGGAAAAGTAAAAAGGTGTATCCCGCTATTTTTATTTTTTCATGGCCCTTGTGTTTTGTCTCTTGTAATGCTAAGATATCGATATTATATCTTCTCATAATCTCCACATAGTTTTTCAAAGCTGCTTCATGGTAAGTTCCTCTTACATTCCACGTTCCAATTTTCGAAAGTTTTTTATGAATTTTTCTATTCTGCTGCTTTCCTTTTCTACCTTGTTCCTTGCTCCTTGTCCTGCCTATATTTTTATTTTCAAGATGTATTGCAAAATCATAATCCTTTATTTTTGCCGAGTCGTTATCTATCTGACCATCCATCGCCATTCTTACCGTTGTTGGCTTTTTGGGCCTGGTTTTCTTTTTACCAGCGATTCTGTGTTTTTATCCCATACCCACTTCTCGTCATCTATGTTCAATTTGCCGAATCTAATCTTAACAGTTTTCCCCTTGCTCTCTTCCTCTTTTGCAACTGTTCGTATTTTGCTCTGTACTTCACTATCCTCTTCACTCACATCGTTATTAATATAGATTCTTGTCTCCCTTACATTCTTCAGCTTCCTTTTATTGGCCATAACCAGTTGCTTATCCGTATTATTATTTAATTCTAGCAGACATGTGTTTTCTCCAAGTTTCCTCGCTCTTTTAATTTTTATATCCACCTCAAGTTTGTTTTTCATCAAGGTCTCCATTTAATGTTTTATGGATTGCTCTTCATGGATCGCTATAGGCATTCCTTGCACAATTATATTATTTCTCCTTTTGTCCCTATCAATTGCTTCCAATTTCTGTTCTAACTGTAATTTTCTCTAGTTCCTCTCTATATATAATTTGCTCTTCTCTAATCTCTTTCAAATCTCTTTCAACATCTTTTTGGAAGTCCTGTATCATTTCTATTATTTGTTTAAGTTTCTCATCCGTTTTTTTTCCTTTTATCTGGCGTTCTAAGCGTTTTTGACGATCTTCCAAGGAACTCATCCAGCCCTTTTGTATTTTTCTTTCTTTTGCCATCATCTGTGGTATGTTCATCGCCACTACTGTCTTCCATACTTTCACCGCGCAAAAAAGCCGGTACAGGTCAACCATTCGGATACCAAACTTTTTATCGGATATATATGTGCAACCACAATCCGGACACTAAAGCTAGAAATAATGACACGAGATACAGTTTTCAGATATTTCCCTATTTTTCTTGATTCTAATTTGAATCGGCAACACTTTAATGCAAAACGAAAGTACTTATTGCTAATTACTTGTAATTTAGTTCTTATCGTTTCGTGTTTTTGCCAGATTTTATTTGTTATGAATCGAAATGAATATTTTTATAACTTGATATTTCACTTACTGCTCGTAATGAAGGTCTTTCTTTGTCCGGTTATCTGAACCAACACTTTTCTGAAACACACTAAGTATTTTTAACAATTTTATTTTAATTGCAACTCCCAAAATTTGGGTTATTTTACAGATTAAATTTCGAAGGTTGTCACTAATAAAATGCCATTACATATGATAAATAAATAAATTAATGAAAAAGAGGAAAAGGTGGCATTAAAACTAATATTTCCTGAATAAAATAACGAAATAAAAAATTATAAAACCATCACATATGCAGGTAATATTTCTAATAATATTTCAAAGATAATATCTTCAGCTACAAATACAACAATTTCTTTTAAAACAGAAAGTAATGTACAAAATTGTTAAATGCAAAATTAAAAATATCCACATTAAAGAAGTCTGGAATATATAAACTCAAATGTACAGAATGTAATGCTGTCTATGTGGGTCAAACCCTTAGAAATTTTGAGATCAGATACAGTGAACATTTACGAGCATATAGATTAGAACAACCAGATAAGTCACACTACGCAAAACATCTACTTGACAACAAACATTCATTGACACCTAACGAAGAACTAGAAGTACTACATTTTTGTGAGAAGAAACAAGAACTGGATTTCCTTGAAGAGTTAGATATTAGAAGACACTTAAGTAACCCACAATATTAAGTAGTCAATGAACAGATAAGTCTAGGGAGTTCTCCACTTTTAAACTGTCTTCTTAAGTGATAATTGTAAAGATCAGCAGATATAGTTTTCCTGGTTTTCTATATCATTGCACAGTTATACTGATCTTAATTGGAAAAAAGATATCCAGAATATCTCCATAAGGCTAATAATATATAAGCTTTAATATTTGTAACATCACATCTTCTTCTTATTTTTTCCATTAAAATATATTAAGTCAATAACTAGGTAGGTCACTTCTTGGTCTAGCCAAAATAATTATTAAACATCAGATAGGGTTCAAATTAAATGTAACTTCTATCATTCTGACGATGATATTTAATATCGAAATAATTGTCAATTATGATAGAATTTTTAAAATCTTTTCAATATAATGTGGAATTAACTAGAAACAGTAAGTTTCATTTAAAACAGTAAAATGGATAGATTCCACGAAGTAAGTGTCGAGACATTTAATTACTTTATGAAATGTTCAAAATGGGTTTCATTGTTTTCTAAACCCAAGTATAGTCAGTATTCAAGCTGTTCTCGGACCTTTTGAAGAGTCTCGGTTGAAATAGCCCTACATTCCTGCACAATTCTTTGTTGCAGTGGTTCAACTAAGTCTGGTTGGGTTTTGAATACAACGAATTTCAAGTTACCCCATAGGAAGAAATCGAGCGGTGTCAGATCTGGTGACCTAGGTGGCCATTCAATGGGTCCTCTCCTACTAATCCACTGCTCCGGATAATTATTATTCAACCACTCTCTTACTGAGCGTACATAATGCTCCGTCTTGCTGGAAGTGCAGTAAATGTTCATCTAGAACAAGACTTCCATTGGCGTCCCTTTACTTTTCCACCTCATAAATTATAAGACGCTCTATACCTCTGTCTAATATTTCGGGATAAAACTCACCATTTAGATTTCCATTTATGAAGAGGGGACCAATGATTGCCTAATATACCTGCCCAAACATTTAAATTTTGAGGAAATGTACGCCCCTATCTAATAACGCAGGGATTGAAGTCGCTCTAATAGAAGCAGTTTTGTTTATTGACCTTGCCATTTATGTAAAAAGTGCATTTATCACTGAAACAGATATTGCTTATTAACAGGGGCTGAGCAATAATCCCGTTGGTCATGATTTCGCAAAACTCATTACGTCTGTCCAGGTCGTCATCCCCTAATTCTTGGGTAATTTGTAGTTTGTATAGGTGCAATTTATGAAGCTTCAATACTTTCCTGACTGATTCATGCGACAGTCCAGTTTGTTGCACAGCTTCACGAAATTACGTAGTAGGAGCCATAACACAACTTAACCAAGAACCTCTATCTGAGCGGCCTCATTGAGCAATCTTGGCTCAGCCCTTTTATTATTGCCATTCGTACAGTTTCTCAAAATTTAGCTACTAACTCTCCGATGTATTTGTGTCCAACTTTTTTTCCCCGATGTCTTTCGATATTTGGCCGCTTCCATAAATATACATCTTTTCTACGCGCTCAGCAATAGTGTAAAAGATTTTAAAAAATGAATACAAAGAGTCAGAAAATGAAGAACTGTATAAGTAGACCTAAACAATATGACTGACAAATGAAATTAATTCAAAAAGCGGCAAAAACTATTATCACTTGTTTTATTCGAATAAGAAGTAAATTTCATGGGTGTTAACAGGGTTGAGCTAAGATTTAAATTAGTAATAATTCGAATTTTTTTTTATTTTAACTAGTATTTCTAAAACCTAAATACATTCCACACATTCGTGAGGTCAGGTACTTCAATTTTGAAAACAAAATGAAATTGATCTAAAAATTACATAAGGAACTCAAAAATGGCAAAATAAATAGGGGTTGCCATTTAAAATTTTAGGGATAGGTGCCCTGGAGGTTGGGGGGTTGAAAGTAATACGACAACAAATGCCTCAATAGTTGACCCCCTTGATATGTAAATCAACGTGTTTCGCCAAATTTTTATACTGTCATTAGTTTAGGTAATATTAAATGCCGTTCGTTTTCAAATTGCCACCCTGTATATGTATTTTAGTTCCTAGTTGCACTTTACTCGACCATGCAGCAATTTCAAATATATCGGAGTTAGTGTTTTTAAATGAAACTCAAGGTCTCTAGTTAATTCCACAATATAATACAAGTTATTGAAAATTCTAAAAAATTGACAATTGTTTCGATAAATCAATATCATCGTCAGAATGACAGAAGTTACATTTCATTTTATGCCTACCTGATGTAGAAACGATCTGTGTCGAAAGCCTGACTTTAATAAAATAGTCCACACAATCTGCGTACAGTTAAATAGCTGGCCCCTGACTGCATCCCCCATACATATTTATAGGATATATTTGGGCTCCTACCGTATATTTGATGTATACCAATGTATAAGTTAACGTCGTAGCGGGATCCGTTATATGTAGCGGCTACGGTAGGTTCCGTTGGTATATATTCGCATACTTCAACAGCAAGGTAGGCTCCGTATATGATACATATCAGGCAATATAATATGTACTCCTTGCGGCGTTGCCACATATACTATCGGCCACTATAATTCTCAGTTAGGTACTGAAATTGTATGAAACGATTGCGATAGGCCTTTATCGTAAGAAATTTTAATCTGATTCTGCCGCATATTATCACACCTGTTGACAAAAATGAACTCGATAGTCGAGCTTATATTATATATTTCTATGCAAAAATACGTTTACATTATTGATTGATGCATTGATACATTTACAAGAATGTACTACTTTCTCCCTGCCATTTTTTGTGCTCCTAATTATTTTTGTATTAATAAATGATCCGAAGAAGGACCCTACACTTTTTTATGAGAAGTGGTGACTGGTAACTTACTTTTAACCTTTGATCTGCTGTTGTACTCGACTTGGTTACTAAAATTGTTGATAGGCCCAGCTCAATTCTAAGACTAGTTTTCTAGATAAGAGGTGGTAAAGTTCAAAATTCTCCAAATTTTCGGATTATTGTTGAAACTTATGAGCTGGATTAAATGTATGTAGATGAATACATGTGCTAGTACTAGTACATATGCATAACCAAAAAAACTCGAGAGGTGTCAAGGGACACCCGGATGGAACGAAGTTCCTTTCGATTTATTAGTGAAGGAACTGTAGTAAAAAAAATTTTAAGTTATAATAATATTTTTTTATTATTAACAAATATAATGTAATATAAACTTAATCAGTAGGCTCAATTTTAGTAATAGTTGGCTTGTGGTAACTGAAGTAGAAAACATATGTTTGGGATTCTATTTTATTCAAATGTCTTGAAAAATTGCATCGATATTATGTTGTTGATTCAGCTGGATTATTGTTAATTCTTATATCAAATTCTTCCTCTAGAAACTGTAGCAATGATCAATGGTTTTCATTTTTCATAACTGAAGTTGATGCTGAAATCACCGGCCAAAATGAGTGGAAGTTTATCTAAATTTTTGTTGTATCTGCTAAGCGTTCGAGATACATCTTTAGAATAATCTAGCAGTGCTCGATGAATGAACTCCTGAATATCTATTAATTTGTTATTTGGTGAGACATATATGACTGCCATGATTAAGGTAACGCCGTTTTCCATTACACACTCTGCCGCACATAAATCTGCAACACTTGTACGTCTTACGTGCAAGTCCTGAATATTGTTTATAATGACCGACATATTTGGTGTTACAAGATTGGTCGTATCATTTGTGTTGTGATATATCGCACATTCTTCTTGATTGTCCAACCATGTCTCTGATAATAACAAAATGCTCGTTTTTTCTGTAACAGAGTCGATTAAATCAACTGAATGTTTACTACGGCTTTGGACGTTACCTTTTTCTCTAGTTATAAAATCAATGACCGATTTTGCCTTCGTTTTAAGCTATTTTAATGACAATCTCTGAAACTCTTGCACTAGAGATACTGTTGATGAAACTTGTACTCGATTATGATGAAATAGAAATTTAGTTTCATCATCATCAAATGTAACGATAAATAAACCTCCGATGCTTGTTACACGAGAGAGAGCAACATAAACAAGTTGTTCTGGATGTATTTTGTCATACTCGTGAACAATTTGATCAAATGTTCCCTTGTGACTTATGAATAGTCGTAGCACAAGAAGAAATCATGAGAAACTGTTTGGATGTTCGCCATTCAGTAGGTACAGCAGCATTATCAACTTTGCTTTGAACAGTTAGTAAAGCAGCTTTTTTTTCTTGCTTTTTGCCCAACCTTTGGTGATCCACAGAATTGGAGCCAAACTATGTTGTCCTCATTGAAGTCTAGGTGAATTAATTAACCAACGGCACCTTTTACTAATCCATCACTTACATCGATGTTTGTTGTGATAAGGTAATACTTTCCTTTTACAAAAGTGATTTGGTAAGGTAATTCCCCAGTATCGATGACAGATTTTTTGTGTAGTTGTAATCTGAAAGAAGCTTCTTGTTTTTGATTTTTGGATCCAGTTATTATATCATTTGCTATTGAGATGACTTTATCTGGAGCTTCTTGCAAAATTTAATTGTTGTAACTGTCTACAGCGACATTAATATAAAATAAACGTGTGATGATCCCAAAAAGACATTATCATAAAAGGGCATTATCAAAAGAAAAGACATTGTTAAATTTGTGTGAATAATAGTTTCAATGTGGTTAGCGGGCATCGATCTATTAAGGTCGAGCAAATACACCGAAAGCACGTTCGCTGTAAAATATAAATATCACATTCACTTTGAATCCGGAAGGTTGTGAATACGGGAAACTGACACATTAGATCGCATACGTCCTATAAATAGAAAGTGTCGATAAAGTCAGGATGATTCATTATTATTATTTTGAATAGTACAAATGTATGTATCGTGTATTTATAATTTGTGTTCATAATTCTTAATTATATTTATCCCAGTGAGTTTTTAAATGCTGTTATTTATTCAACCCTTAAAGAATGGTTACGAGGTAAGTGTTTCTCTAAGATTAATGGTTTTATGGTTAAAGTCTATACGAGGGGCACTTACTAAGTAACCACTACATGGCGATCCTGCGAAACAAATGCTAATGGTAAATATTACTGGGAAATAAATGGTAATGGTAAATAACCCTGCAAATTAATTCAAACAAGTGGAAGTATATGGTCTTTTATCTAAACCTGGGACCCTGGAGAACCGAAACTATGGGCGGCTCACCTACTAAACAAGAGGTAAAAGAAACGGGTACCGTCAACAATAACTTTATGGGACAACAAGACAGTTTTGCAACGCATATAATGGTTCTATTGTATATCATAACAGTAGCTTTTATTCTGAAATTTATATGGTCATTATGGAAAACGCATCGAAGAGCGCTGAAAAGGGACATCAAACGAGGCATTGCAGCGAAGCAGACATCAGGAACTTTGACTGTATAAAAATTGTAAGTACTTATGCACTCTATTTTTATGAACGAATTTCATAAATGTCAATAACGTGGGAAGATTTCGAAGATAAGAAAAGGTCAATTGTAGAAGAAATTAATAAACAGGGAAAAAGGGTTTTGAAAAAGGAAACTCCTAAAAATCCAGATATTCATATCGAAGTAATCAATAGTATAATAATTCTTTATAATAATTTTGCTAAATTAATAGGTAAAAACTGGAAAAACGTAAGTTTAGTACAACAAGAAAGTTGGGAAAATTATTCAGATAGGATTAGAGATAAAACTGCTAGGGCATTTCAAGCGTTAAATTGTATTATTAAAATACCTACCTCTACATTTGAAGAAATCGATACTGGTGTATTACAAGCAATAAGCAAACAGTTGAAAATGGCGACAAGTATGAATGATTTTTTTAATTTTGCGAGTAAGGTTTTACCGACTGAATTCAACGGAGAAGCAAACAAGTTGCAATAATTTTTGGACTCATTAGATTTGCTACAAATAAACACGACAGGTAACGATGAAAATGCTATTTTACTAATTAAGACGAGATTAACTGGAAAAGCTTGACGTTTGATCACGACGGAAAACTCTATTATAGAAATCAAGATTAGACTAAAATCAGGAATAAGAGGAGACAACCCAAGCCTTCTCTTAGCGAAACTTAATAAAGTAAAACAAAATGGGAAGGACGTAACACAGTACGCGACGGAAATAGAAAAAATTAGCAGAGAGACTACAGGCAGCATACGTGTCAGAAGGGATGCCGAAACGTTTAGCCGAAAAATATACCAAAGAAGCAACGATTAAAGCTACGAATGCCACAACGGATGCAACAAAAACAATCATAGCAGCGGGAAGTTTTGAAACAACGCAAGAAGTACTATCAAATTAGTGTCAGTAGAAGGCATAGTAAGCCAACAACAAGTTTTACACATAAAGGATAATAGGAATTTTTCCAGGAAATCAAACTTGGACTTTAGGAACAATCAAAGGAGGGGAAACAACAGAGGATTTTATAACGGTAACCACTCAGGAAGGACACTTAAACAGTTTAATGAAGGAAATAACTACGGCAGATACGAAGATTTTAATAAGGATAGGAAATTCAATAGGAATGGCAATTACAATAATCGGATTAACAATAACGTAAGAATATGCGAGATAGAACGAAAAAACGAAGAAATGAGCAGACAAATAGCACAATGAAAGAAGGAAAACTACGATTTAAGGATGGAAGATATGGAACTCAAAGAAAAAACAAAATTTTTGCAAGGAAACATGACACAGACCCAGAAAAATTTTAGATAAAAAATTTGATAATACATGGTATAGAAGAAGAAAACGAAGAATATGAGGAACAACTAGAAAACAAATTAGAAGATGTAATGAAAAAGGTTAATAACACAGTAGATGTTAAATCAGATGTTTTGAAATGTAAAAGAATAGAAAATAAAAACAGTAACAAAAATAGGCCAGTAGTAATAATGATGAAAGACGCGAATAAGAAAATAGACACTTTAGAAGGAACGAATAAATTGAAAGGAACAAAGATATATATTGATGAAGATCACCCAAAAGATATACTGGAACAAAGAAAACAGCTAATCAGATATATGAAACAGGTGAGATAAAGTGGAGCAAAAGCTAAAATAATTGACAATACATTAATGATTAACGACAACGTATATAGTCTAAAAGAGCTAGAGGAAAGGAAAAATTAATTATAAAAACATACAGGATGGAATAAGTCAACATTTAAGGAAAATAAAGAAACCAATCGGAAAACTTTTAATACAACCTTCAAGTTTTAATTAACTAAGAGGTAAATACATTGTCTAGGAAAAATGTGAAATTTGATTGATTTGCAAGAATACGAACTACGCAGATAGTATATCAAGAATATCCATAGAAGAACTAGATTTATATATAAATAATTCACACGTCTTGGCAATCACAAGAGCACAAACGCGCAAGGAGAAGGCTCAGTCAGGAAAGGATCTAAGGAATAACGAAAAGACAAAGGAAGAAAGAATAGAAAAACCTTCAGTAATAACAGTTTTAAATAATCTTGAGGCACATAAATTACTAATTTTACACTTTGAAAATAACCGTAATAAAAGGTTAAAAAATATACAAGTATGCATATGCGAAGTACCAAAAACGGTACAGCAGAAAGAGGAGATCCAAAAGATTTTAGAAAGATACCACAATGATCCAATGTTTGGAGGACATGTAGGAAATAATAGACTATTAAAGAATCTAAGAGCAAATTTTAGGTGGAAAAACATGGAGAAGGTTGTAAGGAGTATGTAAAGAATTGTCATGAATGCCAAATGAATAAAGCAAAACTTAGTCATAAGGAAAAATTCGTCATCACAGAGACATCTATAAAACCGTTTGATATTATTTACATAGACACAATAGGTCCTTTTGTAGACAGTAATAACGGGAATCGTTATTGTATTACAATATTATGCAAACTAACTGAATACGCGGTTATGATACCGGTCAGGAACAAAGAGGTAACCACAATAGCAAAAGCTATATTTGACAATTTTATACCAAACTACGGATTGATGAAGGAGATAATGACAGATCAAGGAACGGAATATAAGAATGAGATAATGAAGAACTTAGCGGAACTTTTAAAAATAAAACATAAATTTTCAACGGCAGACTACCATGAAGCAATAGGCAGTTGTGAAAGATTACATAGAACGTTTAATGAGTATATAAGAAACTTTATCAAAGATTCTAGGGATAACTGGTGCGAATTTGTGAAAATGTTTGAACATTGTTATAATACAACACCAAACACGTATCACGGATACACTCCTTTTGAGTTATTATACGGAAGAAAACCCAATTTACCAGAATTCTTAAATGTAGAAATAGAACCGTGTTACAATCTTGAAAGATACGATAAAGAGTTGGAATATAACTTAAAATACGCAAATAAAAAAGCCAAACACTTTTTATTAAAAAATAAGATAATTGGAGTAAATAATAGTGAAAAGGAATCTTCACCGGTAAACTTTAGAGTAGGGGAGTTAGTCATTCTAAGGAATGAGGAAAGAAATAAGTTCGATCCACATTATTTAGGTCCGTTTAAAATAACGGTAATAAAAGGTGTGAATTGTGAGATTACATCTTAAAACAACAAAACAAAGTGAAGTGTGTTCATAAGCAAACAAGTAGTGTTTAGTAAACAAAACAATTAGTGAGAACTGTTAACGTTAAGTAATATCGAAAATTTATCAACGATAATTTTTCTTTTCCAAGAGGGGATGATGTGATGATCCCAAAAAGACATTATCATAAAAGGGCATTATCAAAAGAAAATACATTGTTAAATTTGTGTAAATAATAATTTCAATGTGGTTAGCGGGCATCGATCTATTAAGGTCAAGAAAACACACCGAAAGCACGTTCGCTGTAAAATATAAATATCACATTCATTTTGAATCCGGAAGGTCATGAATAGGGATAACTGACACATTAGATCGCATACTTCCTATAAATAGAAAGTGTCGACAAAGTCAGGATGATTCATTATTATTATTTTGAATAGTACAGATGTATGTATCGTGTATTTATAATTTGTGTTAATAATTCTTAATTATATTCATCCCAGTGAGTTTTTAAATGATGTTATTTATTCAACCCTTAAAGAATGGTTACGAGGTAAGTGTTTCTCCAAGATAAATGGTTTTATGGTTAAAGTAGTCTATACGAGGGGCACTTAATTAGTAACCACTACAAACGAATACCATAAGGACTTCATTGTTGAGTTTCTTCTTTCTCGAAAAATCTTGATTCGATAATTTCTAATTGAAACTGTTCCAAAACTTCACCATCTTTGTGAGTATCAATGAAAATGCAGCATTAGCCTGTCTCATGACTTGCGTTAGTTCAAAAAATTTAAGACTTCGCCATAAATGTGGATCAACCATTGTCGTTTTAATAAGTTTATATATCAATGTTGCCCTTACTGGTGTCGCCTGGCGTAAATCACCAATTAAAATTACGTCAATACCGCTAAAATTTACATTATGATTTGCAGTAATTTGTTTTAAACGCAAATTAATTTTGGCTAACAGTTCTGCACTGATCATGCGATTTCATCAATGATCAATACTTTGACGCATCTAAAAAGAGATCTGTACAAACGTAACATTTCAGATGATAATGGCAATAGTTTAGAAATCGAAATTTTAAGAGCAGTATAAACCGTAGTACCATCAATTGCCACAGCAGTTTTACCAGTAGATGCGCAAGCTATATACGAATTACAGTAACCATCATTGTCAGCATATCTATTGTAGATTTCCATTATAAGTTTAATAACAAAAGTCTTGCCATTGCCTGCCGTACCAGTGAACAAAACTTGAAATGGTTCCTGATTTTGAGTTTGAAGATGAGATATTATATGCATTAAAAGTTCTTTTTGCTCACTGTTAGCCGATCTCATTAAGTCGTAGAATTGTTGAGTATCCATTATATTTTCTTTTTTTTGCAATAGCACCAAGTTTGCTGAGTGTGGCATTCCGTATATCAGCATTAATGACAGAATCAACATACTGTAGTAATCTTGCATATGGTTCTTCCTCAAATATGACATTAGCTTCGTTTCGCAACGTCTTCATTGTCATTATCTCTACCTAACTGTCTACAAATTTCAAGTGTTTTTTCTAGGCCTAAATTACATGCAAACTCTTTTCTGCGTTCTAAAATCAAGTTTTTATTATTTTGATAGATTTGAATGAATTTATTTTAAGCAAGAACTTCATCATCTTCACGTCTAAAAGGAATGTGTAGTAACACCATTTCTCGTCTATAATCGTTGATATTGTTAGCCATATCATAGTTACGGTATCTAATAACATTTTTCTTTTGTAGTACTCTCCGTATTTTCTCATAATAATTAGCAACAAATTGAGCAAATGTTATATTTTTAAGAATTTCAGGCCTTTTTCCGTACTTATCGAACCAATCTTCCTTCCATATATTTGTACAGTCATCATCTAAATCACTTAGCTCTTTTAAAGTTTTTCTTATTCTCTGACGTTCTGTTGGGTATATCGTTGGTATGTAAACTGTTGCTATAGATGATTTAGCCATTGGTTCGCGTAATAAATACCAAGCTGCTTCTTGTGCAGGCATTTCCACAGCATGAAGTACATCAATACTTAATTTCTTTGTAATATCTACGATATCAAATTCGGGATTCTCGTTTAAAGTTTGAATAATCATCCGTTGTAAATTACTTATGCTCTATTATGTTTATTAACATACTCAACTACATAAGGAGCACAGGCATATTCGTCTTGAATTATTTAAAAATCCATGTTAGATTGTTAGCAATGAAATACAACTGGGTTGAAAGTATTATGTCATTTTTCAGATGGCGTCCTCCGGTAAAGCAACTTTGGTCGAACTATACCAGCACGGATAATGTTATAATAATGTTCATCAGAAACAATATTATTATGAGTATAGTAATGTTCAAAATTGTCGTAATTAAAAATTTCTAAATTAGTTTTAAGTAACTGGTATTGTATTTTATACCCTTTAAACTGATTAGCAGAATAATCAGAATAATAGTGCGAAAAGTAACTTTTTATCCTGTCACTTTAGAAAATGCGTTTTTCCGATCATTTTTTAACTCGGAAAGTGCCTCGTTACCGGTCTAGATCGCACAATTGACTCAACTGCTCGGCAAAGTACCTACTTTCCCCAGCTCTTATGTCAAAATGTTCATTAAAGACAAAATACCAGATAGGGCATCGAGGATGAACTTTTGTTAAAAGTGGCTGGGCATCGAGGATGGACTTTTATGAAGCTTGGCTAGGCATCGAGGACGGACATTCATGAAACTTGGCTAGACAATAAATATTCTTTTCCTATATTATTGTCAAATTATTGGTGGCTGCACAAAAAATATTGTACACGTCACACTCGGAAAGTATATTTACAGGACTTGCATGCTCGCCCTGTAAAGTATATACTTACTTTTGTCACTTTTTCAAATAAACATTAATTATCGTTATTTCCTTTTCTCACTATGAAAGTAATTGTAAATACATGTGTACTTTTTATAGAAACAATATTCAAACATATACTGTCACAAATAAAACGTAAGATTAGTCAGGTCAATCAATATACACGATCTGATATTTACATATTGTTCAATAAAATGGGTGGTCGTAGGAAAAATATTGTACATTACTTGTGCGAAAGTGACTTTTCACTCTCGTGGGATTGTCGCACTCGGCTTACGCTTCGTGCTACAATATTTACCACTCGTGTGAAAAGTGTCACTTTCCGCACTCGTAATATAATAGTATAGTAGTAATGTAATAGTATATTATATATCTCAAATAACGATAATTCAAATCTGAATTAGCTCATTTGGAGTATATGGTATGATGACTGGAAGGTTTTCTTTATTTTTTATAAATAATTAGTTTTTAGTCCAGTTTTTATGTATATAATATCAATAACGAAGAGCAATTAATAATTACATCTGTAAATCTTAGAGGATTCACGGGTTTGACGGCTTGTTGACAGCCGTGCGGAAAGTACTTTCCGCGCGCGTGAGAATAAAGGTCACTTTACATGGGAGTAGAGAGTGTGATATGTGTTTCTTTCCTATGTGGTCGTAGGAAAAAGATTGTTTTCTGAAGATACTACTTAATCCAGTATTAAAACGCCATGGTGGGTGGCGATCGAATACAGGGTTGCAAAAGGTTCTGTTAACGAATTTCTTTTATCTTTCTTTGATGATATAAGACAATTTAGATCAATTATTTAAATAACACAGTATCAAACTTTGTTAACATATGTCAATTGAGTTTCCATTTTGAAATTTTATGAATTTTAACGAGTGTTTTAATATTCACAGCTTGACACTTTTTGTTAGCACATGCGATTAATCACGGATAATTACTCTGCACAATTTTAGTCGGTGTGCAAATTTAAAAGATGCCTGCTGTATACTAATAACTCATGATTCAACTTTTCAAAATTAAAAAAGTAATCGCATACGGAATGAAAAGTAACTTGAAAAACTAAAACCCGACTAATGAAAAAAGTATGAAACAAGAAAATTTGCTCATCCATAATAGTTATGTACGGCTATTAAATAAACAGCCTGCACGTAATATATTATGATTTATTTGATACATATGCATAGTTATGTTCCAGTCCACTTCGTTATTCCAAATGAAACACTCAGTATATTTTCCTCTATCACCATAGTCATGCCTTAGGGATAAATACTTTCTTTTCTCCCCTACAGGCTACGCCACTGTCGTAAAAATGATTCCATCACTTTTTTTCGATCCTCCGTCACTTTCTACGTAAATATTATCCTCCCGTCTATAAGCGATAGAGTACAAAGTTTTCAATTTATTCGCTTTTAAATGGAATAATTATAATACCTAATTTTATTTTATCGCTCATTTCCCACTAGTCAACGCTATTTTACTAATAAGGTTATGAAATTTATAAGCTTTACTTCATTCCTTCTCAAATAATCTTTTCTTATTGATGTTTATCAAATTTTCACTCTAAGAAAAATTAGAAATTACGATTTTTATTATATCCCAACTGCACGCCTCTGATCATAGCGGAAATATGTTACTACTAAATGCATCTTAATATATGTGAAATATTTGCCAAGTATGAACAAAAAATATTGGAAGGGGGCCAAAACAACGGGCATAAATCATTTTATAATATTTATAATAAAACACTCAGTGTATCGGTAATGAGGAATATTCTAAGATCAATCTCCATATTTTATGCTAAAGTTCATCAAGTTACCATATGGACTATTCATAATGGAACACCCTGTATAAATCAAATATAGATGCTACATAATTTGTTAAAATTATCTCGTGGTCGTAGGAAAAATTAAAATTCTGTTTCACTTTATCACTAGAGTAATTAAATACATTGTTAAACCTTTTGAAAGAAAAAGATGAAATTGTTGGTTATCTCCGGAAAGAGATATGTAACGATCAGATTTGTCATTCATTTGGTAAAAAAGTCAACCAAAATTGTCAAATTCTATTGAAATAAACGGGTTTTGATCATTTATTTATTTGTAGCACTCTCTATCCTTCCGTGTAACAATTATTTGAGGTTTTTTATTCAACATACAGTAGAAACTCTAGAGTCTTTTCCATCACGAGACTGATGCGACATCAACCATATGCATCTTAATCAAAACAATACGACAAACGCTTGTATTGAGTTTCGCTCTTTTTCTGTTATTAGAAGAAGACAGTACCAACATAGTATGTGTCGAATAATATTGTCAACTAAGTCACGTGATGGAAAAGCTTCACCGTTTCTACTGTATACAAAAACAGTTACAATAAACGTGTGTAATAATATAAATTTATTAAACGTTTGCGTATATTTATTTACTGTCCATAATGTACATAAAAAACCGGTAGGGGTCGATCCTGACGGCCTAGTCCGGCAAAAAATGTGCAGGAACGTTTTCGGTCCAGGAAAGTTAGTTACATTGCAGCCACGGACTAGAATATTAGGAATAACGAATTTTGGGGTCCGAAGTACAAAGTAGACATTCGTGAATGATTTCATAAAGATGAAATTTCCGACTAGTTGAAAGGAAACGAAGATCCCACCCTATTGCCCGCTTAGTACTTAGATGCATATTTTTCAGATATACTGACCATGCCGTAGATTTGGTTATGATACAGACATTATCTTGTTGGACCTGAATTATTGTTCTCGATTTCAAGAAAGTGAATTCTTCATAAAACATTCTGCCTGATCCAAAATCTGAGATACTCATACAATTAATGTCATAACGCTTTGGTATTGCCCTTGTCTTTAAAATACATTAGAAATGACGTTATTAACTAGTGGAGAAAAAATAGAGTTTGGTTTAATTGTGGGAGAAAACAACAAAATCCATAAGAATCTACAGTTACAAAAATAGCACTAACGGAGTCTTTTGAAGAATATCCCAAAATATCATCGCGCCTAAGATACAAAATATAGTGAAAAATATTTTTAAACAGAATAAACATTATACGTACATTTCGTACAGACAATGCCAGCAAGAGATTACAATAAAATATTTAAATGTCGTTCTCTCTTGAAAGATTAATTAGAAGTAGCCTTGACACTAATCCAAAATCTATCCAATATTTGTTTAATATGCTTCATGGCAGAGTGAGTAAATTCTACGTTAGGGAATATCTTAAAAATTGTTTTAATGGGAAAGTGATTCAGAGATATTTAGATTTTTTTGTCTCCTGATTAATTCCCCCATGATTATTTTTATGGGGTTACTTAAAACAGCAAGTTTATCACCGAGAGCTCTTTTAAGATGATAACTTGGAGAGGATTATTTCTGAAGAATACCACAAACTTAGTCGGATATTGAAAGTTATATGGGAGTTTGGCGAAAGCAATATTAATTTAAATTTGTTTTATTATTATTATACATATTTATGTTATGTTATATATTAATTTAAATTTGTTTATTTCTATATTATACATAGTAATGTTATGTTTACAACTTATTATTAGTATGGATTTTCCTATTTGCACTATAAATAATTGTTATGATTTAAATTGTGGAATTGCTAGTAATTCTAACACGATAATTGAATAACAAATTAATTAGAACAATATGGAAATTACAATTAAATTGAAATCATTAGTACGTAGTTTTTCAAATCTATATTTTATTACACTGTGTTTACAAAAATAAGCTACGCCATTAGACAAAATCCCTGTTTTTGATTGGTAGAATGATGAGTTTTTCAATTCTCGAATTCCACTCAAAATGACGAATTATTGAAATCAAATATTAATAAATGGTTTTCATATTTTTCACTGTTGAAAGAGATAGAAGTTCTATATTGAGTTCATATAATTAAATTGCTTTCCAATTGAATTAAAAACCTTCATAAGAATTTTTCACATTATCAGAAATAAAGGTACTTTTATGGTAAGCATTTTTTTCCATTTTTTAGTACTTTCTGGAAAAATCTGATAAATTTTTTTCATATTTTAGATAATGCAGAAATTTTTCTGAAGAATAACTTTTTTCCCAAAAGTTTTTCATATAATTCCAAACTAAACTAAAAATATCACAGAAATTGTAAAAACTCACCAAAGAGAACATCCTTCCCTTCATTACGTAGTAAATAGAACACATAAATCTAAGTACATTAGTACATTAATTGATCTACTGAATATTTAAAATACATCTATCAAAAAATAAAAAATGTGTTGATTAATTCTAGTTATTATTAATCCATTCTTCAACTGCTTCAACTTCTTAATTTGATGAATGAGAGCATGTTGTGAGAAAGGTACATCCAAGAGCACGGTATGAAGTTCCTACGATATAAAATCACGTAGGAACTCTATACCTCGCTAGTGGTCTACCAAGTAAAATTACCAATTTCCTATTAGTGATGATCTGGAGGAGAAGTACCTGCAAATAATTAATTGTGTTCTATTAGTCTCGTTGCTTCTATAATATTTTTGAGACGCAAGAACAATTGCCAAGAAGCGTCCCGCCGGAAACTTCATTTTTTCCGATATCTTTCGATCGGATAACCAAATTATAAATTAAAGTAATAATATTATTTCATGTGTCAGCGAATTGCCTTCCAATTGTTTCCAATTCTTAAAAACTTGAGAGTATTAGAACACCAGTTGAAGCTTTATTGTATTTGAAAGATTAAAGTTTCTGGAAAGTTACAATGCTACAATTTATATGAAAGACTCGGCGAGTAGCCAGAGCAGTTACGACGATGATAAGTGTTGAAACTTTGTTGAATAAAGAGTTTAGGGTTTTCCAGGATATACATTATTCTTTAATGGAAGTGATGATTCAAATTTCAGTTGGTAATAGCCATCTTTGTTTATTGACTATATAGTAGACGATCATATCAACCAATTAACAAAATTAATTATTTTATTTACTGTTTGTTAATATTTTGTATCAATATTTTACACGATGTGGCTACTAAATAACGAAACTAGTTCTGTGATAATTTTCATTTCATCCGTATTTATTTATTATCACCTTCAATATATACCTCCTCTATCACTTCAAAGATCAAACAATCCTGGAATCCTCTCCATTAGCTTCTTCCTCTTTAACAGCTTCAACGGACTCGAATATAATTCCTTTTTATGCAGATTACTCGTTAACAAACATATAGAAGTCGCGAATAAGACGGTCTAATATTAAGACGTTGTATTTCGTTAGAAACGTCTTGACAGATAATACGAAATCTACAATTCAAGTAGCATTTGCGCGAATATTTAACTAGAGCCCAATTATGCACTTTTCGATATTGTCATCTATTTTTGACGCTTAAACCACTCAAAAATACGTGTATGTGTTGAATAGACTAGCTATTTTCCAAGTCTCCTCTGCAACTTCAAAACAATTCTAAACTATATTGATACTCACTTCACATTTTTCAGCCGAAACGCAAAAAAACGAACAAAGTCTACGGGTCAACCGGTTAATTCACAGTGAAGAGAAGTACTGAATTCTAAAAAGACTCACACTAAACAGCTATCGGTCGCGTGCGAGTGACGCATGCGTACTTCTTCTGTAACAGCACCAGTCTTATTTTCTTGTCACATCTCATACGTTAACATGGTTTTGTCATATGCTTTAACATTTGACGCAATTCGCTTCACGGAAGTGTCTGTCATACGAACCAGTTCGAAAAGTTCCCTCATAAACCAGAAAAGTGTTCTGTCTTATTTTACGCAAGGTGCAGATAGATGGCACTGTTTTCACTTTTGATGCCTCATACTTCAATCTACACATGATCAGTGGGTTAATAAAGATGAAAATTTAAAACTGGATATTGTGAATGGTTTATATCTTTTGAGATGAATTATCTCAAGTTGAGGGGTCCGAAAGTCTATTAATGTAACTGTACTATTATTCGTGTGGAAATGACTTTTCAAATTCTTTCAGTCTAGGAAAATGTTTCCCTTTCCTTTATTTCCTTTCAGTGACTGGTACTAGGCCAAACATGTTGGAGAGATAACCTTCAGTCACAATTAAACCTTTACAAATAACAGTTGCCAGTGCAGATTCTTACGAGTTGTGCTTTAATGTTGTCAGATGAAATCAAACCTTCCTTCCACGTTTTTTATTTTGGTAATTCATTTATTAACTTTTGTATTCGATAAATAAGTTCTCACAAAATTTACTATAAATATCACTGGCAAACATAAGTGATACCGTTATTAATAGACACAATTATATAGTGAAAGAACATGAATTATCAAAAAATGTTTGATAAAGAAATATCCTTCAAGCACAACATCTTTGTGCTTTAAGTAAGTAAAAAATTCGCCTGATATTAGTTTAATCCAAGTCTATACAAACAAATTACATCTTGCAGAAAAAAGATGCATCGACATTTCGTTCAATATTACTTGCTTTCAATCACATAAATTTGTTTTTTTTGTCTAAAAAAATTGTAGATGTTTTTTAGACAAAAATAATAGACTCAACTGTCACTATTCATTAGCAGGAATCATCAAAAAGTACATTTTTCAACAATAATTATATTATTTTGACATTAGGTTCATGCAAAATATGGTTCGACAACAGACAACAAAACATATCATTAAAACAGCGAATTTATTATGAAATGCGGTGTGTTGAGTTTTACTAATTGTGACTCGCATTTATTAAAAAACTTAAAAGAACAGATATCAATGTCTAAAAAGCTCACATATTAATCTTAATTGTATATCATTATTGCACACTAGATAAACATCAAAATGCTCGTTACTAAAGTTTTTTCTAGTAATTTGAAAGCTGCAGATCAAGTTTCTAACAATGCTCGCAGTCTCTATACTATAATTATATAATTTATTTTATGTCTCGCACTCCCATTTCAGCAACTCTTTTATGCTTTTGTGCTTAATGTAATTAACCAGTTTAGCACCTATGTAGACAGTGAATACATACCCAGGAAGAAAAAGACGAGCCTACGATATAAATTTTTATGCATCTGGGAGTTATAAAGTATTAATAATTTGTGCAGATTATCAGAAATAAGCGATCGGTAGTAATTTCAAAAGATATGCAATTAGTTGTTCACTGAAGTTATTCAAGATTGATTGCTGTTTTTCTGCTCTTTTCCTTATCACTATTAGAGAAACTTGCCAATACGAACAATTTCTTGACAACCAATGATATCTTCTCTGGTATTTCTTGTGAATACATAATTTGCTGAAAAATGGTGGGAGAATTGAGGAGCTTTTAGAGGTTCACTACTCAAATTAATTTTGAGTAATAGTAAAGTTTGCTATCGATGTTTTCAATATATGTATATATATATATATATATATATATATATATATATATATATATATATATATATATATATATATATATATAAGTTAATAAGTGCTCATAATGTCGCATACAGTAAACAGAATCAATAATAATTAGTTTGAAGGTTGTATTTAAATAGTTTTATTTTTTTGTATACTCCTACTTTTGCCTCACCTTGTATGTTAGATAAATAAGAAATTCCGCAATTTTACACCCACGTTAACCTAATGATTGTTGCATTATTATTGTTCCCATCATTTTCTATTTCATAATATCTTCAGTGATAAATTGTTGTTGGAGCTCCTACACAGGATAACTCGCCCATACTTCGATACTTCTGATAAATCATCTATAATTACTATCTGCGACTATATCAATTAAGGACGTAATATTCGTGTCCTGTTAGTATTTCACAAAGGATGTAATTATGAAACAAGAATTGTTGTTATGCTCTTCCCGAACTAGTATTTCAATATTATAATAAACATTTTTCACGTGTAATGCCACTGTTAAGTTTATTAAAAAGTGAGTTTCGCCCCTTTCTAATTGCCGAAATTTCATAACGTTTTGGTGTACTACAACACATCAAGAAAATTAGGAATAGTAATTTCATACTTATTCAGTCTGGAAATCAATTAGTTTTACTTTTTGGATGCAATACAAAGATTTAAGATCAGGCTTCAACTTAAATATGGTTAGTGCGAAGTACTTTCGATTTTTAATTTTGGAAAAATTGAACCAATTAAGCAAAGAGGTGGCGTAATATTGTGCAAAATAGGATTTTTTTCGAGTTTTCTGAGTATTCTCTGGTTAAAATGACCAGCAAAGTAAATAATTTATCGTATCTCAACCTTTCGAATGCATCCCATAGTCTATAAAACCCGGAAAATATATTTGTACTTGTCTATATGTTTCTAAATAAAAACGTTAACAGTAAATAAGGTTATATTGTTCCCAATCCGTTGGTTTGCACTCATAGCTTATGATTCTGGGATCTCAAGATTAGTTTTATCTGGAAGCGGATATAAATAGTTTAGTACAGTTTGAAAGGTATCTGTTGCTGTTCGTGCTCTATTTAACTAGTTTTATGTGGAAGGTAAACCGTCCAGCTCATTGAAAACTACTGAAATGATATAAGTGATAAGATGATAAGAAATTAGTGACAAATAAACAGTAAATTAACGTAAAAATAAACGGTTTTAAATATGAAAACTAACTTGTCCGCACTCATCCACTTCGGAGGCTGTAACAACAGAGATTTCTCGAAAAATGATCAAGAATGTGGTATATATGGATTTATACCACCCGTTGTACTGGCTCTGGTGAGCTGAAAATCAATAGGGTTCATCTGTGAGATGCTCAAAATTGGTCACTTGTATACACACCGGAGGATGTATTGTGTTAACAAACCGAAATTTCTCCCATAATGTAGTATATTTGGATTTATATGGCAGTTGTACGGGTTCTGGTCCGCTGAAAATCAATAGGTTCATCTGTGTGACGTACTGTATATTATACAATCCTAAAAGTAGTCACTTGTATGCACTCCAGAGGCTTTATAGTGCTAACATGTGGTAAAATGTGGTAGTTTAGGTACCATAGCACCCGTTGTACTGGCTCTAGTGAGGTTAAAATCAATAGGGTTCATCTGTGAGATGCCCTGAATAACACCCAGTCATAAAATTGGTGACATAATGCACTCCAGAGGCTGTATCGTACTAACAAGACATAGTACAAAAAGTGGCCGACGACAACATACAGACAGGATGTTTTTTTTAAAAATTCCAACTTTTTTTGGGGTGAACCAATACTTTTCTCGCATCGTAGATAGGGTTGGCGGAAAAGTAATATAATGAAAAAGCAGATGGAATCAAAGTTAGAGAACTACACTGATTGATATAAAGAAAATCCTATATTGAGAAAAAAATGTTAATATATTCTTATAGTATAGAACTATAGGACAAATTCGAAATTCGGTTAATAATATACAATTGCATCATGGTATATAACATAGCTCACGGTGCTGGCCACATCTCTATATTTCAACAGTTCTGACAGTGATTTAATTTATATTTTATGTTCTTTTAATTGCTAAATAAGGTATATAAAAAAATAACAGGTACTTTATATGATGTGCACTGTAACTGTAACTAAGAGTTAACGATCTATTAGTTACTTGTCCAAAATGTCTTGCAGCAACGATTGAATTTAACTGCTTGATTCATTCCACTTAACAACATTTGAACTATTTTTATGTATCAGGAAATTAGTTATACGGATGACTTATTTAGTTCTATATAAACAATGTTCTCATTGTTGATATTTCAACATTCTATTTTTAGAAACTTCAAGGTAATTTGCGGTATTTTGTGCGATTTGAAGGAAAAAAAATAAACTTTGTTGATAATACACTTAGTCATCTTCCATTAGTCGTTTACTGCTACATACATTTTTGAATTATTTGTCAGGACAATCATACATTTAAACATTGCATGTGTCATATTTTATATACGTGTGTTGGGCATTGTGGCAATTATTACAAATTACCGTTGCAATAAAAGTGATTCATCTTCGCAATAATTAATACCTAAAACATTCCAGTTAGAAAATTATCAAACTAAATTTCTTTTCTAAAAAATATATTTATTATAAAGGATGTATTCTTAATAATATAATCTAGACAAGGATTCCCTATTAAAATGAATTTAGTGTAATAAATATATTTGCAATGATTTCGAGATAATTCTACGTTTCCCAGAGTGGCTGTCATTATACTGCAGATGTCATGATAAGGTGGCCTAGTAACTATCCTTTTGTTTTTATTCTACATTGAACTATTTCATTAATTACAGTTTATTCGAAAAGGACCAATAAATATATATCACACATGCTTCCAAAGTTATAGATATATATGTCTAAAAAAATGTTATTTGGTAAATTCCCAGTAACAAACAGAAGAGAGTCACCAGAGTACTTAATATAGAGTTAGTTTTCAGACTAACTACAATTATCATCATAGTTTATGACTCTCATGAGGGTAACAAAGCGATATTTCCACCAAACCTCACGAACGGAATCGAAAGTTGACAGAATATGGAATGAAAGATAAGAAGAATAATACAGAAAAAACTTTGTTTTGGTACCTGTGCAAAATGAGCAACAATGGGCTGGTGAACAAAATTTGGCAAGTCGATAGGAAAGAAGAAAAGATAACGACTAAGGAAAACGGGTAAAAACACAATCGCAGAAATTTTAAGGCAAAAAAATGTTTCATCGACAATTTTTTTCCAGCTACATTTTTAAGATTAGTACTTTCTATACTCTATTTTTAAACTAGAACGAGTGATTTGAATTTAAGTTGGCAATTCTGTAGATTCCTGATTGGTCAGATGTCAACCTGTTTTACTCAGCAGTTTTGACATATGATCGAATAATTGTGTAAATTATTAACAAACAATGTCCATTTTGTTATTTTTTTTCTTAAAACTTCATTGCACGTGACAGTAAATTTGATAACTGTTATGTACCTTCTTACAAAAATAGTCGCTGAACTTGCAATTATTTATAGAATTATTCATTTTACAATTCGTTATATTGATTTATTCGTTTTCAATAATATACATACGCTCAGTTACCACGTGTCTATTAGCTTAATTATTATTTAGTATTATGGCTAGTATTTTATGTCATCGCTCCCACTCTAGTAGCTTTTTTAGTGATTTCTAGTGGCGTGATTCAAGTTTCTTAAAATGCTCTTCCTAGTCTAAAACAGACTATAAAAGAAATAATAATTCTGTATATGCGGCGCTATCTGTGTGTCAGACCGGGTACTTATATCCAATATGCTAAACTTCTTATGTTAATCTAAATATGAAATAAATATTTACCTACTGGTTTTGAATATTCTGAAACTATACCTGAAGTTGAATGATAGGTTTCACACTAATCTCAAAAATATAGACTTCTGATATAAAATAACCAATTAATTAAACTTGACACGTTTGATACGGTGTCGAATAAGCTGAGGGAGCTGTGGAAAATATGTACCAGTTAAATCATAAAACACTCCACACAAAAAATCATTCATCATACGAACAAATTTTTAAATGAACGATTTACTTACGTTACGGAAAGATGTTGATACCAGCACTCCATCAGCCATCAGGAATATTATATTCTATAAACTTCCACCTCATTAGTCCTATAGGTGCGTGAATTTTTTTCGTACGGAATCGGTCTGAAATATAAACGAGTACTGGGACCTATTACATCGGTTGATAAATTCTCGGCTTAATAAACAAATGGCGCCATAAATTCACAATTACTATTTTTCAGTAAGTACTAACCTTTATAGGGTATCAAAGAACATTTAAAAATACGTACACAACATCTAAAGAGATAAACTGGGCTAAGTCAATAAAATCCATTTATCTCTTGAAAATATTGTACTGTTAAAGAATAAGAACATTTACTAAATCATTGAAGAGCAAGACCACTTATTGCGAAGGCGCCGTTATAATGTCAAAAATACAAGTTATAGAACATACGTTCTGAAAATTAAATACAGTAGAAACGGTGAAGCTTTTCCATCACGTGACTTAGTTGACGATATTATTCAACACATACTATGTTGGTACTGTCTTCTTCTAATAACAGAAAAAGAGCGAAACTCAATACAAGTATTTTGATTGACATGCATATGGTTGATGTCGTATCAGTCACGTGATGGAAGAAAAGACTCAGCGTTTCTACTCTTACGCTGTTGCCGTAATATGTATGGAAGGCTGTACCAAATAATACAAATTGAATCCAATAAAATATATTTCCAGTAATATAGAAGAGTTACTCGAGTAATTGGATAGATTTTCCAAAATGGATTGACAAATGACTTGTTTTTTAGTACCAAATAAGTTTGAATACGTAACATCTGAAGGTACAAACTCAACTAACCCAACTGCAACTGACCTGGAAAACCAATCTTGTAAGGAAATTATTCTAGCTTATTTTGTGAGAAGTTGTGAAACATCTAAAAATAATGAAAATTATTATTTCCATTATCAATTCTCAAAACTAGAATTAATTTCTCCACAAAATGCAAATTATTTTTCATTCAGGTATTGGTATCCATTACTACCAAATACACTTATGTATGGATGTATATAAGACATTCTTCATTAAAGTTAAATTGGCACAGAAATTACCAATAGGTGTAATGCATTTTAGAGATAATAAGTTCTCTTGCTTATGAAGGTAAGTTATTCCACAACAAATTAAACTAAACTATTTTATTACAAATTGCATTCATGTTTGCTGAAAAGTATTAGAGTTTTTTTTTATAAATTAGGTTATAAGCTTAAACAAATCACTTTTCAAAATTTTATATATGTATAATATTTGGATTAATTTTAAGATAATTTAAAGGAAAATAAAAATTATTATATGTATATAAATATAATACCATCGAAGCTACAGCTTGATAATTATTTATCATAATTCATTATAAATTAATTGAAGATATCTGTTAATTATATATTAAACATAATTGTTATACACTTTTCCTAAATATCAATATTTTGTTGGATTATTAATTTTTGTTTAATTTCACATGAAATATCTGTTCCACTATTATTATATATATTTTGAAGAAAATTATAGAAACACTCAATGGAAATACATAATTTTTGAAAATTAATCAAAATAACTTTATTTTCAAAAAATAGAAATTATAAATTAAAATATAGTACTTACAAAAATCCCAATATACCTAATTACCATTTACAAATAACAGACACATAAAAACCATATTAATTACCAAGTTCAATTAATAGAATCCAAATAAAAAATTACTAAACTGCTGGAAACTAAAAACTGCACTCACTAACTTACATAAACATCTCTCACACGTCGCATGTATGTGTGTCTATCTACATATGAGAAACTAATGAAAGCATGTTGTACATCGTACATGGCAAGAAAATGATAAATATGTCTTTTGGTAGAGGGAGAAACGTTACATTTGATAAACGTGTTATTTTGGAACGGTATTATCAACCTAGTGGTGGTCGATAAAAAACGATCTTATGATATAATGATCGTATGTCGCGTTGTTCAATTCCCTACTCCAAATCATATTTGAATATTTACGAAACTTCCTCACTGTATATAGTATATAAATTGGAAATCATTTTTAAAATAAAATTGTGTTAATTATTGTTAGATAGAAATGAGTTTTGAATATGGTTATTAAAAAAATTTAGATGGTAAAAACATATATAAAGTTACCTATATTATACAGGATTGATTTTATAGTTATAAAATAACTAGTCGAAATAAAATTTGCAAATAAATGTTTTCTATATTGATCTACCAAATTAAAATATGGTAAACTTATACTGCTTAGTTCCCATTTACCAACTCAAAACGCTATTAGAACTTTTAGAGGTAATAAAGTCATATTTTCAAGAAATTCTGATACAGTACAATCAGAATGGCTGAAGAAATTACAATAAACAAGCCCTTGTCATGTACACACAATGCAGAAGCTTAGACTGAAGATGAAAAAATCCTCAAACAACAACCATACAGTGTGCAATGTGGGCATGCAACATCTCTACATGGTTCATCTGAATGACGGGATGGGAACAAAGAAATTTCGAAGAAGTCCCTTCATATGCAAATAAAGAAGATATTTCTCCAATACAATGCGCCATAGCACAAGTTTTCGGTTACGATGATAAAATTGAACCATTTATACTTTGAATTGCTTCCGCAATCACCCTATCCTCTATATTTAGTCGCCAGGGTCAAATAAGGAGGTGATCGTTTTTGAAGAAAGGTATCGAAATGTTAGAGAAACGCTGGATTGTATCGCTCTAGAAGGAGACTATGTTGATGAATAACGTCCAATTTGACCAAAGAAATGCCACCTCCACTAGACCGAAATCCAATGAGAAACTGATTTCACATTTTTTGTATTAAGGTCTCTGGAATACTGAATTCTGTTCAGCGATATGTAGTGTCTAGATTTTGCTGTATGAATTTAGTATTTGATACACAGGCTCTTGTTAAACCGCGTTCCTCTACAATTAGATTCGTGAAACCAAAAATAAAGAAAAAAGCGATATATTCTTGTTTAGATTTTTAATAGTGTACCTGCTTCGGCAGTACATATACTAAAATTGGAACGATACAGAGAAGATTAGCATGGCCCCTGCGCAAGGATGACACGCAAAATCGTGAAGCGTTCCACATTTTTACAAAAATTAAAATAAATCTGGCAGAACTCAATGAAAATCAACGAATAATTTTTGTATGGGTCAAAGCCCACACCTGAATTTTATATAATGAAAATGTGGACGAACTGGCAGAACAGAGCATAATAACAGGCGAAGAAACGACCTGCTGGCTAACATTGAACGAAGGCATTAACCTAACCAGAACTAAAATGTACATAAACTGGAATAAACGATATAGGGAATATTGTAACACTAAACCTACTCGCTACACACAGCTAGTACCAAAAATCGAAAAACGATGCTGGTTCGAAGATTATCAGCGCCCAAGGAAATACATAACCACCATCAGTCGTATGAAGTTTGGACATGCCAGCTATCCTGCACATTTATGCAAAATCAATATCCTGGATAGTAACCTATGTACTACTTGCAATGTCACGTCAGACTTAGACCACATATTCTTCAATTGCAATAGATACAAAAATCAAACTGAAAGTTTGGTACAAAAACTTCTAAATCTAAAAGTCGAAACTCCTTACAATATTTTGCATCTATTATCGACAAATCAAAAAAATATATACGACTGCCTTATTAGTTTTGTTACCGAGACAAATATTAAATTGTAGTCATTAGATAATCTTGCATTCCCAAATGTCTATCCTACTGTATTATTTACCTTACTTACCGTGGTCTACCTTGTATTTGTCTTAAAAAATGCCCTGACAGACCCCTGGGCGAGAAGAGAGTGACCTTTGTAACTTAATCCTATGTGTTAGGGAAAAATATTTATTTTCTGGGATATTGTTGATAGATAGGTATAATCGGCATCAACTCATTGTCACATTTAATCATAAAATTTGTCTGCAGGTGAACATATTTAGATCAATTTTACATGATCATTCAAACATTTTACTTACTTAGTGTCTGGCTGCATGGGCTATGCCTTAAAGCCATAAAAAAAAAAATGAACTAAGCTACGTCAATTAAGTGAAGCAAATATAATATAGTTACGAATATCCTGCTTGTGTTTCGCACATCCACAGTAACAAATATTTAAAGCGGTTTTAGAACCACCTATCCAGACAGTTAATAATAGATTCGGATAAGGAATGCATGAGATCCAGAGGACAAAATCAGTTATTAATTGAGATTTTAAATTCTATCATGAACAAAAACATTCAACTAAAAATAGACTACCTAAGATCCGAATAACCGAATACCTAGATGCGATCAAAGATAAGGTAAACAATTCATCGACGTTGCAACATTCTCGTAAATAACAATAGTTTGAAGTGTTCACTACGCAAGAAAACAAATTAATTCTGAAGCAGCCTTCTATTGTATGCATATATTATTATATGATAGTAAATAATTAATCGAATTTATAGATATATCACGAAAAAATTATCGTCAACGTGACAACCCTGCTATTCTATGATCAACAGAACGTACGCTATTCCATCCATTATTTCCCGACCGTGTTGCCAATAGAGTTTAAAAGCGCTTGGAGGTTATCGCTGAAGGTATTTTGCTGTTTAAGTTTTTTTTCTGATTTAGAGTTGTTGGTAAGGTACTTGGTGAAGAAAAGTCTAATTGCAAAGTGCATAGTGAGCCACAAAGTGGAAATTACCGGTGCATACCAATCACTTCACAGGTTGGTGATTATATATTTTTGACGCTATTTTGCTTTTGCTGATTGGCGTATATATACTGTAGAAATAAATAAAAAAATATTCAATAAAGGAAATGAATGTATTATTCCCCATCATAAAATATGAAAAAATCAGCAACAAAGTAGTAACATTTCAAAAATTATATCTCAGTAGTTTTTTGATGAAAAATATACACTTGTAGACTCCACCTGTCGACCTGTTATTATCAACTTGAGAATTTTAACTGTGTATGGCCTTTATATATTGGATTTAATCACATTAGTTCATAGGAATAAAATCGATTATTTACGGAATAGTGATATTCATGCTCATGACATAGGATATGAATCAGATTTCTCTTACCTTGCCAACAAATAGAAATTTGCTAGACTGTTTCATTTTAATTTGACCTGTCTTATGTCATTATTTGATATTGTAAGATCAATAAATTCTATTCTATTCTATATGTTCTCGCTGTTACCTACATATCAATGTTCAAAGTTTGAATAGTAAAGTAGATGAAATAAATGTATTTCTAGTTGGAGAAAGGCTTGACATTCTTTGTATATCCGAGCATTGGCTATCACATACAGAACTATCAGCACTTAATAGAAATGGTTTTTCACTGTTTTCGTCTTACTGTCGCTCTAATGGTGAGCACGGAGTTATTGCGATATTTGGCAGAACCAACATCAATTTGAAAATTGTTAAACGGTTCTAATTTTTGTCTGATTAAGCATGCAAAATGTTGCGCTGTTAAGTTGGTAAACAAGAATAGTGTTATAATTTGCCTACAGATCTTCGTTTTCAATTTACTGACTTTTTTCAACTAAATATATCAGTCTAATTGGCGATTTTAATTTGGATATTGGTGGTAATTGTGAACACGAGAAAGATTCATTCTATATTTTTCAAATGTTCAGACTGTATCACTACATATCTCAAGCTATCTATCTATCAATAAAATATTGTTCAACTTTTATTTAAATATTTTACCCGATGATCAATATATACTTCTCCATACATTATATTCCTGATATTAATTCATCTTTATTATTAGTCAGCCGCTCATGGCAACTGAACATTCAAAGCCGAGCAAGCGAGAAAATATTGAGGTGGAGCCTAGTACAGCGTTGACAAGGAAGTATAAAATACTTTCTCCCCAAACCTAACGAATGATCATGTTTACTATGCATTTATGAATGACTTGGTTGGTTGGTTCGTCTATCTTTAGTTGAATGTTTTTGATCATGAACATATTCAATGAACCATTATAATACTATAGGCATTATATGAAACATTTGTTCACCGTAAGAATTTAAAAATTGATGAACTGAATGATGTCCGTATTTTTCCAAAAAATAGACAAAGCATTGTTAAAATAATGGAACAGAATTTTTTCAGGAAAACATTGATTACCCATTAATTTGGCTTAACCGACCGAATAATCGTACCTAAAATTCGTGATTAAGTTGAAGAATATGAAGAAATACCAGCCATTTAAATCCCCGTTTTTAAAGAATATTTATATTAACAATTTTTGCCAAAAGTATGCTTCATCAATAAAATTATTTCTTCCTTAAGTGAGTGTTGCATGTCTCTTCTTTGATGTCATTTTCATCGTACAAAAATTGATGATAAAAATAATTAACTTTTGTATTTGCACGCTTCCACGATTTCACATACAGAAGATTTTCAAATTGCATCGATCACCGCCGTTCTCAGTTCTTATTGGTCAAATTTTCGATGATGATGGGTTGTCTAATAGATGAGGATTGTGCAGTTTATTGATTTTGGCGTTTCATTTATGATCATCAGTGTTTTGTATTCACTACATAGGCAATTAAAATTAGTTTTCTTCACATATGTTATGTAGTCAATTTGGGTGTAAATTGAAAAGAATGTGGACCACACAAGGTAAGGTACTACTCATTTTTTCGCGACTATAATTTGAAATTCTATTCATTAGAAAATTTTTCAACTGTTCTTTTTTTACTTAGCAAAAAAATTTATTCTTTATAATTGACGTATACAAAATTTACTTTTTATATTTCGCGTATAAAATAGACTCCATTATCATTGTTTACAGTGTGACAATGAAATCTCTTTGAACACTTTTTTAGTAATTTTTAGTGTCTTACAGTTGGTTATTGTATGTATTTTTATTTCACATTTGACTTTCCTTAACTGGAAACAAATTATAAAATGGTCTAGCGTCGTTATAGCTAGCAAATTAATAGATTAAATGGTCTCAAAGGTAAATTGGAAAAAATTATATATTAAACATTTTTATAAATAAAGTACGCTAACGTTTATTCAACAATGATTTATCAATTGTGTATTTTTATATGGTATAGGGATCGAGACCGAACTATAGAGGCAGCACTTGTGTTAAATAAGAAAAAACGTTGTGATGTAAACAGTGTAATAAACAACCTACAAAATGCACAAAATGAATAGATCTTTTAATTTTCTTTGCCAGGAAAAATTGTTGGTATTTAAGATGGGTGTAGGGATTATCTGATTTTTGATTATTGACAAAATAAGCACTGCAAATTCTAGTATTTTTATTTGGTTCCAAATCCTTCCGATGTTTTTGAAATGTAATTGAAAAACTTGAAGTGATTCGTATTGTATAAATGTTTACTTTCTTCCTCTTAATAGCATTTAATTATTTGAACTTATTATATAATATTAAAGTCAGCAAACACATAACAAGCTTTTTATTTTTATATAATCAATTAAATCGTACAAAAAACAACATTTTATTCTCTCGATAATTTTCTTTTATTAAAAAAAAATTTGAACTTTTCTAATAGCTGCCAATTGTAATATCATACTGATTATACACAAAATAATAGTTAATAAGAATTTTTAATTAGAACATTTTACTTACCTATGGGGTTTTACTGCATTCATCCATTTTTGATGTTTTAAGGTTATCCACGCAGTGTTCAATGAACTTTCGGGGAAACTATAAAATTTCAACTGCGTAGTATTTTTATACACCATATTTGAACAGACATGAATACAGAAAGATACTTTTTATGAAGACATCACAATCATTTAATATCAGTTATAAAAAATGAACATTTAAAAACGCTGATTATACAAAACTAATAGTGTTTACATCACTTTGTTTGTCTTTTTTCACGGCAGATGGCATAAGCGTCATCTTTCTCGGTCCCTATAGGATCAATACATAGGTATACACAACGTTCTAGCTTTGGGATAAATTACCAGATATCTACGTAAAGATATGCTACAGAAATGATTCTTTTCGTGATATAATATAAATAAAACGCAGGAATATACAAAGAAGCTCTTTTTTAAACAAATAGTCATCCTCGATTTGCTTAAATGAAAGTTTATTTACAATTTTCACAATTGTTCGAACATAATATATATCGAAACTCAAAAGTGCTGAGTACAACCGTCTGTATTCTGACCAATCAGGAATCTACAGAATTGCCAACTTAAATTAAAATCACTTCTATTTTGAAAACAGGGATAGTGTAATTATTGTTTCAATAAATGCGAATTATAAAAAATATTGTGTAAAACTTGTGTCACAATGATTTTCTGTAGTACTCGTGATTTGCGCAACTCACCGCCTCGCGGTTCGTTGCGCAAACTTCTCTCGTACTACAAAACGAGTCATAGTGACACAAATACTCGTTTTGTAGTACGAGAGAAGTTTGCGCAACGAACCGCGAGGCGGTGAGTTCGCAAATCACGAGTACTACAGAAAATCATTGTGACACAAGTTTTACACAATATTTTTTATAATTCGCATTAATTTAATTTTCTAACTAAAATAGAATTACATATTTTTAAACTAGGAGGAGTGGTTCGAATTTAAGTTCGCTATTCTGTAGATTCCTGATTGGTCAGATCACAGATGGTTTTATTCAGCACATTTGACTTTTGTCATATTATGACCGAATAATTGTGTAAATTGTAAGCAAACTTTCATTTAAGTAAACAGAGGATGATTATTTGTTTAAAAAAAGAGCTTCTTTGGATATGCTTGCGATCGATTGATATTATATCATGAACATAATTATTTCTATAATACATCTACACATAGATATCTGGTAATTTATCCCAAAAATCGAACGTTATGTATAACTATAGATTGATCCTATACAAAATAAAAATAAACAATTGACAAATGATTAATGAATAAACGTTACGGTACTTTATTTATTAATATTTTTAATATAAAATTTATTCAAATTTACCTTTAAGATCATTTAATATAATAATTTGCTAGTTTGAACAACGCTAGACCATTTTATAATCTGTTTCAAGGTTAAAGTCAAATGTAAAATAAAAATACACAATACATAAAATAACCAACTGTATGATACTAAAAAGTACTAAAATAGTGTTCAAAGAGACTTCATTGTGACACTGTAAACCTCAGATTAACAAATAATATTGATAATTGAAAATTTGTTAAAAATTTATGCATTTGAGTCACTGCTTATAAAATTAATTAATAATCCTTAAATTTTAATTAATAAAGGCATATTCTTATATAAATTTTAAACAAGTATTTCTTATAACGTTAGATACCTTCATTGCTCAAAATTTCAGTACCTGTTTTATTTGTCAAAGGTAACCTATTTAGTAGTTTTGTCCTTGTTTAATTACCATCTAAAGAGAGATGCAAATATCGTCAGAGTGTGATCGACTATCATGTCGAATACGCCGTAGTATTGTAGTAAATGATATCAAACGTGGTTTATTTATACGAGCGCAATTACGACTAGAGAGTAAATATTTAGTTCTTTCGTTTTGAGGAGTTTTTCCAGACTTTTAGTGACAAAGTAAACTTTTAAGTTATTAATCAAATGTTTTTGGATTATCATGGTTTGTCGGTGCCAAGTTTGTTAGAAGAACAGCAGAAATTACCAAGGCCATGTGCGTACAATACCATCCCCACTTTTTGAAATTTATTCATTATTTTACTACTGGCGTTTAAGATTGTTGGCCGCAAAAATAAACGTTCTTATGTATGAAGTGCCCTCTCTATTGTATGTTATTACTCTATGCTGTAAACAATGTTATAATGAAGTCTCTTTTATACGCAAATTATAAATTGTGTTGTGACAGTTTCACAAAATAACCATTTCAAGACCATCGTTTTTGGTAGCTTTTTATACAGTTGAATGCACTGTTTTTATGGCTGACAGAAAGTTTCAATTATTTCGACCGTTCTTTGAAGAGAAAAACAACTACTTTCCTGGCTAATACCACGCAGAATATTGAATTACACTGACTGGTTTCGACCTTCTTGGGTCTCTTCAAGAGTGTCGTAATGCCTTCTAGTTCAGAGTCTCTAATTTGAACTAGGTTCCGTCCTCCGATAACCTCTATTTGGCTCGTGTGGTTACACACTTGCAAGAAATAGGCAGCTGGCGCCATCTTCACTTTTAGTTGCGAACCACCACCTCAGATAACTATTCGACCGTATAAGTCGTATGAAATATAATGAATTAAAATTTCATAAAATACGAGGTGTGTCTATATGAAAAATATATTTCAATTTTCTACTGCACCTACGTTTTAGTCGAAGTTTCAATAATTTTGACATTTTAGCCAGGAAAGTAGTTGTTTTTCTCTTCAAAGATCGGTCAGGCAATATATCGAAATTATTGAAACTTCGACTAAAACGTAGGTGCAGTATAAAATCGAAATTCATTTTTCATATAGACACGCCTCGTATTTTATGAAATTAAAATTCATCTTATATATATATATATATATATATATATATATATATATATACACATATATATTAAATATAAATAATATATAATTATAAGGCAAGTCATGATTTTTAATGTGAATCGTATGTATTTGAATTTGTAATTTATTAGCGTTGACATTTAAAATTTAAAAATTCTGTCAACTGTCACTGGTATATAAGTCAGCGTTACCAACATAAGTAAATAAAAATCTCTAATTGCAATTTTATGTTTTGCGTTCATTATAGAAAATAGTATGTAAAACTCGTATCACAATGACATTTTGTAGTACTCGTGCTTTGCTTAACGAACCGCACTCGTACTACAAAATGAGTCATTGCGATACTAGTTTTACAATATATTATTAAATCACAACACACAATTAGTATAAAATTAATTATTTTCCAAATATTTGTGCAATTTGTGATTCTGAAACTGTTTTTAGGTTTTATTGGAAAATAGGTGATAAGGAAAAGATCGTAGACGTATATAACTTCTTTGAGCATTGCGTCAGTGAAGCTCACCAATAGATTGAAAAAACGTGTTTATTTTTTGAAGTATTGCTCACTTCAACTTTACTTTTCCGCCCAACCCTATCTAATATGCAAAAAAGTATTGGTTTACCCAAAAAAAATTGCAATTTTGGATTTTTTTAGCTATTCTTTCGTTTTTCAGCGAGAAATCGCGAAAATGGGGTTTTTAGAAAAAAAATCCTGTGTCGTTGTCGTCGGCCACTTTTTGTAACACGTCTTGTTAGCACGATACAGCCTCCGAAATACAAGAAGTCACCAATTTTATGACTGAGTATTGTTCACGACATCTCACAGATAAACTCTATTGCTTTTCAGCTCACCAGAAGCAGTACCACCCGTTGCTATGGTACCACATTTTTGGTCATTGTTGGAGAAATTTCGGTATGCGTTTATTTTCTGTTTGAATTTTCTAACGGTTACTTTATCTTTTGCGAATTTTTAAAATTATATCGCCTCCTAAAACCCCTATGTTCAACTATTTAGTAAAGTATCACATTTATCAGGAAATATAATCTCTGGATACCAAACATTTTTTTGCGATTTACTTACGTGAGAAATATTAAAATATAAAAAAGTCCAATTCTTTTCTACCTTCAATGCCCTCTACCCCTGATCCAACTTTGTTTACATGAGCCGCTTTTGTAGGTTGAGTTCAATATACTTCAATTTGTTTACATAACTATGTGTACTTTACAATATAGTGAATAGATTCCTTCCTACATAAACAACTATAGCCGATGAATGCCTTGAAAAGAGTAAGAGGTCGACTAAAGCCATCACTCAGAGAATCATTTCTTTTTGAAGATAATAAAAGAGTAAACTGGCAGAGCTTATTTTTAATGCATGAGTATATTCTTGGCTTTTGAGAGAAATAATCTATTATACATATCGGTGGAAATAAATTTTATAATAACTTGACAGATTTATATTTTTAATTAAAATAGGAATATCGATAATTAAGGATTCGTCCGTCATGAAATATTAATTGAGTTTGTTTAGTTGCGTCCATCTCATGTCTTACAGCGACGCAGCCTTTCAAACAATCAATCTCCCTGCGAAGAGTAAAACACAATTTACCAAGGATTAGTACTCTTCGGGGGACTCTTGTAATGTATGCGCGGCGTTTCATCGACATCCAGCGGGATGCTATCAGGGCCGTACCAGTAATTACCTAATTATAGCTTCACGGATAAATGTATTAATGAAAATTTATGATAATATATTGTAGTGTTACATTCTACTAACGTTTTGGTAACTGACGGACAAATTTGAAAAAATGGAGAAAAGTATTCGTTGAAAACTATTAGGATAATAACGAGCAAATCAATTAATCGTCATTTTACCATGAATTTAATTAGTTGCAGGACGATCCGTGATAATGTGAATGATGTGAAAAATGCAAGGAAATTGCAATGAAAAAAGTGGAATAATTCATGTGGTGTAAATTCATGGACAAATTTACAAATAGGGGTTTCCATATCAACAAAGTCTCATTATAGAGCGCATTTCGATAATTTCTTCAAGAACGACGTTTCTTTTGGCAATCATCATCTCATTATACAAGCCAAATCGCTCTCTGCCAACCAATTCTTTAATATCTACGGACAGTTAAGTCGTATGAGGTCAAATCTGGAGAATAGAGTAAGTGCGGAAACAATTTCTGCAATTTTACCATTTCTGACACGTTGCATCGTCTGGGTGGAAGATTACTTTTAACAACTCATCGACTGATGGAAAGAACGGAAAAATATGCTATTTTTTCTTAATTCAATCCGATATTCAACCGAAGTTGGCTACAGGACCGAACAATTTTCATTTCAAATACATTGATGTAAGCAAAATGTCGATAGCACTATACATAGTCCATAATTCAATATATTTTCGAAAAAAATATTTGGTACAAATTATGTATACTTCAATAAAAAAAATAATTTCTTCTGATCCGTCTCTGTAGCTACGAGTGCTGTTAAGGGGACCAAAAAGTAAACCATGTATAAGTTTTGTCGACAACACGCTTGCAAAATTTGCTTTATGCTAACATGTCAACGAATTAATGAGTATAGATTGTAGATAACGTAAAAGGATTACAGACATGTTTAATCTCACATTCAAAGGTTACGTTTTGTTGTAAAATTAAAAATGTTCCTTTAAGAATATTGGTGGTTCTCAATAAGGAAATGACTAAGATTTTCACGTTAATATTCAAACTAACAGTAATAATTGTAAATTATTGAAGATTGCAAACTGTTGAAAAATCTACAAAGGTGAATTTGAAGCTAAGTGTTCAGCCTATGTAATCAAAAGTGCTTTGGATTTGTTAACCTGCTGAACATCGATAGTACGAGTCAATAATTCTGAGTATTATAAGCAGCTCCAGAAAACGTTTTGCGTCTATACGTATGTACGGATTTTCAAGAGTCACATCGGCAGTCAGATGAGTGGACAGCAACTGGTAAGCTTTGCTGAAAATGGCTAAAAGCGCAACAGAGTGCCTGGCAATGTTATGGCATCCGTATTTTGGGATGCGTACTATAGTTTGTTCATCGGCTATCTTGAAAAAGACAAAACAATCAATAGCCATCGCTACGTGGCCCATCTGGATGGTTTGATCGAGGAAATTTTGAAGAAAGGAAGTGCTCTTTAGCACGAGGAAATTTTGAAGAAACGACTCGCATACAAAGAAAGTGATTTTTTACTGAGACAATGTACGATACGACAAGTCTGGGATGGCAAAACTGCGCTTCGAATTATTTCTGCATCATGCTAAACTCCAGATTTGGCCACAGCGACTTTTACCTGTTCAAAAATGAATGAGTTATTGTTTACCATAAAATTGGAAAATATCTGTATGTATCGTCCCTACTACCTTTTTATAACATGATCTTTACTCAAATTAATGTTTTCAATACTTTCCTGCTTCACTTTTTTCATTATAATTTTGTTGCACTCACTAACAGCTGTTGTTAGCTAAACATAAGGAACAGTTGTAATTTTTATTTTGGTAAACTGAAAGCTTGACCTCTATATTAAGAAATATGAATTGGATGTTACTTAAATTGTTATTATGCCAGCACTATAAATAACTACTAATGTTAATAGTTTTATCTTCTTCAATAACCTAAATTTTGTATATGTAAACAATGATGAATATAGAATAAGCAATTTTTGAATTTTTATATACATTATGTTTAATCAATTTTGTACATTATTGTTTTACTGGTAACTAACATGTTTCAATATTTAGGAGATTAGAATTTTTTTTAAATTTGTGATAAACATTATAGGTCATTCGTATAGATGCCAAGATATATACTACGTAGCCAAATTTAATATTACTTAATGTGGAATTAACGTGGGAATAAAAATAAACGCAACAATTACAAAGAAAACGATATATAGTATTGTCTTAGGTTAATATAAAATAAGTTTGAAAAATGATCAATCAAATACATATCCTCCCATATTAGGCATTTGTACCTTTGTCACAAAAAAAATGTACGGTATTAAAGATTAAAACTAACTTTTCCGCATCTGTGTGACGCTCTGAAAAATATCCTATCATAAAATTGGTCAATGAGGAAGTGGCCACTAGGTCTTTTACTGATTGAGAACATATGCTTTAACTTTGTCTTGAAGGATGTTAAACGTTTGATCTCTTCTGACAGATTATTATAGCTATCAAGTCCCCCGAAAAAAACCAGAAATTTGGGTATATGCTAATGTTACTTGTTGAATATGAAAGACAGTTCTGGATCTTGTATTGTATCTACTGATTTGGTTATTGCACATAACTTTTTCTTTTAAGTATGTTACGGAAATTTTATTTCTTATTTTGAAAATTAGAATTAATGTTTGGTAGAGGAGAAAAGAATTAATTAGTTACCCTTCTAATTCCTTTACTATATCTTTTATTGGTATCAGCCTTTTTCAATTTAAAATTATGCGCTTGGCTGTATTTTGAATTTCCTGCAGACGAGCTAGATCATTTTGTTTCAGTAGATACAGAATTGTAGAAAAAAAAAGTAAAGTGAGGAAGAACCAATAAATTGTACAGTAAAATTTTCATCCACCGTGCCAAATATAGTGCAGAACGAGATAAATAATGTATTTTGAATTGGTTAACCCTTTCCACATTACCAGGACCTAGTATTATCTAAAAATTTTGGTTACAATAGTTTCTGAAACGCTTTTCTGTACTTATTACCATGTTTGGTGTGATCATTAAATGAGAAATAAATCAATGTATCAACTGCTCTTACCTATCATATCTGGCAAATCATTTATATACATCAAAAATAATAGGAGGCCCAGCACACTTCCCTGTGGTATTCCTGGATTACATTCTATTTCACCTGATACTTTATTATTTATCTTATGCTTTTGTTTTCTGTTCTTTAAAAAGCTTTCCAACCACTTCCAGAGTATTCCATCTATTATTTATTGTATCAAAAAGCAACTACCCAATTTAATAAAATTTTTAGACGCTCTATAATAAATAACAAATTAAAACAGCATTTATATGAGGTTCTCATGTTACCTACATACCTTTGTCTATACAACTCAAAGAATTTGTGTAAGATTATAAGTTTTTGAAGATTGGGAAGTGTTTTTCCTTTAATAGTTATATTGGGAGAGTCTAGCACATGGTCAAATTTGGATATTTAGAAAAGTGAGTCACGTATAAAGACAGTTGTTTTTTGCACGCTCTGATTCTAATATTAGAAACTGTCACATACTACTTTCGTAAGATGAAGAATGTTTCATAAACCACATACTACAAATATAATAATAATTATAATAGAAACATCAATCTTCAACTCAAACGTACAGAAAAAAGTTCACAGGAAAAACAGAAAAATACTCATCGTGAAAGAGAAGAAAAAAGTAGGATAGAACTTCATGGTTTAAGTAACAAACCTTTTTGAATTTCTCTCTTCAGAAAAGCATACAAAAATAAAATATACCGTATATTCAACACTTATAATTAAATAACTACTTCTAATTCCTTCCTATTTGATCTGAAAAATTAAAGAAGGATATCAACATCCACCTTAGTAAAAAATCCAATTTAATTTTCAATTAGACCACGATTAAACCTTTAGTTGTTGCCAAGTAGGAGGTAATTTCCCCGATAATACCTTGCTCCATAACCTAGGGGGATGAAATCGAATACTAGAGGGTTAAAATTGCAATCAAAATGGAAGCCAGTCGCAGTGTAGCAATGTCGCGCGTGGGAGGAACATGCAAGTGATAAAGAGGGAAACAGAGTTACACCTAATTGACAACATATTCCCCTCGATACGGCTTAGTGGATTTGGGATGACGTCACCCATCCATCATGGCCCCTTACATGTAAGCCACACATCGATTTCAGACATTGCTGATTAGTAGTACATGAATGTTATTTAAATAAATATAACCACAGTTCGTGCGTTAAATAGGTATGCTGAGGCACTGTAAGATAGAATACATCAAAATGTGAAATTGCATTTTAAAAATAATAATTTCTGACATATATTTTAATTTTGAAAATATTTAATAAGTTTTTTGTTAGCGTAATCATACCTACCAAATTTATTAATCGCTTATAATTCAAGTCGTTCCCTTTTTGCTTTTTATAGAAGTAAATCAATATTGAACTGTGAAACCCATAATAGAACTCCTAATTATTGTTTTTGATTATATTTAAATTGTTAATCTTTAGTGTCATTCAATATATTCGTACCCCAGAACCTCCTTTACCAGCCGCCATTGCATGAGCAAATTCTCTTAAAATGCCAAGTTCTATTTGTAAGACCATAATTATATTTTAAGTGATAGGGGAACAACCTCATGAAAATTATATGAATTTCTTTAACGAACGAAACCTCCAATCACCAGTTTATAATCGATGAAAAGAGGGTGAGATCTAATCAACTTTTGACCAATTATACTAACCCTTAATAACAGTTAATTATAATTAAATTATTAACCCTTCGAGTGTTTGGTGTTGATTATTCAACAACTCGACAAGACCTACTAGTTACAAATTATAGGCATAAATAAATAAATAAATTAAAATAGTCATTATCTTTATTTCAATTTTTATTATGTATGGTACACTGCAATACTTAAAAAAGGTAACCTCCCTTAATATTCAATTTATTTTATTCAATTTGAATTGATGCTATTAAAAAAGAACAAATAAAAGTCATGATGATTCTTGCTTCACATTAATGTTAAAGGTTCACGTTAGGAAAGATTAAAAAAATGGTAAAATTTTTGAATATATAGTGATTCGTGGTATTCAATGATTGATCAAATTGTATGTTACAAAAACGTTTTAGTGACTTCTTCAGTAAGAGAATACTAGATTGGGTATCGCTGAAGTGGGGTGAAAGATTTTTAGAGTGTAATACCACAGATTAGAGAAAGAACAGATACGAATCCCGGTAAAACATCAAACGATTTTCAACTCCGTCTTCAATGACCTCGGACCTTTAACTCGGTATGGCCGCGATGTTGCCAGTTTAAAATATTTTCTGAATTTCTAACCAAATTGCAATGTTGACTCGGGGACAATAACAATTTCCAGTGCCGGATCTAGTTTTTTTTTGGAAATTTCCACTAAATCTTTAAAATTGGGCCATGAATTAAAACTATAACCATAACCGAATATATATTCATGTATTTATTTAATACCTATGTGTACATTCTTATGATATGTTATAAATAGTCATTACTCTTGGGAGATTAATTAATAAATACATTTTTAGATAACACAAATCACTACAAAAATTCATCAAATTCCAAATAATTCTCAATTTATCATTTATCAAAGGAAATACAAACGGGATGAGCCAAATACGGTATTCAATAACATATCAATTATACAGTATAAATTGGTAATTGTAATTATTGAAACTAAATAGTACGAAATTAAAACATAATTTTGTTATTAAGATACAGCTTTTTTAGCTTATTACAAAATGTGAAGAATTTGTCATGGAATATATCAATATCAACATGGTTATAGACTGAGAAGAAGGATTTACAACACCTACGCAAGGGAGAATTTTGATAATAATTTGTAGCACTAAAGTTAATATCAAAAACTTTAAAAATATTAAATTTAACGAGGCAGGCAGTCTCGTTGGAATCAACAAGATTATTAACAATTTTACATAAAAATTGATGTATTGATTATAAATTGAGTAAAATAGACAGTTTTCTATTTTTCTTTGGCTGGAACTTAAAATCTCTATTGCTAAATTTCAGCAAATAAAAAATCCTCAATCGGATGAACAATTTTTTTAAATATTCGTGAGGGAAGCGTTCACAAGGATGTGTAAATTCTGTAGCTGTTGATATCATATATAAATTATTTCCAACTGAAGGGTTCGGCAAATATTTCTCTATGTTTGTGAAAAAAAGGCATTCTAAATTATAAATATATTGACAAAACGAGTCCTCGGGTGTTTTGAGCTTTCCAAATACTATGTTCTTGTCATATGCTTTATAATGAATAAACATATTGGTGAAGTCCAAAACTTGCGTATTTGTAGAAAATTGTTGACAAACATCACATGAATGAATTTTTAGACACTTACTAATGAGATATCCAACCACATACTTAAATGCGTTTTGTTCTGGCAATGGATTTCGATGATAATCACAATTAGTGACTCTGAAATTTGCGGAAAATTGGTTAATGGCAATAGGAGTTTTAATAATCATAGATGTATTAGTGTTGGTCTGCGCCAAACAACATAATAAATTTTCAAACTGATCTTCACAATTCATGAAAGATTAATTGAAAAAGTTGATAAAAAATAATTTTTTAAATGCACGTGAAAACTGAATGGGGGTAGGGTTGGTAGCATTTCCACTTTGTTGTCTAATACTACCAAAAAAGTTTCCAAGACAGTCTTGATTTAGACGTCTTGTTGAAATAAATTTAAAATTTTTTGATTTTAAATATGCCCATATTTCTAACAAGGAATTAATTGTAATTTTCCACCCTTTAATAAATTTGCAATGGTTTGTAATATTTCTCCCTGCAATGCTCATAACACTCATGTTATTTAATATTTTAATTGAATCATTTAAAAAATCAATTTGGTGTATTTCCCCGGAAAATTTTCTGTTATATAGTTTGACATTGTTCAATGAAGAAGAATTGAAAATATCAAACAATTTGTCAGCATGTGAAATAAGTGTGACTGTATCTGAAGCTTCTTGAGGTAAGCATTTTAACGATACATACGTTTCTAAGCTGGCTGCAACGGTAGCACTCAATACTTGAGTTGCAAATTTTACTCGCATTTTTTCAAAATTTGTAGGTTTTATATGCGATTCTGTAAGCTTTGGAGCTAAACGATTTCGAAGCATTTTATCTTTTTCATAAAATTGAACTATATATTTCCAGGATGTTTTTCTATTGTCCCAGCATATTTCATTAGTCAGCATATTATTTCTTATTGCCTTAATAAGATGTGGGGGATCGAAATAATAAAATAATTTTTTTCCACCCAAAGTAAAACTTGGTTTTTGTGGAGTCACACCCAAATGTTCTGAAAGTTCTACAAAGTTTGAACCCATATCAGAAATTAAAACAATAACATCAAGACCAATATTCCCTAATTCTATTAAAAAAATTTCTAGCATTGCTTTTATTTGGAACACAGATGCAGTTGTAGAAGTAAATACATATCCTAATGGTTGTTTCCAATTATTTTTCAGTCCTCTAGCCATAATAACAAAAGCATTATTTGCTATATTATTGGTTCTATTTGTACCATCATCCTCAAACCCAATAACACAATCACGACCAAAGTTATAAAATAAATTACTTTTCAACGATATTTCATCTATTGTTAAAGCACAAATACGATCTTCAGCCTCCATATGGTCAATTTTTAATTTTAGTAAATCAAATAATTGTTTGTTGAAACCAGCAGTAAAATGTGCGTTCTCCGTGAATTTTTGTAAACTCCTTACAGATGGCAGTGAAAAAGATTTTTGTAAATGTCTGTATGCCTTTGGCCCAAGAAAATATAAAGATAGAGAAATTTTTTTAAACTTGTTTGAAAACCTTTGACCTTTTGCAGTTCTGTTCATATTTATTATTTGTGCTTTAAGAAAATCTCTTAAGTCAGATGGTAGAAACTTATCACACAAAAGATTAAAATCTTCTACATTTAATTCTTCAGGTGCTGTGTTCAGTGCGTCGATCTCTTTCATCAACATCTTATTTTCTGCCTTAAGTTCTTCAATTTTCCTTGCCATGGCAATTTTTCGAGGGCTGCTTGAAGACAAACTTTGGGGAGTTTGGGTTTCAACAGGTGATGACTCTGGAAGTGGTATTAAAACTGGTAGAGTTGCTGGGTGCACTAGAAAGATGAAATAAACTTATATATAGATGTTATTGCTAAGTGTATGGAGACTTTCAAGAGTAGATATGAGATTATTCGTTAGTTCATGTCTTGCTTTAATTGGAAAATAAAACATTTATTATTTTAACGAAATTAACTGTCTCGACCCTTACTTCGTGGAATCTACTCATTTTACTGTTTTAAATTAAACTTACTGTTTCTAGCTAATTCCACAGTATATTGACAGTATAATTCCACAGTATAATTTATTATTTTTATTGCTTTAATGGAAGAAACATATATTATCATTTTTATAGTGAAATATTTGTGTATTATGACATATCGTAACCAAGGCAGTAGTATTCAATATTGTCTAAATCAGAAAAAAATCAAAAATCAAATAATAATGAATTAAAAATAGGAAAATTAGTTAATAATAGTCAAATTAAAACATTACCTGTAATATCTTCAAGAATTTTAATTTTCTTTGAAGTGCATGGCAACTCGTCTTCATTTTTTCTTTTTGTTGGTGTAGGGATAGCTGAAGAAAAATAACGAAATATGTAACATTCAAAAGTATTTAATATAAAAATCCCACAATACTCAAAACTTACCGGGCTCATGCTTGTTTTCGAAATCGTTAGGGACAGCTAATCCTAGTAAGGATAACCTCTGTGAGTTCACGAACATTTCTTTTGCAAAGTGGTCACTACAAATACGACGTGTTTTATTCAGATATCCACTGTCAACACCGACTAAATCCGTTCTGCCACAAGCTTGAATCCATAATTTGCATCTGAAAATGTTACTTGTAATTAGATCAAATTAAGCTAATAGATCTTTCGTTATAAATACTTTGTTTAATTAAAGGACCCGTACATTTATACTCTAGTACTTTTACAAGGTGTATCAATCAATGACAAATTCAAATTAATACTTACATACTCTCATCCTTTGGAAATCGGAAGAACTTTATTTTTCTTTCCGAATAAAATTTATTTGGACAGTCTCTGTATGAACAATACACTCCGCCGTGATGTTTATTCATTTTATAAGAATAATAGTCTATACCACTATATTTTTGTAGTTAATATTACCACAACGCACAATCGATTAGTCAAATAACACAATTAATATCGCCGATTGAACACCTTCAAACAATTAAGCAGACAAAAATGGCGTTATGTATTTTGAGCCAAGCCTAATCTGTGCCACAGATTAGAATCTGTGCCGTCACCGTTATTGTGCATGGTTGCCAAAGATATGATTTGTGAAAAAAAGTATATATTTATGGTATGATTTTTATACATTATAATTTTTTAAATTGTATAATTCTTTTGATGTTAATAAAATTGATTTAAAACAAGTGATTGTCGAATATTTGTATCTGTATAACTATCACACTTAACAATAATGCTTATGAAATATTTTACCAATGATCGTAAATTGAAGGAAATATTATGCAAATTAACAACCCTGTTGAAAAATTTCGCGCAGCGGCCCGAACGGAGTCGACATACGACGATGGACATTTAAATGGGTATGTCTACCCATCTCTCTCTCTTTTTACTGTTCTCTGTCAAGCTTTCGTATCTGTTCTGTCTCTAATCTGTGGTAATACAGTAGAAACGGTGAAGCTTTTCCATCACGTTGACCTTAGTTGACGATATTATTCAACACATACTATGTTTGTACTGTCTTCTTCTAATAACAGAAAAAGAGCGAAACTCCATACAAGCGTTTGTCGTATTGTTTTGATTAAGATGCATATGGTTGATGTCGTATCAGTCACGTGATGGAAAACAGTCAGCGTTTCTACTGTATATATATATATATATATATATATATATATATATATATTCAAAATTTATTCGAATGCATGCACACATTTAACAGTACCAAAAATTTGTTTTCAATAACATACCGTTATTAGCTGGACTTGTTCGTGGAAACTAATAGATACATATTAAGAACTGATGACCATACAATAATTTCACGACTTTCACCTAATATCCAAACTAGTATCACTAGATCAACTTTGCAAATTATCATGCTTATTATATTAACTGTTACAATAGTATATTATACACCAAGATGGTGAAGACTATTATTATTTACCGAGCATCAATATATTTCGCGAAGGGCTTTGCCCCGAGCGGAATAAAGTGCGAGGCCTATAAATGTATTCACCATCGTGGTGTATATACAACTTTTTCCACTACTCACCAAATTTAAGACAATAATTAAAAATAAAAATTTTTCCTGTAAAAATCAAGTTGCACAGGAATGCAAATTCACCTTTCCACTAATCAAACAAAAATCAAGTAGTCGGATGCAGATTAACATTTCCACTAGTAAAACTTATTTTGAAACAATGACTGTTTAGAAAACATAACTTGTAACTCAACCGTTTGGTGACTGCTCACTGAACATCGAATGGTTCACGTGTGTCTTCTGAACTACAATTTTTTTGAGAGTATAAAGCTTCATTTACATTGCAATTACAATTAGTGCTTAGAAAAATTAAACTCAGAACTCGGAACATCATTGTAATTGTAATATTTAGCTGAATTTTGTTTGCTCCCTCTTTGTATCATGGGCTAGAACAATTGACAGTGCTTGATAATAATTTGTCAATGTAGTGTGTCAAAGCCATCAATTCAGAGAAAGGCGAAGTGGAGAAAATCAATAATAAATATAACTTATAACCTCACAAAATGAGATAACTTATGAGCATTCTCATAATTATAATTAGTACATAAATTAACAGAAAAGATTGGACCTTGCAGACTTCTACGTGAAGTGTTAAGTATGATTACTAATATGTACAATTATGAATGCCGAACTGCATTGACAGCTTACAAGGTTCAACGGCTAAATGTAATTACTGATTGTAATAGTTAATTTGTTCATTGTGTTAGATATTGAAAAATTAAAATTATATATTAGATGATGGTAATATAGTTGATATAAACAGAAATATTATAGCCCTTGTAATAGAAGATTTGCAACAACTATTTCAACATGATTACAACATGAAAAGACGTGGTATTCGTGAAAAAAACAAGAATCATTATAAAGAAATAATTCCAGTGTATAATGTTATGTTGTATTACTTATGTATTTATTGCACTACTATAAAAACATCACAATTTGCAACGTGTTCTACTCAGTGAGCGCACTTGAAAAACATGTTGAGTTTCGTTCACTGATCAAAGTGCGTTCACAGAACATTTACCCAACGTTTGTCCAACAGTTGTGTTTTCTGAACGGACCCAACGTTTCTAATTATCACCATGTTGTAGTTACGGGATATCATCAGTCATTATTGATTGTGCGCGAATTTTAAACTAATGGCATTTTTGTTCAAATAATTTTTATCGTGTAAGGTAATTTCAAATATGTTAAAGACAAAATTATGTTAAACTACTATTCCTGGATTCTCAAAACAGTTTGTCCATTATTGACCTAGGTTGAACAATAGAAAAAATTATTAACCACTAATAGAGAAATTCAACTTCTCAGTTGGCTAGAAGCCGCAATAAGCGTCAACTTCATACGCTAGCTTAGTACCGCGAGCGCCGCCTCGTGGCGAAGTATTTAGGTTTCAGGCTTGTATATCACCTGTCTCGCTGTATGATGTACGGGCAAAATGGATTGCCCAAATAGTGAATTGTTTATTAAAAATAGTAGACGTGCAAATCATTATTGTTCTGTTGTTGGGTGTTCACACTCAGAGCGTGCAAATTCGGAGCTGCAGTTTTATAAATTTCCTTCTCGGCCATATGAAAAAGAACGAAAAAATAAATGGATCATTGCTGTTCGTCGTGTACAGTAAGTTAACATGCATTTGTATATATACTTATAAAATAATTGTACAGATTAAAATGACAAATTATGTTATCAAGTATAAATCTGAAAATTAAATTTTTGAGTGTCAAGTAATTATAGGTTATCTTTGTGTCTGAAAATTCATCCTTAAGTGATCCTACATATTATTTTTCCAACCTTGAATAGAACTTTATTAATTCAGTGTATATGTGTGTTTTAGTGAGAAAAATAAAAATAAGATTTGGGAGTTCGGTTTTGTTTTAACTAAAATGTAAATATTGTAATTAATATAAATATATTACAATTAAAATACAAAACTCACTGATGAAAAATAATCGAAGAAATAGACTAAAGAATTCAAATGTTTGCTTATACTTTTTTCTATTTTTATAATATATAACATAATATAACCATATAATTACCTGTATTTTAACTTTATAGACATTCTCATCATTTCTAGTACTCGTAGCACCAGGTGTTTTTCGTAAAACTTCACCAATAATTTCGCGAGAATTGTTTTCCCCAATATTTTCATGTACCTCACTACGTGGAAGCTTTCTAAAAGTTTTTTGCCTTTCGATGGGCTTTTTGACCGAAAAATGCTTGTATCGACTGATTGTAACCCAACTTTTATTTTAACAACCATTTTTGATCAGAAACAACCCTCCCGACTCGTTGAAAAAAACGATTAGAAAAATCATGTTTTTCATTTGTATGCATACAGGTTCCTACTCGTACAATCCCTGAATTTAAAAAAAATCCCGTAGGCGGAGCGAGCCTGCGCGCCAAAGATACTCAACTAGCGTATAGCTAGTAGTGGAAAAACATTTGTTCACATTTATCAGCAATATTAACATACGTGGATGATGTAGTATCATTATCAACTTCAAACACGAAACTAAAACAGGTATGCAAAGTTTTCATATAAACAGCAGATACGGTATATGTATGAGTTAACGAAGATGTGCATGGAAATGACAACGTCACAAAGAATGGGATTATTAATATAAATAGAACTAAAATGAGTTAAAACGAGTCCAAAGCTACGTATATCTTGGTATAGTTTTATCCAGGAGGACGGTATGAAGGGAAGCAGAAAAGGTAAATAAATTCTATCAACTAATAGGTTGACTTAAGAGTAGGTGGCCTTCTATTAGCGTGGTGAGGTCTTTTACAGTGATACGACCTCTTCAATCGTCTTTAATATCAGCAGAATACTTATCTTTAGCCTTTTATCATATGAACGTGCAACTATTGTTGAAAACATGGAACATATACTTACATTATATTCAGATTAATTCATTATTCTGATTATTTATAGATGCATATCGGCCCATAATTCTGAAAAAAAAATAAGTTAGAAATCTCTGTAAACAATTACTATCTCTTTAGCACCAAAATGAACATAGTTAAATTTAATAAGTCGGAAATGTGTTTTACTTAATTTTTATTATTGAAAATGTATGATGTTTTACTATTACCGCTAATTTCCATTATTTCTAGTATATTTGATTGTAAATTTTATGATTTGGAAAAATTCATACAAATATAAATTTTACTTGATCGAGGTTGGTGTGGGATTTCAATTGTTTATTGCACTGGAAACCGTAAGCGGTATTTACAGTTTCATTCCAACTCCAAAACCTCGTATATAAAAAAGGAATTTGTAGACTCTTTTTAATGTTTACTAATGCGTTAATATCTGTTATGTTTTACGCAATAGCGCATGTAAATGTATACCTTACTAACGTATTTCATTTAAAAAGATCCCATAAATTGCTACAAGCTAACAAGATCAATTACTGAAAACATATTTGAACTACTTGTGGTAGGTATTTCCAATAATCCAGCGGGATTTCAATACCTGCTACATCTATTTGAGGTATATAAGAATTATCTCACGAGCAAATTGTGCGATGCTCGGAGTAAATTAAAATGGCAAACATTTCTCACCCAATGAGGTGTGACACGCCGTTTATTTTGTATTTCAAATCATTGCGTGTTTGTATACATCTCTGAGGAGTAATCAGTAGTGGATTACTTAATATTTAATTGTAATTAAGATTTGTTGAATTCCACAACAATAATTTTACCTCTATTAGCATTATAGCCACCATACCTGTAAGTTTATTATTCATAAAAATTCTAGAGTAATAGGAGTTATGAGAAACGAAATATATTTTTTTTCTTTCAAAGTATCTATTTTGGTTTGTTTCGTCGAAAATATTCCTTCAGCGTAAAAGATAGCTGAATGTTTTTCCTGTTTACTGTATCATGAAAACCTTCCCTACTGCAAAGAAAGTAAAGCGACATATTTAATAAGTTGACGTATATAGGACGTGTGAAAAACGCCAGATGATTTTACTGTATCTACTTTCAAAAATTACATGCTGCCTTTGGAATATGTTTATTGACACCAATGTTGCCAACGTAACATTTGAATACATGAAGTTATGTGTCAATAGCCCAACAATATTATTCTTAATCCAATACATTCAACAATGGTGCAATCTATAATTAATTTGTTGACTAAATAATAGCAATAATACATCTCTAATTACCAATTCAGTATTTTTATTATCACTTTTCTTATTATAGAGATAGTTTAGAGTTCTTATATTTATGCGTTAGTGCATCTCTGAAAGTAGAGCCCCAAAGGAGAAAATGAATTAGCGATTACTTTCGTAGCAGTGACTGAAGTCACGTTGTCGTGATTCTGTGGTCATAAATATGTCCGATGACACACCAAGGTATGTCCGATGGTTTTTAATAGGTGTCATTTGTATGTATTAGAGGAAAAAATGTATTAGCTGAACGGACTAAAGTTGTGATAGACGTGTCTGTACTCACATAGACACTTACGCAAAAATATTTATTGTTTTGATGATTTTCTAAAAGCATTATAATTAACTCGTAAATTAATCGCTTTTATTCGTCATAAAAAATTCTGCATGATCCGAAAGCTAAAATAGTATGATCAGATTACAAATATTTTCAGACGCATAAGAGAAAATATATGTTTTGCTCAAGAGGAAAGTACCTACATTTATAACAATATCAAAAATTATTATAAAGAAAAGAATTGAAATGTTGATTCAGAAATGTAATTACATCCATTAAGCATGCAACAATACACATTTTTCAAATTTATCTACATATCTAATTATTAAAATTATATTTTATTTTATTAATTCTAATACTTCACATTTTACTTAAAACTCTCAAATTATGATAACATTTCCATCTATTGATATTAAATGACAATTTCACATTTTAAATACGTATAATATGCATAACAAATGGAAAATCCATAAAAATAATTAGTTAGTTATAAGCAAACAAACATATGGATATGTACATAGTAACAGGAATAATTAAATTTTTAATTATTCCATTAATGCCTCGACGTATCCACACCCTCTTTCTCGAGATTGAAGCGTTCTCTTAACAAATTCTCGTAACACACTGAGTATCAAATCTGGTGTAATCAGAGATCCTCCTCCAAGTGATCAACACATTTAACGGGCCCTCGTTAATAAACCTCAAGCAACACCATAGTCAAAAGAGGTTCAGCCAAGAGATCCTACAAAAATCTAAATAGCTGTGAGAATGACATTCCCACTAAACATATTTAATAGATATTCTATAATGTTCAAACTGCTGTGGCATGAGGCACTGTCTTAACCATATTTGTAGACGTCATTATAACGGTAGTTCATCCACAAAGTCATCAACTCGAATTTTAACAGTTACAAGTGAGGTGCGGAATTCATTGCTTCACGAAAAAATATGGTCCAATTAATGTATTTTTTAAAATACAACCTGTTCGTTTTCAGCGAATATTTATAATCACATTTTGTTACAAAGTTTTGATTTCCATTAGAATATAAACGATTTCAAAGATTAAAATTAGGTTTACCGCACTTATACACTCCGGAGGCTATATAGTGTGAATTCCCAAAAATGTGATACTTTATGTACCATAGCACCCGTTGTACTGAGTATAGTGAGCTGAAATTCAATAGGGTTTATCTGTGAGACGCTCTGAACAATATCCAATCATAAAATTGGTCATTTGTATATACTCCGGAGTTTGTGTCGTGCTAACAAACCAAAATTACTCCAAAAATGTGGTACGCCATGTGCCACAGCACCCGTTGTAGTGGCTCTGGGGAGCTGAAAATCAATAGGGCTCGTCTGTGAGATGTCCTGAACAACATTCAGATATCTCTCACACTCATAAAATTGGTGACTTGCTGCACTCCGGAGGCTGTTTCATCCTAACAAGGCATGTTAAACAAAATGGCCGATGACATACACACTGGATTTTTTTTCTAAAAACGCTTTTTTTCGTGTTTTTCTCAAAAAAAATTCTAAATTCCAACTTTTTTTGGAGTAAATCAATACCTCTCGAATATTAGATAGGATTGAGCAGAAAAGTAAAAATGTTACTTTAATGGAGAGAATTAGACGCAAGTGAAAAACGAGGTTTCTTCTAACTCTTCCTAAATACAGTTGGTCCGTTGGTTCGTTACCCATGCGTTATCAATAATATTCATACGAAATTAGTCGAAAAACTTTATGTTACATTATTTGGTTCTGTTTTTCTCTGTTGATAGAAAGAGATGCCACTTAATAATTATGTTGATTATGTTATCAAATATTAATGACGCATGTGTAAATAACCAATATAAATAAACGAAATGCTGTTAATATGGTTAATGACATTTTGCTTTCTGCAATATTTTTTATCATAGACATCCCTTTTGCGCAGTGACACTTTTTTTTCTATTTTTCTAGAACACATAGCATCACTTCAAACACGTTGTCCTTAATGTCAATTGCTTGACTTTATTTTGTAATTTTGGAACTATTCATATTTTTATGCGTTGTCAATATCAATAAAAATATTCTATTTAAAAACGCTTCCTTTTCTAATGTATTTCAAAAACAAGCAACATGTAGTAAAACATAATTGTGCACGTGAAATCTTCATTGTTATTAAGAAGTAGGCTTCTTAAAATTACCTTTCAATTCTGATCAACTTTTCTTATTAATTTAGATTCTTTAATAAAGCTTTTTTGTAAAGCTGAGAGCAGACTATAGGACAATAATAATTTCCGGCATCACGATGTCTATAGTTCACTAATATGGATATCTACATTTTCTATTACCCGACTTTCCTTTTGTGAGCTATGAGCGATCATTTTCTTTTAAATCTTCTTCAAGAATAATTTGAAATTTGACACCATCTTAATGCTACAGATAATCTCTCTTTGTCTATTTAACTAAGGTAAGTTTCCGTAAACTGCATTATCACAATGAAAATCTCGCCGTTGATGGGCACTTAATATAGATATCTTAAGATTTAATCTAAATAATCAAGATTCGTTAAGTGCACCTCCAGCAAGTTAACACATTTAATAATATCTTATGATATATTAACATAAACCAGTTGCAAATTATGAAAAGTAAACGGCTAACTATAATCAACACTGGACGTGTTCTTTTAGATCACGTCAACTGTCAGTCAAAATGTTTTTTGTATATAGCTCGAAAGGCTTTTATATGGATACTTGGTTGATATCATGATAGTAGCGAAAAACTAATAATTCAACCGAGAATATTTAACTATAAACAACAAAATATTTGTAGTATATAATACCACATAATAGTAAAAAACCAATAATTTGAATAAGGTCTAGTTAATACTTTTCCAGCATTGTGAAAGCCAATTAAGAAATGTTAAAGGTTTGAAGCTGAAAAAATCCTCCAATTAATTTAATTATTGTAGCCTGCATCTTATTAATTTTAGAATACATAATCCATCTTTTATTGTGCAGACAACATTTTTCAAATATTAAACTCTTCACAGAACAATATTGGAAGTATTTTGGAGAAGTAGCATGAAGAGCTTTGGAACAATATACCTAATTTGGGACGAGACAATAGAATATTATACACCAAGGTGGTGAAGACAGTTATTATTGACACCAAGATTATTTCTCGAGGGGCGTTGCCCCGAGCTTTCTCCAGGGGCTTTTCCCCAAGCGGAATAATTGTGAGATCTATGTCTTCACCACAGTGGTGTATATACAATCAGTTCAAAAACATCTTGACGAAGTAAAAATAGGTGACGCTAGTACCCCTATTATAAAAGATGTGATTTCAAATCATACGATGTATAGGGTGTCACAAGTACTACCACCAAATATATTATATACCATCGAAAAAGTCTTGAATGGAGCGAAGAAAAACATTTAGGGTGTTTTTTCTCTATTTGAAGTCAACAACCGTATAAATTGGAAAAAACTTAAAATTCCCATATTTTACAAATTTTAGATGGCCTTTAAGAATTTTTGCAGGGGTATGATGCGATAACTTTTCGAGCTCTATCATCCTGCAAAATTTCACTTGAAATCCTTAGAGCCATTACAAAGTTGCCACAAATATATATACCGACAAACTACCTAAAACGAGGGTACCTGTATCTCAGCTTTGAGTACAGCTAAGAGGCTGAAAATTTTAATGTAGCATAACATCAGCGCCCCGAGACAGAATTCCATTATGATCGCTATTTTTTCGGCAATTTGAAAATTGACATTTTGTATGAAAGAAAATTATTGTATATATAGAGTGACTTTTCATGGTTTAACATTTAAGTTTGTATTGAGCTTTTTCAGTGTTGTGGTTTATGTGGTGGTGTACTTGCGTCACTCGGCAACTACTGTTGCCTGTGATTTTTTCCACCACCAGCCAAATTTAAGACAAAAATTAAAAATATAAATGTTTCTTCTAAAAATATAGTAGCACAGGAATGCAAATTCGCCTTTCCACTGATAAAACAAAAATCAAATAGTCTGATACAGATTGACATTTTCACTAAGTAGGTAAACGAGTGCGCCCAGAAAACATAACTTATAACTCAACAGTTAAGTGAACGCACACTGGGCAACGAATGTCTTCTGAAGGATAATTTTCTGAATAGTATAAGTATTGAAAAATTAAAATTATGGCTACATACAATTTAATTCTTGCGCTATTAGATGATGGTAATATAATTGATGAACAGAAATATTGTTGCGCATGCAATAAATGACTTGCAGGAACCATTACCACATAATTATAACGTGAGAAGACGTGGTATTCGTGAAAAAAATAGGAATTATTATGAAGAAATAATTCCAGTGTGTAATGTTATGTTGTATTACTTATGTATTTATTGCACTAACATAAAAACATCACATTCTGCAACATGTTGTGCTCAATGAGCGCACTTGAAAACCGCTCAGAAAATTGGCGTCTGATCACCAAACATGTTGAGTTTCGCTCTCTGATCAAAGTGCCTTCACAGAATATTCACCCAAGGGTTGTGCAACAGTTGTGTTTTCTGAACGCACCCAACGTTTGTAATTATCGCCATGTTGTAGTTACGGAATGTCACCAGTCATTATTGGTTTAGCGCGAATTTTAAACTAATGGCATTTTTATTCAAATAATTTTATCGTGTTAGGTAATTTCAAGCAGCAAATACGTTAAAGAAAATCTCCTGGCTATTCTAAATTATGTTGCATAAGTTCTTGTTAAACTACTATCCCTGGATTCTCGAAACATTTGAGTTTGTCCATTATTGACCGAGGTCAACAATAGAAAAAATTATTGACCACTAATGGACAAATTCCATCTCTCAGTTGGCCAGAAGACGCAATAATTGTCAACTTCATAGCTAGTAGTGGAAAAAACAATTTTTTCTACAACTGCTATGAAAAGTAGCGTATTTCTCATAGCTTACTTAATTTCAAAACCATATGTTGCTCATACTGTGAGAAATGTCATTTCTCACGGCAATTTGCCCACACTACATACTATGCCTAGCCGCTTTCAGCAGGGTATCCTCGATGCCTAGCCGCTTTCAGCAGGGGATCCTCGATGGCTAGACTTTTTCTACAAAACTATTTACTTGTATTCTTTAAATTTGTGCAGTTGTAGAAAAAGTATAGTGTGCAACATGTGTTTGCGGCACTCGCCCTTCAGTCTCATGCCACAAACTTCCATACTCGTAAGAAAAGTTGAACTTACCCCATTTGTTGCACAATATACTATTTCCATTATTGGGAAAATAAAATATTGATTACACATTAAAATAATTGTAACATTTCACGCAAATGTCAGATCGTCAGGACCTGCAGATACTTGTAAATGCTGTTAATATGGAATGTCAGCAAATGGGAATAGATATTAACACAAAAAAAACAAAACTCATGATAATCTCTAAAACACCCGCACATAATGATCAATTAATAATAAACGATCAAGCAATAGAAAGGGTAGAAAAGTTTAAATACTTGGGTGCTTTCATTAACTCAGACCTAAATCAGGACCAGGAAATCCGTGTAAGGATTGAAATGGCAAGATCGGCATTTCTCAAATTTAAATCCATTTTTTGCAATAAAAATTTGAATTTAATACTCCGGTTGAGATTTATGGAGTGCTATGTTTGGTCCCAGCTATTATATGGTGTAGAAACATGGACGTTAAAGGCACAAATAACTAAAAGAATCGAAGCCTTCGAAATGTGGATTTACAGACGTATGCTGAAAGTACCATGGACAAGCCCGAATTACTAACGAGGAAATACTACTAAAAATAATAAAAATACGTAAGACAGCATATCTCGGTCACGTATTACGACATGATAAATACTCTCTGTTACAAGTGATTATGCAGGGCAGAGTTGAAGGAAAGAAGGGAATTGGGAGGAAGAAGAAATCATGGCTGAGGAATATCCGAGAATGGACAGACATGGGCGTTGAGAATCTTTTTCATATTGCTACGAACAGAGATGCTTTTAAGAGAGTGGTCGCCAACCTCCGTTAAATGGGGACGGCATTCGAAGAAGAATGAAATTCTCACAGTTACCTTTTGAATGTTAGTACTTATTGAAAAATATATAAATTCTGTATTTTGCAAGTCAGATAAGGAACTTATTAGCGGTAATATTATCATTATTAATAAAAAGTTCTTTATTCAAATATTTTTTATTCCCTTATTACAAAAAGACTAAAAGATTACATTAAAAGGAATGTTAGTCACGATGTACTGGAGATCTTCCGTCTTCTTGTGTGTTTCCATGGGTTTTAAGGCTCCATATTCTAAAAGCAATATCCAAAATGTTTTGTTTGTTTTAGTAACTTTGTACCCGGTATATAATTTTGGCTCCTAGAATCTTTCGGCTGAGGTATCCGTGAAAAGCAGCTAAAAACCAGGGTCTCAATAGTAGATGGGAGGTTTTAGTTTTGGAGAAGGCAACATGTTTTGTTGTTTGTGAATAGGGGGTAGTTCAATCCGGGGTGAATTTACTCCTGGTTTAAAAAAAGTGGGTTTGGGATTGAACAACCAACTTATGTAATTAACGATCCATGCATAAGTCTACACCCACTATCTCGGATATCTTCTGCGCGATTTGCGGATATGAGTGCATCTCGAAAATCTTTTGGCAGACAGTGGTTATAAAAAATTGATGATATTTTAGTTATGAAGTCTTTAATGGTTGGCATTTCGGCTTTGTCATGTAACCAAGTGTTTCTAGGAAGTTTAGGATAAGGCGTGTTGTGTTTTATTGCCATTCTTATACACTTGTTTTGTACCATCTGCAGGAAGTAAAAGTTATGCCTTGTACTTGTGTAATAACTGGTGCTGAATATGTAAGTATGGGTCTGATGATTTGTCTGTATATAAGTAATTTGTTTTGTGTAGAGAGTTGACTATGTCTGCAGAAAAGTGGGTATAGTTTGCTCATTGCAATTTTAGCTTTATGTACTTCGTTCCTAATGTGTGCATTTGCATTGGTGTTCCATTGCACTGTATACCCTACGTACCTTAGGGTGTTGCTCGGGGTGATGGTATGTCCGCCTACGCAAAGCTGCGATTGCAGTGAGCTCTTTTCCCTAGCTATTCTCCTGAGTAATAAATACTATGTTTTGGAGGCTATTTAGTTTTTGGTTTTTGAAATATGGTTAAATTTTTGTGTTAATGTGTGTTTCAATATCTTAAAGTGCGTGGTCTGGATTCTTTGCCGATGCTACAAACCAAGTATCGTCTGCATACATACCGGTTAATAGTTTTGGGGTGGTTGTGAGATCGTGGATGAATATTAAATAGAGCAAATACAGCGAACATGATGACTTTGTTTTGTTCCCGGAAACCTCCGATGAAGTTTAAAACTCTAATTATTTGTGCTATTGTACTATGTCCGCTTCTGAAACCGTATTGCTCGGGGGGAGGGGTAATATGTTATGTTATCCGTGAATGCTTGAAGCCTTTTTAATATTGTTTTATCTATCTCCTTTGCTTATTATATAGTGATATTGGTCGGTAGCTATCCACATAGCATAGTTGTTTTGTTTGCTTTGATTATGGGTATGATATTGGCAACCTTGAGCATATCGGGATAGTGGCCAGTTTTGATGTAATTTACGATGTGCGTTAATTGTACTATCTCTTTTCTAGTAACTTTTTAAGTAGACTGTTGTGAATGCCATCGTTTCCTGGGCCTGTTTTATTTTTAGTTGTTGTATGATGTTATATATTTCAGTGTATGACGCTAAATTGTCTGTTTAATCAGTGAATATATTGTTGTACTGTTTGTGTTATATTATGGTTATGGTTATGTATGTGGTGAATTGTTTATAAAGTTATTTTGAAAGTACTCCGATTTCAATCATGTCAGTGATTATGTGTCCATTGTTGTCAATTTAGGATATTTTTTATGTTGGGTTTTAAAAAAGCTGACAATCTCCCAGAACGAATTGTCTTCTGGTTTAGGATTGTTGAAGACGTTTGTCCAATTATAGTTTTTATATTATTTTATAAAGGTGTTTATTATGTTTCGGAAGTGTTTTGTCAGTGAGTGATCGTCGTCATGTTTTGTTTCTTGCCATCTCTTATGTACTTTATTTTTGGCTTGTATTAGTTTAGTGATGTAATCGGGAAGGGTATTGTGTATGTGTCTTTTGGTTTTGAGGGTATTTGAGTCGATTCTGGCAGCAATGATTGTGCCTTGTAAGTTTTCTATGGTTTTAGTAAGGTGTTCAGTGTTTTCTACTTTGTCTGTAACTATTGTGTTTTCATTTATGTATTTTCTAAATTTGATCCAGCTTGTGGTGCTGTAATCATATATGTTTTTAGTGGGATATTGAATCGAGTGTGGGAGCTTTAGGTGAATAAGGACGGGATCTTGATCGGAATTTAGGTCTCTTAGTGTTTTTGTAATGTTATTAATGTTTCGTCCTATTGTAATGTCTATTGTACTATATGGGAGTAATTGAAAAAGGGATGTGTGTCGGGTCATCGGTACTATATACGTTACACTCAGAGTTATCGCAGAATCTAAGGAGAGTACTTTGTGTTGGGTATTTCGGGCGTTTATCCCATTGCGGGTGTCTGTAGTTTAAGTCCCCTATACAATTAAAGCTTTGTTGTGTATTTTTGTTATATTAATAAATCAAATTCTAGTTTATTGCTAGGAGAGTTATATGCCCCGACTATTTTAATTTTAAATTGATGCTTTTTTATTAATAGAGCGATACCGCCACCGCTGTAATATTATTTGAGTTCTTTCTGGGCATAAAGTAATATTTCATTTATTTAGTCATCCAGCTCTATAATAGGTACACGCAATTTCATTCGTTATACTACTTAGTTGAAAATATAGTTTTCCTTCACTCATATTTATGCTTAACCTAATTTAGGGTAGTACCAATAGTTTCTAATCAAACAAAAATGTAACATTTATTGCTATTCCAGAATAAATGAATATTATTTACATTGTTTTCTACTGTATTTAAACAAACACGATAATTCATATTGGTTTAACTTGTGAGTAAAATAATGAGTTATCTACTATTTTAAACTCGCTCACCGTAGAATATATTGAAACCAAAACTTTACAACATATAAATATAACACAAAGAAATATTGTATACACCAGCTGTCCGACAACAAAGTAAGAGTCAAAAGAATCTAAACATAGAAAAGGCGAACCAGGTCAGGTTGTTATTTCTTTATGTAACCAAACCATTACCTGTTTTTACCTGTTTTCTTTTCTCACACTAGCACTCTCTCAACCCTTTTATTACTAAAATCTAAATATGTAAACACGCATTGCTTAATATGCATATGGGGAACCGTAGTGTTACCCAAATATCTTTTTTCTTTACGGCATCTTGGGTGATTTATTAATATATTATCGGGGCCTTGGTTTTTTATAATGGATTAGAGATAATATATTTAGTTTTTATGATAAATATATTGAGGGAAAGGGTTAATATGTAAACCAGGACTCTTTCAAGTTACGCAATTTAATACTTTATTATGACCTGGTGAGAACGAGTTCCACGGTATGTCGACAGCTAAATTTATCTACTGCATGTGAGACCCATTTTACTTTAAAAATCAGAAGACATGAGATTTCAACTGTCATTATAGAACAGATGGATTTCGAACTATTTTTACTCAGTTCATATTCTAAGTTTATTTTGTGATTTCCACCTGTTTAAAAGTATACTCTGATCTAAGCCTACGTTTTTTGCAAGTTAAGCTGGAATGATATCAAAACCTTTTCATAATTAAATTTAGGAAAGAAGTTATTCTCTATATAAATATCTGTGTGACCTGAAACCTAAAATACAATCATCGGATATTGAATTTTTTCAGGCGTTTAAGAGGTTCGTAAAGAATTAGCCTATCATATTGATAAGAATTTGAAGGTACAATTACATTCATTTGTGTCAAAAAACGAAGTTACAGAAGCTTCGTAATAATGAAAATTCACATAATGAAGGCTCACGAATGAAATGTATGACAAGAAACATCAAAACGTTTGCTAGTACACAATGCTTGGCTTTAAAATAGCTTAGAAATTACAGCGTTATTAACGAATGAAGGAAAATATAGTGATATAATTGTGGGAGACAACTATGAAACGGAAACATTTACTACAGATCCTTTGATACATTTGTTCAGTAGCAAAATCTCTCCAAGCACAACGAAATACGTGTAGGCTTTATGTCCGAGCGAAAAACAAAATAACAATCTAAAACGACTGATCATATTAATTCGAAAATCGAATGTAAAACCACCATTTCCAATAAAAATAAAAAATATTTTTTAGTACAGAGGATTACACATTGCCATACAATTTGGGGTATCGATAAATGAATATAAATGTTGTTGTATTAAAAGAGCAGGTCAATTTTTATCTATCCTATTGTTCAGCATTTTTGTTCATGACGATTCAACAACAGGGAACAAACATAAACCTTCGACATAGATATTTTTAAGTGAAAACGAGTAGAGAGTCATTAAAAACAAAATTTGTTCAGCGAAAGTCTTGGAGGGTTTCTGGTACGTTTTTATGTAGAAGATAAAATTAATAATTCAGTTTCTTCCTCGTTGCCTTGTTTCCTTCGTACTCCTATAGGGAATAAGATTGCATCTACTTACATATGTATTCAAATTGTTCCATTCTCTTCAGTTTTTGCCACTACTGCATTTTTCAACGTTTTTTCTTTTACTGTTTGTTTCCACTCTATAACAATTTCTTTCTCTCTTCTTGGTTTTAACTAACGTTTGTTGATTCGATAACTTTTTCAATGATATTATCCTATTTAATTCTTTCTATATGTAAATAGGAACTTAGTTGTTTTGTTTATATGTTCTTAATAATATAATGTTTCAGCTTAATACTTTTTCCTATTCTCTCGTTCCTTTCTGGGTTATATCTATTTGGATTTTCCAGTTATTTTACGCTCAAAATTAATTTTTGTAGATCCTAAGCTTTATATAACTCAAGACTCACTTGTGTAATATATGATAGTGTTGATCTGACTACCGTATTGTAGACTTCTAGTATTCCGCTATTTTTCCCATTATGGTTTTTATTTGGGGTGTAATTAAAATTTTTAATCCTATCGTTAATATTTAAATCTATCTTTTCATCCTGTGTCATCACACTTTCCAGATATTTGTCTATTTATAATGATTTTATTCTACTCTTGCCTTTATTCAAGTCCATTTTATCTTTTTCATTTTTATATACTGTTATACTTTCCCTAAACTGAATTACTATTACACTATAATGGGACTGTGTAAAGTTTAGAACAGTTACGTCGTTTTTACTTTTCTGCATATTTGTTATATTTATAAAACTTACAATTATACCAAATACCTTAAAGCTCTTTATTAATAGCATTGTTGTGTCTCGTGGACTATTCACACAACAGTTATTTTCTAGAGGTTGTGGATATTTGAATATATTAGGAACCATATACCAAATTAAAATATAGTTTAGTGAAAGCAATCGCTTATTTGCTTATGAACAAAAAATATTTTCTCTCTTATAACAATAATATAGTGAGTAGCCCTGTACAGTAAATAAGTGCCACACAGTAACAATTGTATACATTCAACTTAAATTCTTGTTTCAACAACATGCAACACAACCAGCTTTTTTCTAAGGTATAAAATTAATACATATTAATATGTGTTTTCAAGGTGTGTACGTAGAAGGTAGTTTTCTAGAATATAAATGAGTTAAATTAAAATAATTTTCTACATTATTTCTCCTGTTCGCATGTACATAATTGATAACGAGGTAACTTGTCGGTATATTTGTTGGTAACTTGTCCAAATATTAGAGATCGAACGCTCTGATTAATACAAGAAGAGGAAGTTTGTCTAACTTAGTTGAAATGAGATAAGCATCTGTTTCGTACATAATACGAATTTAACGTATTAAATATTAACGGCTTTACACTTTGTTGGTTACCTGTTATATTTATTCTATAATAAAATCGACCACTGGCATGCATAGGAGGCGTGCACGAAAGTCCAAATCGTAAGATACAAGAAATATAACAACTCCCTTACTGTCGAGACTGGCGAACGATTTTACATCAAAGTAAAAATTATTTGAGGCAATGGTGAGTAATTAATCTTGCAAATAGAATTATTTATAAAATAGATTTTTTAATACAGGTATCTAAGGAAATTTTCTCTTAGAATTTATTATTTAAAGACAATTAAAAGTTTTCTATTGTATCTGAAGTAAAATATTTATATTAATTTTGAAACTGTTGATTATAGAAAGACATGCCTCATAATTGAAGATTTCCGATATTAAATTTGGTTTTTGAATATAGAATATTTTTTTTTGTTTCAGTAGTTTTCACTTGACAATATTCTATTTTATTTGAATTCCTATTTAGCTTCGCTAATAGAGGGCAGTAGTTGCACCTTGTTGACTTAGTAAGTATAAGCATCGTTTTCTCTGTCACCTAACGATGATAAGAAAAGGTTCAGATCTGTATTGAAGAGTCATTATTGTTTGGTGGTATAGCTTCATTAGTTTTCGCTTTCAAAAAGTTCAATATATTCGGCCGTAGCGTTAATACTATTAATTGACGATAATTGAAATAAGTATTAAATTATTGTTATAGAAGAAGCATTATAGTTAATAATCAAAAAGTACCGCGACGGATGTTTTTAATTTCGCCAAAGAAGGTCATAAACTCTTTTATTATATGTAACTTCGTCAAGAAACCTTTTCAGGTACCTATAAAATGCAACATGTATTCTTACCAAAACGGTGGGATCCGGATAGGTACAATTATTATTTAAGAAGAAATGTTAATAGTGGAGACCTCCCTAGATTTATTTGTTCATTGACGACTTCATATTGTGGGATTCTTAAGTGTCTTCTAATTCCTCAAGTAAATGTAGCTCTTGTTTCTTATCATAAATATATAGTAGGGGAGAGTGAGGTACATTTGGACTGTTACGGGGTTTTGAAATATATTTTGTAGTAATTTTTATTCAATTTCATAACTTTTACTCATAATTAACAGATCAATGTTTGTTCTATAAGGGTTTAAATTTGAAATATATATTTTTGTACTACTTCATAAACCATCTATTAAAAAGTGCCAAACGTCCGTATGTGCCCCACAGTGGGGTACTTTGGGATAACTGTGGAGTAGTTTGGGAGTTCCGAGTAGCAAGCACAGGGACTGGCTTATAAATCCATTTTATTTTTATTGAAAATAATATTTGAGAAAAGTATTACTTGTTAATACAGAAAAACAAGTCAGTTTTCAAAACACAAACAGAAAAAATATTACCTATTGTATATTGTAAGAAGAAAAATCTAAATCAAGCTGAATACAATCTGCTATTCTTGAAGTACCAGACTTGTGGGTTGGTGTTGGAAGAAAATAAATAATTTTAGATCTCAAGATTGTTGCCGTCTACAGAAGGGTATACAAAACCAACGTTTCCTTTTTTCCTGAGAAACTGTACCTCGTATTCTTAGTCTACATAACACTTAACAGTTTTTTTAATATAAAATTAGACTAAGACAAAGTCATTTATAGATATGGAATCGGTATCTATTAATAGTAGAGGATACTTCACAGCTTCTTCTAAATCAAAATTACTTTCAATATCTGAATCTGATGCATCATCCTTTTTCATTGCTTTAAAAATTTTTTCGACCTCCATATCGTCACCTGTTGAACTAGACTTGGTTCTTTGTGTTTTACGCATTTTACATTTTCTGTTGTTTTTATTTGTGTCGGAAGCATGTTCAAACATCCGTTTCTTCACTTGGTTCTTCTTTTTTTCTAGACCTTGTTTATTCAGTTACTTCTGTCTTTTCTTTTCTGCTGCTTCTTCTACTTTATCGTTTTCTGGAGTGCCGGTATTAATAGCAGTCTTTCCCCGTTTTCTCGAACTGGATTTGTTCTTTGGATCGGCTTTTGGTAAAGGGCATACTTGCAATAAATTCAGTTTTTCTTACCGTTGAGATTCGTAAACATTGTATCCAAAATGTCGTTGAATATTTCAGAAACCACTCATCTTTCGTTTCAGATACAGATACTTTCGTAAGAAACTGATCTGTTATTTGTTAATGGTCGACTAAGAATTTTGAGAGAAACAGATTTACTATTCGTTAATTGCTGACCAAGGTTTTCAGAAAAAACTGATGGAACAGATATTCATTTTTCACTCCTACGGGAGCGTTATTATTGATGATGCTATTTACAGCAGCAGCCATGTTATCTTCTGATATAAATGACCGCTCCGTAGTTACGACTATCCTGGGAAGAAATAGTGAAGTATATAACCGATCAATTTATATATTAAACTTAAACGGGGCACATTATGGATTCTTTTTGTGACGTCATATCGTCTCGTGCAAAATTCGATATTCTAATGTAAATGTGTCATTCTACTAGGAAGCGTTTTCGTACCCTCAACAAATAAATGTACCTTCATATAGGTTATGAAATGTTACTTAATTGTAGTGTTAGAAAATAATAATGATCTATGACTAATTGTAATATTGATATTGCTTTTTTTTCAAATACCTAGTGTACTTTAAAATTATTCATGTACTTCTATGTTACTGTGCTGATTGCAATTATATGGCGTAAAGAATTTGGGTAATTTACTTCTAAAGGTATGATTTTAATTAACTCAAATTATTATTCCTCACTACCTTTATGATTCCTATGATAGCTTTATGATGCAATTTATAATATTTAACCGATTATAGCTAATTTTCCCTATGTTTCTGTTTAATTTCTTTATTTATATATCATTCTGTCTACTGTTACAACCTGCGTGGCGTTAACTTAATTTCAAAGCTTATCATATCAGTTCAATATATATATACGAGATGGTTTTAAAGGGGATATTTTCGTTTTGACATTTAATAATTGTATACTTATATTACATTCTATTTTAAAAGAAATTGTTTAGTTTGTTGCTATAGATACTATCTTTGAAATATTATTAGACATATTACCAGAAAATGAGATGGTTTTGAGTTTATTTAGTTTGGTTAGGATGTGGCTATTTGTTTAATTGTATTAATTCCTCTATCAAGTAGGAAAATGTGCCATTATAACTAATTTTTTCTAAACAAACTAAAAAAGTACAAAATTACAAAACCGTCACATATGCTGGTAATATTTCAAATATAGTACCTTTCGCAACAAATACAACAATTTATTGTATAGCAGAAAGTAATGTATGTACAAAATTGTTAAATGTAAAGACAAAAGTATCCCCATTAAAAAAGTGTGGTAAATAGAAACTTAAATGACCAGAATGAACACTTACGAACGTACAGATTAAAACATCCAGGAAAATATCATTACGCAAACATCTACTTGACACTCTACATAGTTGTGATAATAAACAAGAACTAGATTTCCTTGAGGAATTAGAAATTAGAAGACACTTAAAAGACGTACAATATGAAGTTGTCAATGAACAGATAAATCTAGGGAGCTCACCACTATTAAACTGTCTTCTTAAATAATAATTGTAAATATCAGCAGATAATTGTTTTCCTAATAATATCTAAGCTTTAATATATGTAATATTATATCTTCTTTTTTTCTATGCATATGTACATATTAAGGCAATCACAAAATAGGACACTTCTTGGTCTAGCCAAAAATAATTATTAGACATCAGGTAGGCATCACATCAAATGTAACTTCTGTCATTCTGACGATGACATTTTTAAAATTTCGAAACAATTATCATTATATAGTGGAATTATTTGAAAATAGTTTGTAACGATAACATGAGTAAATTCCACAAAGTAAGGGTTGATACACTAAGTTTATTCAAAATTATTGTTATTCATTAATCTGAAATTTAATTATTCAGTGAGATATACAATGGATCCCATTAGACTTAATGTACTTGTTCTCTTCATATAGATAATAGAATACGTATAATATTAGTCCTAGGTATTTCAGTATTGTTTATATAAATAGGAGGTGTTTGTTTACTCTACTTTCTATTGTTCGAACGACTTTGTTGACGGAGATAATCATGTAGTTATTGAGTAATATTGTTAATGTGTTCATGTCTAAATAAATTATATCATCAGCAAAAGTACCTACCCATTTTTACTGAATTATAAAAGGTTTAATTGTGCCTACATTTGATTTTTGACATTTACAGGTGAACCAGACAACCATTTTGAATAGAGAGATTTATTGGGAGCTTTCATAATGGTTACTTAATTAACAAAATTCTTTATGCGTGGTAACAAATAGTTTTGCCTTGTTGCAGTGACTAGTTTCAACAAAATTATTGCGTTTATTATACATACAATGGATAAGCTCTCCTTATTTGATTATATAAGCCGCGTTCAATTGCAACATTTCTGCACATCAACCATTCAAAGTACCCATTGTCTGGTTTTTTCCTTAGTTTTTAAATCCTGGCAAGTGTGAACAACACATTACTATCTCTCATCTATCAAAGAGTCGGTTGATGAGATAAGGGAATGGTAGAAAGCTGTGGGTTATCTGTGGTAGAAAGCTGTGGGTTATCTGTGGTAGAAAGTTAACGTTTATATTTATACATCGTTGCCAATTGTCCTACCAATAAGAAAGTGCTCTATAAAGAGAAGTTAGCGCAAGTCGAAATAAACAGTTAGAACAAGCAATTTTATATAAAGAGTGGCGCTAATATAGTTTCAATGCTTTATAACTCTTTTATTTATGAATAAACGAAATGAAGTCAGCGTCAGACCGATAGCTGGATACCTTAAGGTCCATATTGGAATGATTACTGCCTTGTACAATAGTATTTTGCTAGGATAATAGTATAGTTTACACATGTGCCTGTTGCTATAATTTCCGATAATTTGATCAGTTTTCGTGAAATCTATCTTTTATTTTTTAGTCAACACTTGACCGATAATTTATAATTAATTCGATCATTTTATGAATAACGAATTAAAAAGAAATTCAGTTTTGTTTATGATATGCATAAAAACTAAATTATTTTAACCTTCATTTCTTCGACATGTGAAAGCTGGTTTTATCATATTGACGCAAATACCGCCTATAATATTTATAAAACAATAATTAATTGATCCTATATCTGTCCTCAAAGTGTAATTTTGTATAATGTATCAAACCTTCAGACAACTGTATACCTGAAAATTGATATAAATTATAGATAGTCCAACTATAGAAAACGTAAAAAGAATCGAAAGTAACAATATAGGTAGGCCGAACTCACTGAATTAAATATAAACTTATAATATCATTTCTAGATTTATCACGAAAAAACGCTGTTTCTAACAAAAGCACTACCATCAAAATTTCCATTGGTTACATAACTTGTAGACATTCTAGTCTATATTATTCATATGTCACGTATTGTATATTATACGTAACAGTATTGATTCGAACATTGCCCTAATAATAGAACAATTTATAATATATAGATTATACATAATTGATTTGTTTGAGATTTTTGCTACTCACTACCACAATAGACTCTCACGAGTCGCAGTGGAGCGCCTCATTGACCCACTCATTATAAACCTAACCTAACCTAACCCCCTGTTGTAGCCGTAAATTTGTATGGAGAATTTTGTTATGAACCTGTTCATTAAAAAAACTAATATATTAATATTTGTTTGCAGAAAACTGAAAACAATGTTAATAAATAAATGTTGGAAAGCTACATTCTGCAAAAAAAGATGACAACAGCAGAATGAAAAAAATAACAAAAATAGAACGTGAAAAAATTGTGTTTATACACGTTTTAATAAAATGTGAAATTTACACAAATGAATGAGTCAACATTTTATATTTTACAAAATAAAACCAGCATTACTTGCTTAATACTCTCATGCAAAACTCTCTTGAATTTAAATTCAAGCTCTTTCAGAAAATTCTAATATAGGGGAACCTGGTGATAAAGATCATTTAAAAAAGTGTACCTGTGAATTTGAAAATTCAATCAATAGAAGATGAGATATACCCTGTGAAAGGTGTATGTACATTATATTTTAGAGACTTGTAATGAGAGTTACCATTGTAAATTTGATTTTATGATATTTAACCAACTAGCTATTTCTAATTTGTGAGTTATCCTTATCATCCATTGAAACGAAGTCCTGAAAAGTCGCCTGCTGCTCATTTAAGTCATTCCTACATGTGATAAATATTCTATCCCATTCTGGAAACGTTGCTCAGATCTCCAGCTACTCTTGTAAGCTCTCAGGTTCAGATACATTCGTCACTTTGAATCCAGCTTTTTTGAAGCAATGACTAATAATTGTGGTTTTGCTAACGGAAAACCAAGCTTTTCTTGCAAATCTCATGGCCTGGAGGATGTTAATTTCTGGGCTTTTATTCAATTCTATAGATTTGAGAACATACTGAACAACTTCTTTCCTGTAGTAAACCTTAAAGTTGTTGATAGTACCCTAATCCATGGGCTGCAATTTACTTGTGGTATTGGCGGGTAAGTACAATAATGTAACATAGTCTAATTTGGGCATATTATTGTGAGCTGTGCAGTTGTCGACAAACATAATGATTTTTCGTTTTTGGGCCCCCATATCGGCGTTCACTTTTCTTAACAAATCTGCAAATAATTCAAAAGTCATCCAGGCCTTTTTATTGTTTTCATAATTAACAGGCAACGTTTTAATACCCTTGAAGCATCTTGGGCTCTTAGATTTTCCAATTAAAAGAAGTGGCAGTTTTTCAGTTGCAGACATATTCGCACTTACAAGTACAGTGACCCGATCTTTACTCAATTTAACACCATGGCAAGGCTGACCTTTGAATGTAAATGTTTTATCCGGTAGACACTTATAGGATAAGCCCGTTTCATCGGCGTTGAATACGTCATCGGGGGAATAATCGTGTAATAAAGCTGGAAGGTTAGGTTAGGTTAATCCACTAATTACATTCGTTATTGTCCACAGAATTGCTCTCGACACAAACATTTTTGAATGCGATATCGTTACTTCTCTTAAATCCCTCTAACCACCCATTACTGCCAGGAAAATTATAATTATAGCTCCATACTTGCAAATTCCTGAGCTGTCTCTTCAATCATTGATCCGCTTAGTGGAATGTTATTATCCCGTACCTGCTTTATCCATGTACAGAGACACTTTTCAACTTCAGGATACTCTGCTGCTCGTATTCGTTTGAGTTCTCTTTTTGCATCAATACACTGAGACCGAATTTTCTCGTTGTTATTAATAATTCTACACAGGGTTGACTTTGGTATGTTATTCTCCCTACACAGTTCATCGCGCGACTTTCCACAATCATAATCTGATAAAAGTTGTATTGTTTCAGATACTGATAACGTTTTATATTTACGTTTGGACATTTTGTACACTTGTATTCCCTTGTTCTTAGGTCAAAACCTGAGATAGTACTGACAAACAAAGTATGCGCGGAAGACGACGCGGAATGTATGTAAACAAACATGTCAAAATGTTGGAAAACCTGATTAATTTGTCTCACTTATACAGGTAATTGAGCTACAGAGTCTCAATTATAGAGGTAAAAATCTAAAAAGTCTTAGAATTCAGATCTCATTTAACCAGGTTCAAAAAGTCCCATTAACAGAGGTAATTTAATGAAAAAGAACCAGGACCTCATTGCAACTCTCAATAATAGAGGTTTCTCACTTATCCAGGTCCCCCTTAACCAGGTTTCACTGTATTATCTAGAAAACCGCTTTGTAACTTATAAATGTAACAATTCATATTAGTCGCTAAGTACCAGTTTTAGTTGGTGCGAATTTTATAAAAAAAGAGTCTTCTGGATACGAGGAATATATAACGTTAACAAAGAAACCATATTACAATATCTCAAAAATCAAAGTCAACATATTTAGAGTTATCAGACTTCTCCCATTCTCACAGATGTTAGAAATACGACGATATCTATACTCCATTCGTTGAACATGCCAAGCAATTTAATATTTGTGGAAGGCATACAAAACGGTTAATCTTCATAAACCATAACCGCCCCTTTTAATTTTATTAGTAAATTGTGTCTTGGTCTGCAAACTGCTAGGAGCAGAGAAGTAAAAAAAGTAAACTATAAGTCCCTGAATTTTGAATTTTTGTGAAAAAAATGGCATCAACCCAAAGTTTTAATCCAACGAAATTTAAAGGTTAAACTCTAAAAATTGTTATGCTAAACGTGTATGATGCTTTCGTGCACGAACACCCAACGTGTACCGTTCGCAGTGTCGATTCAAAATGTGCCAATATGACAGAAATTGGAGAAACTACCATTTACAAGCCTGTGAAACAAAGAAAAAACGCTTTAATTATGGAACCTGCGAATAAGCCACCAGAGAAAAAACCAAGAGAAATCAACTAGGCAGTTAAACATGTTATTAGAAATAAAGTTCATTGATTTTACCGTAATAAGCAAATACCAACAATCGACAAGGTTTTAGCAATACTTACTGATGACGAAAATTTGCCAATAATAAAGAGAACCCAATTATGGAAAATTTTACATGAATTAAATTTCATTTGGGAGATCGACCGTAGATCAGCAATGGTGAAAAAAGAGATAGTTTGTTGGGAGACGGAAATATTTGAAAGACATACAGAAATTTACAGATTGAAAATGAATATTCTATTTAAATAAAACCTGGCTGAATGAAGGGTACACTCTCACAGAAGTCTGGCAAAACAAATCGGTTAAAAATACTTGGCAAGCTTTTTTAGAAGGTTTAAAGACTCCAATTCTGCTAGGTCGTCGATTGATAATAACCTAGATTGGGGTGACGAAGGTTGTAACGATGTTACTTTTTAATGTTTTCATTTCCAGCAACCATGCAGTATACATTTCATTTTATTTAATAATTAAATCGCCTCTCTTTCGAAATTTAACTATGAGTATTTATTTTTATATAAATGTACTGCTTCTGAGACATCCGGTATATCCTTTTGTCGAGTTCACTTAAACCAGTCTGCTAATGTGCGCGCATTTTCAAAATTTTAAGGAGGAGACTTCGTAAGTGGGGTAGGAGAATTTAATAAAAGGACGTAGCATACAGGTAAACGGGGCTTTTTCTTTCTTTTCCTGCTTGAAAATTACTTTGTGTTCACGCCGAATACTGTGGCTGGTTTTTGTGAACCAGGTAAGTGGATATAATTTTTTTTTTCTGTGAATAGCTATTATCATCCAACGCTTAGCCGCTTTTATTTTAACGTTCGAATTCATAGAATTTGTGTACAATTCCGAAGTTAGAACATATAGTTTTAGATACAACATATAGAGTCACTTTTATCTAAATATTTAATCCCGTCCAACAAGCCGTTGTACTGTTAAAATTCAGTTTCTTTTGCATTTGCTTAGAAAAATCTCGTCTGGATTCGCTGCTGAGCAGGAATCAATTCGGGAGGCCTCTAAGGCAGATTTAATTTAAGAGATACGAAATAATCTCAGAAGTATTCGCTGCTGAGCAGGGATACCCAAGAGAGGTTTTCGCATTCTGCTGGTAGTTGTCATTATCTGAGAATTTGATTTCGTACAATAGGCTGTTGTTTGCTAGTAAAACATATAGAGTCACTTTTATCTGAATATTTAATCCCGCCCAACAAGCCGTTGTACTGTTGAAATTTAGTTTCTTTTGCATTTGCTTAGAAAAATCTCGTCTGGATTCGCTGCTGAGCAGGGATTAATTCGGGAGGCCTCTAAGGCAAATTTAATTTAAGAGATACGAAATAATCTCCGAAGTATTCGCTGCTGAGCAGGGATACCCAAGAGAGGTTTTCGCATTCTGCTGGTAGTTTTCATTATCTGAGAATTTGATTTCGTACAATAGGCTGTTGTTTGTTAGTGAAATTTTAGATACAACATATAAAGTCTAGTTTATCTGCGTATTTAATCCCGCTGAATAGGCCGTCGTACTGTTAAAAAAATTTAGTCCGTTTGCACCTGTTTAGAAAAATCTCGTCTGGATTCGCTGCTGAGCAGGGATCAATTCGAGAGGCCTCTAAGGCAGATTTAATTTAAGGGATACGAAATAATCTCAGAAGTATTCGCTGCTGAGCAGGGATACCCAAGAGAGGTTTTCGCATTCTGCTAGTAGTTTTCATTATCTGAGAATTTGATCTTGTACGATAGGCCATTGTGTTGATCAGTAAAACCTAGTTTAGTTGAATCTAGTGAAATCGCTAAGAAATTCCGGTGGCTATTGAGATTAACCTAGCCGCCGAGACTAGTTAATTGATTATTTTCTTCCGCTTTATTTAAAAGGTACACAAATACTAAGAACCGATATAGTACGCTCTGTTAGTGCAACCATAACGCTTTCTCTGTGCATTTTGACATATTATCACTAAGAACTTTGTATTGTTTTCACCTGTTACGTACTAGTAGAATTCTGCACGTTATTCTCCGCCTCCGTTGTAAAATAGCTAGAATATTTATTGCTTGGTGTCAGTCCGCTTTTGGTTTGATTAGTAACGTAGATCTTTAGTAGTAGATTGTGATATTTTTGTAATTTCTCATTTATGTAAAATTCAAATCTATTTGTGGAATTAAAATTAATAATTTCTCCAGTAGCGAGTAGTTTATTTTGATATTTTTGTAATTTCTCATTTATGTAAAATTCAATTCTATTTGTGGAATAAAAATTAATAATTTCTCCAGTAGCGAGTAGTTTATTTTGATATCTTTGCAGTTTCTCATTTATGTAAAATTCGATTTTATTTGTGGAATTAAAATTAATAATTTCTCCAGTAGCGAGTAGTTTATTTTGATATTTTTGAAATCTCTCATTTATGTAAAATTCAATTTTATCTGTGGAATTAAAATCAATAATTTCTCCAGTAGCGAGTAGTTTCATTTGTTTCATAGTGGTAAGCAATTAAAGCCTGTTTGCACACTACGTATCCGGAAAGGTCCATAACAACAGACCCCTGGAATTACTGAACCTCCATCTGTGGCTACCCTGGTAACTCTCGCCGCCGTATTTTCGAGAGTTCGGTGGAGTAAACCACCCCAAAAAATCTGGCGCCCGAGGAAAACTAGGAAGTACCAAAGCCGTGGGTGTCATACTGACGTCCGTGATTCTTTTAAGGGAAAGAAGCACGTCACAAGGTTTGCTTAAATTTCTGTTAAAACCTACCAAATATTACCACAAAGAAATGAAAGCCAATGTTTTTGAAGAGTTTTTCGAACAAAAAATGGTGGATTTAATTCCTATTAACTCCGTCATAGTTTTGGATAATGATTATTCAAGGTTAAAAGAACCGTTTTCCACTGCTAACTGGAAAAAACTGTGCATAAAAAACTGGTTAGTTGAAAAGTGAATTACTACTAACACTGATGTGTTGCAGAAAGAACTTCAAGTGTTGCAAGGCAATATACATCAGCATCTAACAAAATACGCTATTGATGAAATGGCCAATAAACGTGGAATTACCGTTCTTCGATTGCCACCATATCACTGAGAATTGAATCCGATCGAGATTATTTGGACACAAATGAAAGGATATGAAGTTCGTCACAATACAAAATGTAAATTTGATGATGTTCGGTAACTTTTATTGCAATCATTATCAAAAATTACAAACGAAAATTTGCAAAAAGCAATAGAATACTTAAAGATGAACAATATATGGAGGAGCTTGACAATATGGTATAGGGAAGTATAGAACCACTTATTATATATTTTGAAATCGATTGAATGAAGTAAAGATGACCTCGACTATCAATTATAAATATAAATATGTTGGGTAAGTTATTTGATTAATTTTTTAAAAACTTTTCTATTTTGTATACAAGTATTATATCTAAATTTTTAATCAACATTTGCACTATTAAATCATTCAATGTTCCACCCCTGAACATAGATTTAAGCCTCATTTAGATTTTATGGTTGTATTGTTAATGTACCCAAAAAGTTACAGATTTAGGAAGATACAAGATGTTCAAGCTAAAATACCATAAAACTATGTAAACGGGTATAAGCGAGATGCAAGTATACATTTATTTTAGAGAGAGCCGCTTTGTGAACTTATTTTGTATTACCTTCTGTCAGGTAATTTGCGTCGTCCGCTAAACGAATGAACTATATCAGAATACAATTAATTTTATCCAAACCGTGAGTAACTAAGCCCAGAACCAATGATCTAATAACCATAGATGAGACAATTCATTCATAAATAGTAACAAATTTTGTAGCCAAGATTGCTTATAGGCAAGACGTGGGGAGGAGCCAAGCGGGGCAACTAGTGGGAATTACATTGCTTTTACTATAAGATCAATGACTAGTTTATTATATCATTTAGTGGAATCGTTTATTGCGGCGTTGCCGTACTTCAGTTGTTTTAAAGTTATAGAAGAAAATAAATATTTTTTCAAACCATAAATTCCAATACAAACCTTAAATATATGTTTAATTTGACCTAATAGACTACCATGTTTCAGGACATACGCTAACTGCGACATGTGTCAATACTGTAGCAGCTTGGATACGGTGGAACACACAATATTCCATTGCGAAAGATGGAACCGACATAGAACAACGACAATTTAACAGTGGACACATTTGTAACTCAGATGTTAGAGAGATAAGAGATAAGAGATATTACGAGCCAAAAAGAAAAGTATGAATATGCGAGACAAGAGAGAGTTGCAGAGCAGGCATAAGAAAATGAGACCGGGGCTGCCTTGATGTAATGCTAGCCAGCGGTTCCAAAGCAGACTCCCTCGGAGGAGGTGTTGTTTTACTTGGTTGAAGTCCAAGTCGCAGCAAAGAGCTGCGCGCATGATGCATTTTTTCACCTCCGGAAAAGAAATAGACTACCATTATCATTTCTTTATTAAATTTATGCTGTAAACGATTTCAATAGTAATGAGCTAGTTTCATGGGTATGAATTAACAAGTGAAATCATATCAGAAGGATTAAGAATAACATATATTTTTCTATGATAACGATATTTATCTCAAAAAGTTATAAATGTCTTCGAAAATTAGATTTAAGAATTTTATTAGATTTAAATAAACCTCTCTAAGTCGACCAATGGCAGAATCCCTTGTTGTCAGATTGAAAGTATGTTCTGTTGACAAATCCTACTTGGCTATCCAAGTTAATTAATACAAAGTGGAAGTCGACTAAAAGAATTTTACAATTGACATCGATATCCACAACCAACCTCAAACAGATATCATCCTCGCTGACTTAACAGTTGTTTGAGTTATATTATTTTATAGTAGAAATTGTGCTTCTGTTTGATTGCCTTTTAAAAGAAATATTTAAAATGGATCCAGGTTTCACCGCAGCTAATTCGACAAATCTTCCTCAAGTGGATGTGAACATGGTATCTCAGTCACTCGAACTCCCCTAAACAGAAGAAGAATAAGCGATCCGGTACTGAATCGAGTTCGGAATTATGGAGTAACGCAATTTGTGTATGTGCGTTACCTCACATATTTTCCAAACAGCTCAACCTACATGGAGAACATTTAATTTTCATTATACATACATTATATTTTCTATTTGGAAAGCGTCATCAAAGCAGTTTAAAATACTACGCGAGACTTACCTTTTTTAATAAGAGGCACCCGATTAGGAGAACATTATTTGAAAGAGTACGTTTGACAGTACTTTGCGTTTCTCTTTAATAGGTGTTAAAGAAAAAAGATAACTAGTCTACTTATAAAGTTTTCCCTCGTGACAACAGCGCAAAATTTATTTGTTTGCCATTGGCTCTAGCCTGCCACAGTCTACCACAAGAATTACAATTTCAATATTTTTTTTTCATTTTTATTTGAAATCGTAGAGTGGCGTTATTAGTTGCAAATACTTAGTTCAGACCCAATATATCTTGTGACATTTTCATTGACATGGAACTAGCTCATTATAAACAATGTTTTAAGTTTCTACGTACATAACAATATTTGTAATAGCATGTTTGGCAATCAATATGGGGGGAAGGCGCTTTTTTCACGTAAATAAACAGTTCGATGTTGGCCATAAGTTTATTTCTGTATGTTATATTTATGGGTTATTAGATCATTGCCCAGAACTTTGGTGAGTTTAGGAATTCAAAGCTGCCTATAAGTTGCTCGTGAGTTAGTTATAAACCATAAGCCACTAGTGTGTAATAAACCATAAGTCACTCTTGATAAAAAACAATTGAAATTTAACATTTTATTCAGAATACATTACAGAACATATTACATAAAATTATGTATGGAACTCGTGTGATATCGGTCATAAGTCATTCTTAAAAACAAAGCCACTCGCTCAAAGTGATCGTGACTTACCCGTTTTTTCTCCTGACTTATTTCCCTTATAGCACACTTGTACCATAAATAACTGTTAACTATAAATTCATTTAACGTCTTTGCTGATAAAGAGTAATTTGATGTCAATCGAGACTCACAGCTCGTTTGAGATTGTTATTGATTAGGAGGACATCTACAAATATTTATATGTTTATGTAGACTTCGAAGAAATTTTCATAACTTTAGATAGAGTAGGTATAGTTATTCCATCCAATAAACGCATATTTACGCTTCAGATTGACTGTGTGGGATTGAAAAAATTCATTTTTATGAATTCTTCCATGAATAAACTAAGGAAAACTTAGCCAAAAGAAATCTCGTAATCATAACATATCCTTTTCATTTGCCGTTACAAATTATAGTCTCACTTCTTTTGGTTCTTTATAATTATAATACGTTTAAGGTGTAACTCGTAATCTTTATCTTCTGCCAAAAATTTCATTCGAAATTAATGATTATAATTAACAACGCCCCGTGTTATTAGAAAACTGGGTGGTTCTGAGAAACACAAATTAAAAAGACTGGGTATCGAATCGTTCGGAATCAGTACGGTACTTTTGGGGAAACGTAAGGGTAAATTAAATTGAATTAAAAAAAAGGACTGGAGATAAAATTATCTGTTTTATTCATCAAGCAGGTTTAAGTAATGAACACAAAGTATATTGTAGATTTCTAAGAGTGTTCTTGTTATTTAAACCAATAATGTAAATGGAAGTATAGTACGATAGTCCCAAAGTACTTTGAGCTGTTATCGAATGTCCAGATCCATGTCAGACTAAACCCGCTTTATCCCTGGATGCACTGTATCAAAAGTATGGCAATATGTGAATATTCAAAGCAGTCGACCAGGTTTTATGGAGAGTTTTCGTATCGATGTAAAAATTCCTTTTGTTAATGAGCTCAGACATTATTACGCGTATCGGCAGTGAAAGAATTTGTGAAAAATGACTTATTAAGTTTTGAGCCAAGAAAATCCACATTAACAAATGATACTGCTGGCTACTAGTTCCATAATAGTTATGCTCATATAAAATATGTATAATGAAATGAGTTGAACTAGGTAAACCCGATGGAGCTTAATTATGCTGAAATGAAAAACAATGTGGGAAACAAAAACAACACATTTAGAACGGTTTAAAAACATTACAGATTGTAAACGCTTGTTCTTTGGCGTAAATATATTCAACTTGTACAAAAAAAGAAATTAGATTCTGCAACTCAATCCTACAGGAAGACCGATCCAATTAATATTTAACTAAGAAAAATATTTAAATGAACAAAATGCGATAGGATAATCCATCATCTACCAACCAACCCATTTCTGATTTTAATTATTCTATTGTGTCAATGTGTCTTGTGAACCACCTGCGAATATTTTTTTATTATTTATTCAGACGAAAAAATTTCAGACCGACGTCTAAGTTACTTGACCTAATAAAACGAGATGAAACCAGGTGCATGATTCACCCCTTCTTAAAGAATGTGGCGGCAAAGGTGAAGAATTTTACCTCAGAATAATACGGAACTATAGTATCTGGACCTTAAATTCGTCTATCGCGAGGCCAAATCATCCACGTCGCATATTTTAGGTTAATTTTCATGCGGGATTATTCATTTCTCTACCTGTACACGAGGGCCAGCTAGACAAGATTTCTCAAAACATGACGAGTCAAACTGGTTATACGAGGTAAATTATCTTAAAAATTGGTTGAGTGTTGTTGGGTATAAAATCCAACAAGTGTTTTTTTTTTGTTTTCTAAACTCAAAGACCTTATTAAGGATACCCGATGACGATATCTGCATAATGTTTACACATTTAGGTAGTAGTCGGCTGCATGTCCCAGAATATTGTGTACACATTCAATTATAACAAAACTACATAGAAAGTTAGGATTCTGACTGCACAAAATTAATTGACATTTATTGTCATTTTCAGCTGATGTCTTTATTTGTGGAAAATGATTCCTTGTGATTTATTTTCACATTTTTAATAAATATAGTACATACTACATTGAAACATGGTTCCTTTAATTTTGTAACCTGCATTTTTTGGTACATAATCAAGAAGGAAAGTAATGGAATTAATTTACTCGTTTATCTACTAATCTAAACTTGGTTTGGCATTTTTAATTACAATTTTTTATTAATTTAATTAAATATATAAAATAAGGTAATTTTTTGTGGGGATGTGGCGATGAAGTACCAAAGTCTACTCTTTTTAATATATATTCCAAACTTTCGAATATTATATATTCATTATGAGGGAAATAATTTATTGAGTTTTAAAATAATTGTAAAATTTGTAATAAATTATTTAAATTATTGTATACACTCTGGTATTTCATTGCCACATCCCCACAAAAAATTACCTTGATTATTAAGTTGGCAAATTATGTATATATATATATATATATATATATATATATATATATATATATATATATAAGAAAGAAAAGGAATACAAAAATTAATGACTAAAAAGAAATTCATGTTCAATCATTATTAAAATCCAAACAGAATTGGATTAAACATATTTCAAATACTACCATCCCTGAGGATGTATCTCAATTTTTGGCCCATGACCCTAACTTTAGTATTGAACGAATTATTATGAAAGGTATTCCTATTAAAAACATATTGGCAGATGTTGACTACCTTACGTCCGCTGTCGCTGATTCATCTCAAGGAAACATCACCACAGCTAGAGCCACTAACATCATTACTAATTACATACATAAACCACATCAGAACTTGTTAAGATCAAGAAAATTTCTTTTAAAGGCAACCCTAACTTGATTCTCACTCAGTCAGATAAAGGTAAGATAACAGTTATCATGGATAGGGAAGAGTACCTTAACTTTTTGAATGATATTATTTTGAATAACTTATTATGTTGAATTACCTAGATGTCCCACCTTTTCCATACAGAGAAGAGGAAATGCTGTAGGTAAGTCTCTTTTTGATAATAAGCAAATTGAACTGTGTATAAAAAAGAAGATCACGAGTTATAATAGTGTTTCACCAAAATTCTATGAGCTCCCCAAAGTGCATAAACCTGTTCTGGCAGTGAGTTCGATTGGCGCTTCCATAGGAGCACCTACTGAAAACAGTTTCTGACGGGAATATTAACAGCCGCATACAATTTTGATAATGATTATACTATTAGGGATTCATTTGAAGTGTCCGAAAAATTCAATAATTTTTAAATTCCAGATAAATTTGTACTTGCAAGTTTAGATGTAGTCTCACTTTTCAGTAATGTGAAGTTAGATGCTTGTTTGAGAGCAATAGATAAAAATTGGGACCGTATCGGTAACCATTATTCTATCCATAAGGAGGCATTTTGATAATACATATTTTTTATTTAATAAAATTTATAAACAAACTTTTGGTACACCTATGAATTCATCAATTTCACCTATCCTAGCGGCTTATGTCATGGACGATGTGCTGGATACAGTTATTTCTGTTTTACCTTTTATACCTTTTTTCATCAAAAAGCATGTGGATGATATTATATTGGCTTTACCGAGAGAAGGGTTGAATGAAGTTCTGAATACCTTCAATAGTTACGATACATACATCCAGTTCGCAATTGAAATGGAAGACGTTAATTCCGTACCATTTCTCGATACGTTTATCCGTACAGCGGATAATACAATAGTTATAGAATGGCACAGTGAACCATACAATTCAGGAAAATATTTGAATTATCATTCCTATCACAGACACTCCATGAAAGTGAATCTGGTGAAATAGATGAAAAATAGAGTACTATAGTAATATTTTACAAACTTTATTCTTATCTTTACAAAGACTAAGATAATATTTAGCACCTCGGCTACCATAGATGTACATGCTAACGATAGCATCCTTACCCCGATGGAAAGTGGTTCTGGTGAGGACCCAATCCAACCTATTTTCACTACTTTGCCCTACATAAGAGACATCACACCTAGACTTCCTAGGTTAGTCAATACATTAAAGAATTTTAAAGTCAAAGACAAAAATCCCTTAACATCTTGTACTAGTATCATCAATAGTATTCTTTTTCGAGATAAACATAATATTGTTCAGAATATGAGATCACTTTCTAATCTCATAGTCTCACATAACAGTGACTGCACGTTGCATCCCGGAAGATGCGCTCCTGCAGAAAATGTCAATGGTTTGGACCATCGGATGGATTTCGAATCAGTGAGAGTACTGGCGACTGAGTCACATAGATCCAAGAGAACCTTCTTATAGATGGCCTTTATCTCCCATTCAAATAATTGCATAAACAAAAATACTGATATAAATCATTTAAGTGAGATTTACGCATTTTTACTGTCCTTAGATAATAGACATAAATTAATGTTACCAATTTAGATTCCTTCCAAAACTAATTCAATAACAACACGCCATTATTAACTATTAATTAACTCCAAAACACTCCTCAGTAGTATTTGTGTTGGTGAATACTACTGACTTTTAATATTCATCTGCTGAACAAAATTGATAACAATTGAATTGTTTACATTCTGAGTTGTCATATATATATATAAATATATATATATATATATATATATATATATATATATATATATATATATATATATATATATATAAAAGGATATCAGCTGTTTGAGAATATTTTGCTTAGTATTTAAAATGGATTGAAACTATGTAATTAAAAACACATTATAAAAACCACTATGATAAGTAAAAATGCATATAAAGTCATAATATATTAAATCGTTTGTTTATAATAATTAAAGAGAGCAACAATAAATATAAAGAAATTACCCTAATCATTGTCTAAATTTTGAAAACGCTTAACAAGTATAGTGGAGAACAATAAATCTGCCGAATATGGATGTTTAGTTGTCATGAAGGAAACAACTGTTTCATTTGAAATTAAACAAGTTTTAGATATCTCATTTAATATAAGTAATAATTGAAACAGAATAATATAAATCATGTTCATATTTAGTATAAAGAATTAGATACGCTTAGAAGATAAAAATATCAATGACATAAAGGTAATTTATATGTCACAATTTATATCAAATTTATAGAGTCAATGAATGATAAAATGATGATGGATTTAAGGAAATATTTGTTAGTATAGAATTTAAATAGTACAAATAACCAAAGCAAAAGATATAATGGTATATAAAAGAATTTATGTACATAAATATAAATATTATTTTCAAATGTCAAAAAAAAACTAGACATTGTCATATCGAAATATAACAATGAATTTCACTATCTGTAAATAGACTTGTTGTATTGAAATTCGTTGAATAGTAAAAGAAAATAAATAATTTTCAAGTGAAATTCACATTCATATATGTTTTCAAAAACTTCATTAAGTGTTGCAATTGTGAATATAATTCGACAGCTCCAGAAAGAATGTGATTGGTGGAAAAATGACAGGACAAATTTTGATCAACTGAAATTAAACAAAACTTTATTGAAAATCAGTGAGCTGAGAAACAATATATTATTTGTTGATTAAAAAATTGACGATCGAAAGGAAGCGTTAGTAGTTGGTTTTTGGCGTCGAAATAGCAAGGAGGTGATGGACAATTTTTCCAGAAATTTCAAGTAAAATCACAAATTTTCATGATCAAAGCTATAGATTCCTAATAAATATAAAACTTAGAACACTCACATGTATATGTATCCAGTTTTGCCGTGAGAATATCCAAAATTCTCAAGAAATTACGCAGCTTGAACTTCGGATGGCGTATTCCTGTTTCCAAACGGGATAGATCCAAAATCCAGACATCAAGTCAGTGCTTCTTTAAATATTATTGGCCAATAATAAGAATAATAACTCTCGAATATAAATTCAGTGACTATTTCCATGTATATAATAGTTCTTGCGTCTATATGATCGATCTATAAAAAAGGAAAAAGACTTTATGTAGTATATTCAATAGACAAAATTTAAATATTATTTAAAAAGGCCTATTCTGTAATAAAATAATGTTTGTACTTACGTCATTTCGAATCATATAAGAAAAATGCATCTTAATCCATTCATATAATATTTCCAATTGTATATATAATTTTGTAACCTATTTCTTCTGAATAATTTTATCTTTTGTATGTATATAATTTCCAAACATAAATTCTTTTATACAAACTCCATCACAGCATTATAACGGCAACGATTCTATGAAACATCGAATATTCACGCAGATGCAAAGCGTCTATAAGAAACGTTCATTCCGTCTCGTACCCATTCGTTTTTAGTTAAGCATGCGCATAGGATAGTGTATGATATCATTTATGACAATGTTTTAGTAATTCCATAGGCGTAACTATTTTATAAATATTTAAATAAAAATTTCGTTATAAAATTAAACCATTGAAAGTACTGTGTTTCTTTTTATTTTACATAAGCGAAATAAAACAAACAAAGCCAGAACTCGAAGGGTAGAAAAAGTCTTATGCTCCCGAACGAATATAATAATATAAATATCATATAATAATTATAACTGAGCTAGCCACACAACAACAAATCAAATTCAAATAAATATATATCTATCTAAATCTAATTGAAATAACTACATAAATAAAACATTAATATAATATATATATATATATATATATATATATATATATATATATATATATATATATATATATATATATATATATATATATAGGGTGTCCCGCATAAGAACTGACACAGAGCAGAGGCCTATAGGGGAGCTCCAAATATGACGATTGGCGGCAATTTACCTCTATACAAAGTTGCATCCCTAAGGAGTTATAGGGCCTCAAAGTGGGGCCCAAAATTTCGAAAAAAATTAATTTCTTTGCAACCCTTCACCTTAAAAATACTAAATTAGGTACACTGTATGGGACTCTTAAGAGCATTAAGTAATGGTAACTAGAAGGCGATCGAAACATTCTGAGGAGTTAATTAGGGGTGACCTAACCTTAAAATTTCACATATTTTTTTATCTGTTATTCCATTTAAAAAATTTTATTTGCATGCCATGGATAACTTAATTCCTTAACTGATTTTACTCTTGTAATTATGCACAAAACTTTGTCATTTTCAAGGAAAAATCGAATAACCAAAGACATGTTTTCACCAATGTTATTTAAAAAGTTATAAAAAAGTCAAGAGTTGGCTATGAATTTATACATCAAATTTGAGAATTTGGAATTCAGTTCTTGTAGTAAGTAAATTGTTATAATTTGTTTTAAATTAGTGGAGAATTCTCATTTAGTGAATTAGTGAAATTCATAGCCAACTCTTGACTTTTTTGTAACTTTTTAAATAACATTGTTGAAAACATGTCTTTGGTTATTCGATTTTTTCTTGAAAATGACAAAGTTTTGTGCAAAATTACAAGAGTAAAAAATGTTAAGGAATCAAGTTATCCATGGTATGAAAATAAAAATTTTCAAATCGAATAACAGATAAAAAAAATAATATGTGAAATTTTAAGGTCAGTTACCCCTAATTAACTCCTCAGAATGGTTCGATCGCCTTGTAGTTACCATTACTTAATGCTCTTAAGAGTTTCATACAGTGTACCAAATTCGGTATTTTTAAGGTGAAGGGTTGCAAAGAAATTGATTTTTTTCGAAATTTTGGGCCCTATTTTGAGGCCCTATAACTCCTCAGGGCTGCAACTTGGTATAGAGGTAAATTGCCCCCAATCGTCATATTTTGGGCTCCCCTATGCGGCTCTGCTCTGTATCGGTTCTTATGCAGGACACCCTGTATATATATATATATATATATATATATATATATATATATATATATATATATATATTATATAAAATCTCTCAATATCTTAGGGATTCCGTCGTAAGTAGGGCTGAATTAAACTCTTATTTACTACCCAACGTTTCGAGAAATTTTATTTTCTTTTTCAAGGCTGAAATATGGACATGTTGGTACATTCCATTAATTAACAATTTTTTTATACTTACGTGTAAAGTGAGTTAATAATCATTAGAACAGTTCATACTCGGAACAACAAAAAAATATATTTTATGTATAGATACGTTTTAAGTACTAATTCAAAAGGATCTTTTTGATTTGAAGGAACATTATATGTTTGTCAGAGTATCACAGTTTGAGTGACAGTTTTTTGGTTGAGACATAACCTAGTTGATGTGTTCAACTTTATGACTTAAGAGACAGTCTTCATTATTAGTAGCATGACTTGTCACTTAATCATGATCCTATGAACAAAGGAAGTCCTATATATCATATATTCTCCCTTGTCAACGAGCGAAAGTTGTAAGGTATATTACTCTCACTAATTACCCCACTCAAATCTCACGATAACAAGAGTGAATGTAGTATATACACAACAACTCCGTTATAACTCATTAGTTATATAGATGTTTATATTTATAAGTTAGAAATATCTAGAATTTGATTGTTCTTATGTTGTTGGTTAAATGAAAGAAGATATACATAAGTGTGATTAACATGGTTGCTTTCTCTCTTTTTATTCAGTGACTTTTCATCTAAGGCAGTCTCAAACATTTCTAGGTAGGATCTTTTGAGATAGTGGGATTCCGAATGTATAACCATGATGTTATTAAAATTTGGATGATGCCCAGTTTCTATGCTATGTTCAGCCAAAGCACATGATTGTTTATTAAGTTTTATGTCACTTTTATGTTGGGTCTTTTAATACTCTAGATGTCTGTCCATAATACACTTTGTCACAATTGTTACAAGAGATCTTATATACTACATTAGATTTTTTCATTACCTCATCCTTATATTTTGTTTTCGTTAAAATATTATTAATTGTGAATCTATAATTATAAGTTAGTTTGATTTGATTTCCATGCTTAAAAACGTTTGAAATATTCGTTGAGATATCCTGTATTAATGGAATCGCTATATATGTTTTAGGTTCAGTTTCTTGGTTATTCTCATTATTATTATTTGTGATTCTTCCTTCTTGTATTCTGGTGTGGAAAATTATTTTTTTTTATTGTTTAGGTGGATAAGAATTATTTATGAAAATTTCATACAATTTTTTTAAGTTTTTTTGTTGTAATGTTGGATGGCAAATTTTTTGAATTCTATTTTTCATAGTCAGTACTAAATTGATCTTAATCTTTTCTGTGTGGTTTGAAAAATAATTGATGTACCTTTCAGAACTCATTGGTTTTCTATACCAGTCTAACTGTATTATATTATTTTCATTTCTTATCAATCTGATGTCTAAAAAAGGAATGCTATTTTCTGCCTCATGTGCAATAGTAAATTGTATGAATTTATTGTATGCATTGAAAATGTTTAAAATATGATCATGTTTGTTATTAGGTATTGCACAGATAATGTCATCAACAAATTTTTTTAAAAAAGGAAGTTGAAACGAATAAAGATTTCACTTCTTATTCCACCTTAGACTGAAGACCCAAATTAAGAGTTTTTATTTCATTTATATATATATATATATATATATATATATATATAATGAATTACCATTTCACAAAATACGAGGTGTGTCGATATGAAAAATCTCTTTGCCCCTTTTTATAAGCTACAGCAAACCTTACTTTTGAATGTCAACGTCCCTAATAAGAATTCAAATCGTTGGTCGACTATGTAGTCCGCAGGTGTTCTTTAAAACTAGTGTTGAATATCGGTTGTAGAAACTTTATATTTTTCTTTATATTCAGTTGTGTTTGACTTGTTTTGTGATATTTGTGAAATGGCTTTCTGGAGACCTTTTGAGGTAAATGCTGAATCTAACGAATTGCTTATTAATGACGATTCACATTAATAACGAAATTCCTGCTACTAATGTCAAGTAAGGTATGAAATACATCTTAATAATGCAATTCCAATTAATAACAATGAAAATGAGATACAATTTTGGGAATTTAAAAATAGAGATTCACATGAATCATTAGAAACACTTCGACAAATTATAACAGAATGTGATTTTAAGTATAAAAAATTAGATAGTGAATTTGTATGATGGAATCACCACGTATACTCGTCAATCTTATTTAAGATAGATTCTAAGTTATAAACAAAATTGTGTCTAAGTGCTCTGTGCTCGAGGGGAAAACGAGTAATAATTTTGGTCGCTGAGAACTTGATAAATAAATAATTTTTGAAAATTCATCTGATTTAAAAATAAAATTGAGATGTCATTGGTCGGTTTATTTTAAATATATTATCGTTTTTCTTTTTATTTTATATTTTTAAATTGGCTTTGGAAGAAGTCATATTATTTTGATTTCATCTATTATTATTAATACCTAGTTGTTCATCATAATTTAATTTATGTACTCTTATCAGTAATTCTAGTACTAAAATAGTTTGAACACGTAATTATTAATCTTATTGTCGGCTATGTTATGCCGTTAATCGGACTGCTAAACTTGTGAAGTGTCTCTAAATATTCCATTTCCGTTAAATTACAAAGTAAATACACACAACTTCAAAGTACTTATTTAACTATGTGTTCCACCTTCATCCTACTTTTATGTCGTAAGATTTTAAAATTTCACACGTCACTCCTAACATTCTTTTTTTTAATATAGAATCTATCTATTTTTTAGGCATGCTGCATCTCACTTTCGGTTTCCTCTTTAATAATGAATGTTATATAAGAAAACTAGTTAACTTGCATATACGTACAATCGGCACAAACTTATGACACAAAAGGAATTTAGAAATTTAGAAAATTGGATAATCTTGTTTGTTGGAAATAACATGCCTATCTTGAATGTCTCGGAATGGTTTCTTGGAATCTTAAAGTAATCTTGAGTTCATTACATTCTTGAATACAAATAAACATAACGAAACGATCGAGCGTTTAAAAGGAGAAGGAAAAACATCGTGGAAGTAACAAATTTTAAACAATTAATAAACATATTTCAAGCTTATAATGAAAATTATTAATGATTATTTTGATGAAGTATTTAACGTTAGTAGGAAACTAGAAAGTCATCCGAGTATTTTATATAAATGAAGGAATTCGGTGGAACGGTTAAGAAAATAAATCGGTTTTCATTAAAAATTTTGAGAGAAATATCTACTTCTAGAATCTAGAAAATTAAGGAAGCTACTCCGCTTTGTTATGTACAAATATTGGCACCACCATATTTTGTTTTAGTTCATACTGGAAACAACTCCGAGTTAGTGACTCTTTTCATCATGTGTTCGATACAAGCACCTGTATCTGTTGAGATGAACAATACAAAAGTGATCCACCAAAACCAAAACGTAAGAAAGATATCCGAAATGTGGAGATATATAGTAATAATGTTCGGATTACATTACAATTACTAGGCCAAGGTTATAACAAAAAGGCTTTTATTACGAAAACTGAAAAGCAGACGAACCCTGACTGTCAATAAGGAATTTAGTTTTAAAAATATTTCAGCAATTTTGATAGTTACTGGATGATCACACTTTATTGCAGCTGTAGGTACTGGGGAAAAGCTCTCAATCGATGAATATAGTGTGATATTTCAAATGTCTGTACTATGAAAATCCAAAATCTGAATATCGCCTAACAAAAATAATTAATAAACCATTATAATCTAATTCGGCAAATAAAAACAAGGTACCAATGAATTTCGAAAAGCGAGAAAATATTGCAGGAATCATCAAGTACTTTCCGAAAGAACATCAACTTTTTTGTAGGTAGGTGAAACTGGAATATGATTCAGAAACAACATTTTATTTGGAACTGACAATTTTATATGGAAATCCTGTCTTTTGAGTCAATTTATTATTCTATTCCTATGAAATACGCAATTGTCATATATTTGACATGAAGTTTTATTAACAGATTCGTTAGCTACTTACAAGATATTGTTCATTTGACTTGTTGCTGAAATTATCCTTTGCGATACTGGATGGAAAATTTGTCGCAAATGATAGGACACCATGGCTACACATCGCACTGTCGCCAAGACTGCAAACATTACAATCTAAATCATTATAATACACCAGAAAAAAGTCAATTTTAATGTTACAATTAACAATTACCGACTGATGCTAAACCGAATATATACCAGGGCGGTAAAACAGTAAGCTATTGCTACCAACAGAATCCTCCAAAACAAGTAAACTCCTGCTATATCAAACATTCAGAAAGTATGTTCAACTTACGTTAATTAATGTATTAGGTCCTTGGTCTATTCTATCTCTGCGATCTGTGATGGATTCTTAGTGTCCTCAACAGTCAAACCTGGAAAAAACATATCACTTTCATAAATAATACCTACACAGAAAAACGAAATCAGAAATAAATTGTTTACCTTCATTTAGAATGTTTTCTATTATTCATATTCGTTTTAAAGTGATTGAAGTAATTATATGGTTAAGGCATGTTGTTCGAAATCAATTCATTGGGCAGTTAACCAGTACATTATAGAGCCCACCAATTTCAAGAATGAAATTAAAATTTCAAACGAGTTGTATATCAAAATCTGCAATGGTATATGAGATCATCATATTATATAGCCTAGAAGCAGTTTAGAGATCGGAAATTTTTTATAAATCAATATGTATAGTCACGAGACCCGTGGGACACCCTATAAATGTTATGAAAAATAATTATTATCGTTCTGATTTTTTAAGATTGGAATGTGATAATGACTTCTCAAAGTAGCTGGTCATCAGCATATTTTATTTAAATTCTAGGTATCTCCCATACATTGGTTAATGGATAATAAATTTTTGGAATATTTATACATACATTCCAAGTTTTTGATTACAATACAGACATGATCAGCAATTAGGATGGCACCGGAAATTAAAAGTTGAACGAAAAACATTTCGTGCAATTTAACACGATTGGTAGTCTAAATTTGTAATAATTAAAATGAGTAGCTCCTGCATTCCCGTTATTATAAACAGCAATTTGATGTAAATCTGTTCAGCAGTGATAAGACCAATTTATATCTTATGTTTTGATAGAAAATTAATTAGCTAGTCAATTCCAATATTACTCTTAAACTAGTGTAGGAATTCCAATCATAATTATTAAACTTCAAAAATGTAACCAACATCTTATTTGATGATTTTATATATTTACAACAAAACATTAGTGCTGAAATTGCACGCAGTATTTAGTAATTTTTTCCACATAGGTAAGTTCTGAGTAAACACACATCAGCGATAACACCAAATATTTTTGTTGTTTAAAGTCACTGTTTCATCCCTTAATTTGTGGAATCCATTCATGTTTTTTGTTATTAAGGACACTGTTTCAAAATAATTTACTATATAATAAGAAATTCTAAAAAATTTGGCAATTGTTTCGATATGTTAAAATATCACCGTCAGATGTGATGCCTACCTGTATAATAAAATTATTTTTGGCTAGACCAAGAAGTGACCTATCTTGTGATTGACTTAATATATATGAATGGAAAAAAGAAGATATGATTAGCAAATATTAAAGCTTAGATATTATTAGCCCTATGGGGATATCCTGGATATCTTTTTCCCCATTTAAGATCAATATAACTGGGTAATGATACAAAACCAAGAAAAACTATTATCTGCCGATCTTTATAATTATTACTTAAGAAGACAGATTAATAGTGGATAACTCCCTAGATTCATCTGTTCATTGACGACTTCATATTGTACCTTCTAACTTCTAATTCATCAAGGAAATCTGGTTCTTGTTTCTTATCACAAATGTAGTATTTCCAGTTCTGTGTTAGGTGTTAATGAATGTTTAGTGTCAAGTAGATGTTTTGCGTAATCGTTTATCTGATCTCAAAATTTGGTATTGTTTGACCCAGACTCTGTTTAATGTTTAGTGTCAAGTAGATGTTTTGCGTAATCGTTTATCTGATCTCAAAATTTGGTATTGTTTGACCCAGACTCTGTTTCACTGGGGAAGAAACCACCTGAAGTTGGAACATTGACAGTCACAGAAACCAAATTCTTTCTTGTTTATCTACGTCGCTTAGTAACAACCAATGGGGTAGGACGGAGATTTATGCCGATTGGTTTTGACAAGTTCGCACATACCACTACAACATCAGGTGGCTTCATCTCTCGTGAAACAAAGTCTACCTATATAGATATATTATTACATTCTGAAAATTTAAGTTTATATATACCAGACTTTCGTAATGAAGATATTTTTGTTTTTATATTTGACAACCTTCTACTTACATTAGTTTCCGTTTTAAAAGAAATTGTTGCTAAATATACTATCTTTGAAATATTATTAGAAACATTACCAGCATATGTGATGGTTTGGTATTTCTTTAGTTTCTTTAAGAAATATTAGTTGTAACCTAATGTTTCTCTTTTTTATTAAGTAATTTATTTATTATATGCAATGGATAACCGTTGGATGTGTTATTTGTTTAATTGTATTATGTATCATTGAATTCTATGTTGCTAATTTATGTAACATGGGATGATTGGGATTATATGGTGTAGTCATATCACATAACATATCGAAACAATTGTCAAATATTTTAGAATTTTTATGATTTTCTAATTACATAGTGGATTTATATAGAAACAGTTCCATGTACAACAATAATTTTTATTTTTTATTCATTGGAGTCTTAATTGACTTTTATTATATTACATGCAGGGTTGCGAAAAAGTCTGGCAATTATAAAATTGAATCGATTGTTTTTGTTGGCTGTTATAAATTTCAGTGTTTATATAAATAGTTTCATAACCTTGACGGATAATATTATATTGATTAATTAATTCTCAGTTTGATCTGATTTCTCTACCTTACAAATAAAACTACGTTTTCATTTTACGAGTCTCTTTTAAGCTTCCAATCAAAAGGTTAAGGGCCCAGGCACAAGAAGAGACTGAGACTAACGTAAATTGTGTATTATCGAGTCTTGTTAATATTTTCTGGCCTTTCTGTATTAAAGTTATAATGAAAGTGAATGCTCGTAATGCATTAGAACTGGTTGATGGTAGTTTCAATCAACCTGAAGAAAGAAATGCAGTTGAATTAAAACGTTGGAGAAAAGCTAATAAAGTAGCAAAATATATTTTCGTAACAAAATTGGATAAAAAAGCATTTGTCTTTGATCATGACCACCTCTCGTACAGTTCCTACTCCCCTCTCCCAATCTTGTGGATGTACCCTATTCACGACCCATATCCAGTAAGTACTTGTGTCAAGTAGTAGTTCACCTCCCCGAACTTCCGGTCCATCCAATCTCTCCTACTCCCAATAGCTCCTTTTAGAGCGCCCTCATACTCCTCCCACCTCCTCTCCAATTTGCTCCTCCATCCATTCCTGTACTTCCTCTCTCGTCGCACCCCTCCAGTGTTTATTCCTGGTTCTAGCCATCACGTCCACTGGGTAGGACCTTGACAGCACCACCGCTGCCAGTCCTCCCTGTCCTATAGTCCTGCACCATCCTAAGGAGTATCCCTCTCTGCACCCGCAGGAGTGGCCCAACCCCCGCATTCACTCCCGCTCTTCCACCCCACACAGCCGCACCATACAGCATACTCTGCTCTATTGTCTTACCAATTACCCTCCTCTTCCACTCTCCCGGCCCTTTCACGTTACAGAGCAAATCTACTCAGCCATGCTGCCCTTGCTTTCGCCTTCTATGGCGTCTTAGCCATATGCATTTTGATAGTTGGCTATCCAACCACACCCCTAGGTATTTCAACCGACTCCTCTATACGAATTCTCCTACCCTTCACCATCACCTCCACTTCCCTCATCTTGCTCCGTCCCTTTACTAGCAGCCCTACCGTCTTTTCTTCATCCACTATGATTTCGGTGTGTAGGTGCTTCCTACATCAATTGCGAATGTAGTTCTGAAAATAGTTACTCGTATTCTTTGTTCAATGAAAATAAACGTTACAGATCTATTTTTTATAATCGTTGAAATGCTGTAGTATATAAAGTAGACTGATCTCTCCGACATTTAGGTACTGACGTCTAAGGAATGCAGAAATAATTAAAAATTATTGTGTTAATACGGACCTTAATCCAAAAACAAACTATCTATGAAATATATACGTTGGTAGAGGAAAAAGAAAAATATACAATCATATTGTGTAATTAATCTGTGACAGGTGGGAAATAAAATTGTAGTTAAGCCTCGAACCATTCTAATTTCATAAGTAACCTTTATCAACACCATTCACCATACCTACTCAAGATCATTAAAAAAAATTTTAATGGCGCCCATGAATTTATATAATTTACTCGTTATACTATTATCAACCGCGACTTTCTTGTGAACACGAATCATTATTCTTTTTATTTCTTAGTAGGCGGTTGTGAAATACAAAGAAATTACGTAATTAGATAATAATTTTGTGTAGGTACTCTCCTCACCTTACTTAAACCATTCAAACTGCTCTGAAAACGATACCTTGTCAAACATAATATGAGGGCATTTTTACGCTATAATAAGAGTACAACAATCTAGTGGAACTACAAAACAATAGTTATTTGTAAAACAAGTGTCACAATAACTTGTTTTGTAGTACGAGTGAAGTTTGCGCAACAAACCGCGAAGCGGTGAGTTGCGCAAATCACGAGTACTACAGAAAGTCATTGTGGCAAAAGTTTTACACAATATTTTTTATACCTTTGAGATCATTTAAAATAATAATTTGCTAGCTAGAACAACGCTAGACCATTTTATTTATAATTTGTGTCAAGGTTAAAGTCAAATGTCAAATAAAAATATAACTAAATACAATAACCGACTGTACACTAAAAATTACTAAAACAGTGTTCAAAGAGCTTTATTGAGACACTGTAAACAATGTTATAATGAAGTTTCGTTTATACGCGAATTATAAAAAAGATATATACAAAATGTACAACACTTTTCTTTTAATTTTTCCATGTCTAGGTGTTATTTTCTTTTTGTGCTCTATCATTTTAGGGACGATGGCGGTGTCAAATATTAACTATTACGTGTTGTATGACCGACCTTTTTATGGTAGTGTGTTCAATTCTTTAATTTTCGGCTTGGGCTTAACCACGTCATTTTTACAGTTCAGTTAAATTGTCCCCCCCCCCAATAGATGTTTGCAACAAAAACATATATAGTCGTAATGCACTCCTAATGCATCGATATGCTGCATGAATGATTTTCTTAGCATCGCATTGCCCGATAGACTACAGTTATTTGTTTATGGGGGGGGGGGGGAGTGGGTGCAAATAAAATAAACGCTAGTCCCCCCCATCGGAATAATTTTCAAATTTTGTACTTTGCCCTATCAAGTGCTTGTAATGCACCATAAGGCTCCCACAAAAAAATCCTTTGCACCCCTCCCCCAGTTAGTAGTATCGCATTATTCATAGTAAAGTTGCCCCCTCCCATGATAATTTTCAAAAAAAATAACTGGCATCGGAAGCCACTTTAAATGCACCACCAACAAAACGGTCGTTTGAAAAAGAATCCTTTTTTTTTGTTAAGTGAGTAGTTATCGTATGCTAGCAGGAAAAATGTTGTAAAGGCAATATGCGCGTAACGTGACCTTTCGGACTGCTTTGGTGAAGTACTATAAAATGTTAGAATTTCTACTGATTAGTAAAAAATGCCTACGTATATCTTGCAAATTATTCTGGTGCCTAGGGTTTCATCACTCTTAAAGTTATTCAACTAAACTCTCTACAGATATCAATTTTTCTTTAAATCGTATGGTGGGGAGGACATCATGTTGTATGTGCTTGTATATGTATATTGTTCTCGCAGTTCACAATGACGCCGTACCTGAAGTTTCCAATGAGAGGAATAAACAAATAACTTGGTATATAAAAGATGTAGTTAAAACTTTTTATTGAATTAAATTCTCCAAAAATAAGTAATATTTTGAAAAAATAACATGTAACACTTTAAAGTATTCACTACATGTTATCCATATCACTAGGAGGGTAAATCGCTGATCCGATAGATCCAAAATAATTTAGCGAACAGATTAAATTTTGCGGTCCGTGAAGTGAGCGGTTGACATGTAAAATATCTTAATTTTAGAGAGCTTCACGTTCGATTAACGAGCATACAAAAAATGTCGACAATTTAAAAAAAGCAATAAAGTAGACACAATGAGAAGCAGTAGAAGTACTACCGAAGTACTAAAGATCTTGACATTGATGATACATTTTCTTTCAAGCATTCAAAGCACTAACAACATTTTTCAAATCATTGGGTGACACTAACAAATCATTAACACCCATGAAAAAATGTCCTTAAGGGGAGGGGCAACTTTACTTTAAATATTGAGCTTTAACTAACGAGGAAAAGGTGGGATTTGGTTTTTGTTACTTATTTTTGGAGAATTTATTTCAATAAAAAGGTAATAAATATTTCTTTTATATATCAAGAATATTTTGTTTTCGTTGGTGGTGCATAAGAATGCATTAGGAGTGGAATCCACTAACCTAAACTTTTTTCGGAAATTGTCATTGCAGGGACCAACTTTATATAAGGAGATTCAAATAACTAGGTTGAGGGGTGATTCTATTTCTGTTGGTGGTGCATAATAGAGCATAAGAAGTGGATGGTGCTGTCATATATTTTTTTCATACGACCACATAGGAAAGCAACACATATCGCACTCTCTACTCTCATGGAAAGTGACCTTAATTCTCACGCGTGCGGAAAGTACTTTCCGCACTAGTGGGTTAACTTAACTAAGCTCAATTTTAGTTAAAAAGGTATTTACAGGCGTTTTTGTTCCAAAGAATTCATGAGCATTGATTATTATCTGTTATTTATTTCTTCGCGTCCAAACCGTCTTTTAGCCTGGTTTCGTCGTTATGTAAACTTTTCCCTAATTATTGTTGAAATCTCCTATTACAAGGGTCATTCTCGTTCAATCATCTCTGATGTTAGGTAATTGTTTACAGAAACTTTCAATGTCTTATGTTGATGTAGGTGGACAGACCTGTATGGTATTCATCCTTTTAATCTTTGAAATGATATATTCCACACGATCAGATAGTCTTTTCATAGCATTCATGATGTTTACTACTTTTTCGTTAAGAATGAATCCTATTCCAGCATAACTTGGTTACCGAAAGGCGCGTCAAATAGTGTATGTAGTATTGGAATATCACCAACCATTTCAGTACATTTAACTGACATCATGTCCATGTTAAGATTACGCAAACCAAATTAAAGACATTCGTTAATAAACGATGAAATAAAACAATATAGTTTGTTTAAATCTTCATATATTTGAACTAATGTTCAATTTGAACTTGTTGACGCGTTTCACTAACACAGTAGCTTTGTCAAAACGAATGAAGGCAAAATATAAAAATATCTTAATATATACAGTGCTAAATCTATTTACTAAGGTTAACAATGGTATTAAAAGATATTACCTGGAAATTCATTCACTACAAACATTCCTAAGCTATCTCCTAGGTAAAGAGGTTCAATAAAGGAGACTGATTGATATCTATTTGGTCGTTAATGAGATTACCTGAATATTTATTTTTGTTAATCTCTAGGGCTTCTAATAAATTTAAACTAAAGGATTTACCGACTACATGGAGAATTTCTAAATTTGGGTCGAAAATGTGTTGGTTTTCTAATAAATGATTTGAATAGTTAAAATCTAATTTTTTGTTGTCATAGCTACGTTTGTGTTCCGAAATTCTAGTTTTAAAATTTCTAAAAGTTCTACCGATATAAATTTTATCACAATTGTCATTACCACATTTTAATTTATAAACTCCTGATTTGTTTAATTTTGAAGATTTAGATTTATTATTTTTAATGAATTTGGATAAATTGTGATCAGTTTTAAAGGAAATATTCATGTCTAAAGTTTCTAAAAATGATTTAATTTTTAAGGATGGTGTTCCAAAGTATGTTAAGCTTTTAAATTGTCTATTATTTTTATCTGAAGGGAATACTTATTCTAAAGTCTGTTTTTTATCTTTTTATTTATGATATTGTCAATTAAATTTGGATCGTAATTATTATTAACTGCTATTTGTTTTATGATATTTAATTCTTTGGTATAATTATTAATATTTAATGGGACTGTTAAGAGTCTGTGTATCATACTATTGAAAGCTGTTAGTTTATGACTGAATGGGTGGACCGAACTATTATGAATTGTAATATCTGTATGTGATGGTTTATGAAATATAGAAAAATCATGTTTATTATTTATATTTGAAATTGTAAGGTCTAGAAAGTTTATAGACTTATTTTGTTCAAGTTCTACGGTAAATTTGATATTATTGTGAATCGAGTTTATGTAAGTAATGAAGCTCTCTAATTGTCTATTTGTACCGATGAAGCTAGCTAAAATGTCGTCCACATATCGGTGCCAGTACATAAATTTTTTACTAAGGGGGTGTTCATGAATTATTTTTTCTATATTATCCATGAATATTTCTGCTAGTAGGCAGCTGAGAGGGTTGCCCATAATCAAACCATCTTTACTGCTATAAACCTCTCCATTGAAATGAAAATAATTTTGATTCAAACACACTTTTAATAAAGTAATGATATCAGAGTAAATTATAGGATTAACTTTATTGTATGTGAGCAAGTTATCAACAAGAGTTATAGTTTCTTTAGGAGGTATACTAGGGAATAGATTTGTTACAACAAACGATATGAATTTAGAATTATGGGGTAGTATTATATCTTGAATATTATTAATTAATTCCGTTGAGTTTTTAACTGAAAATCGAGGTATGAATGAACAATATTTAGAAATGACATCTATGAGAATCTTTGAAATTTTGAATGAAGGTGCTGTGAAATAAGAAACAACTGGCCTGATAGGGTACCCCTCTTTATGGAGTTTAATTAATGAATAAAGTTCAGGGTGTTGCGGATTGGGTAAAAATAATTTATATTTTTCTTTATCGTTAATTATTGATTTAACGTTATCTACTGCTAATTTTATTTCTCTCTGAAATTTATTAGTTGGGTCTTTTTTAAGGGTCTCAAAATTGCTTGCCTGAATAAAATTGTTGGTTTTTAATAAATAATCTTCTTTAGGTAATGCTATTACCGTATTTCCTTTATTTGCTTTTGTGAAAATATAAATTATTTTTACCCAATCCGCAACACCCTGAACTTTATTCATTAATTAAACTCCATAAAGAGGGGTACCCTATCAGGCCAGTTGTTTCTTATTTCACAGCACCTTCATTCAAAATTTCAAAGATTCTCATAGATGTCATTTCTAAATATTGTTCATTCATACCTCGATTTTCAGTTAAAAACTCAACGGAATTAATTGATAATATTCAAGATATAATACTACCCCATAATTCTAAATTCATATCGTTTGATGTAACAAATCTATTCCCTAGTATACCTCCTAAAGAAACTATAACTCTTGTTGATAACTTGCTCACATACAATAATGTTAATCCTATAATTCACTCTGATATCATTACTTTATTAAAAGTGTGTTTGAATCAAAATTATTTTCATTTCAATGGAGAGGTTTATAGCAGTAAAGATGGTTTGATTATGGGCAACCCTCTCAGCCCCCTACTAGCAGAAATATTCATGGATAATATAGAAAAAATAATTCATAAACACCCCCTTAGTAAAAAATTTATGTACTGGCACCGATATGTGGACGACATTTTAGCTAGCTTCATCGGTACAAATAGACAATTAGAGAGCTTCATTACATACATAAACTCGATTCACAATAATATCAAATTTACCGTAGAACTTGAACAAAATAAGTCTATAAACTTTCTAGACCTTACAATTTCAAATATAAATAATAAACATGATTTTTCTATATTTCATAAACCATCACATACAGATATTACAATTCATAATAGTTCGGTCCACCCATTCAGTCATAAACTAACAGCTTTCAATAGTATGATACACAGACTCTTAACAGTCCCATTAAATATTAATAATTATACCAAAGAATTAAATATCATAAAACAAATAGCAGTTAATAATAATTACGATCCAAATTTAATTGACAATATCATAAATAAAAAGATAAAAAAACAGACTTTAGAACAAGTATTCCCTTCAGATAAAAATAATAGACAATTTAAAAGCTTAACATACTTTGGAACACCATCCTTAAAAATTAAATCATTTTTAGAAACTTTAGACATGAATATTTCTTGTAAAACTGATCACAATTTATCCAAATTCATTAAAAATAATAAATCTAAATCTTCAAAATTAAACAAATCAGGAGTTTATAAATTAAAATGTGGTAATGACAATTGTGATAAAATTTATATCGGTAGAACTTTTAGAAATTTTAAAACTAGAATTTCGGAACACAAACGTAGCTATGACAACAATAAATTAGATTCTAACTATTCAAATCATTTATTAGAAAACCAACACATTTTCGACCCAAATTTTGAAATTCTCCATGTAGTCGGTAAATCCTTTAGTTTAAATTTATTAGAAGCCCTAGAGATTAACAAAAATAAATATTCAGGTAATCTCCTTAACGACCAAATAGATATCAATCAGTCTCCTTTATTGAACCTCTTTACCTAGAAGATAGCTTAGGAATGTTTGTAGTGAATGAATTTCCAGGTAATATCTTTTAATACCATTGTTAACCTTAGTAAATAGATTTAGCACTGTATATATTAAGACATTTTTATATTTTACCTTCATTCGTTTTGACAAAGCTACTGTGTTAGTGAAACGCGTCAACAAGTTTAAATTGAACATTAGTTCAAATATATGAAGATTTAAACAAACTATATTGTTTTATTTCATCGTTCAGTATGGATCTTTATCAAGTAAAAGCCTCATCTATTCAACATTCGTTAATGGCACCATAATAACTGCAGTTATGGTTATTCTAAATGACTATACATAGTAGTATTATTTTTATTCGCGGTACTTTTTAAATAATTAGAAGCAAACAATTATAATTGTAATAACACAGAACAACTAAATTATCACAGAACATGAAATTTAACATACAAAAGATACACTTGATTTAACGTTTAAAAAACAAAAGATAAACGAGATGTGACTTTTCGTATTTCAAACACTAGTGTTTAAAGAGTCGTTTTGTTTATGTCAAACCCGTGTTCAAACTGCGGTTTTAGTAACGGAAGTAGATAAAATGTAATTTGTGGTTTAAAAGATGCAACAGGCGAATTATCATAATATGATTTGTAATTGAAGAAGGAAAAAGGTTTATTTTAATGAATATAGTCATCTAACTCTGTGTTTGACATTAATTTAATTCTCCGTTTTTATGTTCTAATTTATATTCCATTAAGGGATGGGTGGATCAGAAGAGTACTGTCCTTTGCACTGGAAGATGTTTGCTTCCAATTACAATGGATATTTTTTTCTTTTTCAATACTTTTAAAATAGACAACGATTGTAACTTCTGAACCAAATGTGAGATCATTATGAAATTTTTACAATTACCTTTTGAAGAATGGTGCTTAGTAAAATATATAATTATATATATTTTTGACACTCTCTGCGTCAAATCGGGATGTAGTATGTGAAGATAATCTCAACTTAAAATTTTCGTTGAAGTAAAAAAGAAGACCGAATATGAAAATTTGGGAATTTGTTGATGAAAATGAACGAAGTTACCGTTTTTTTCTCGCTAGTTGGTAGAGAAAAGTGCATTTAGACTTTAGTCATAAAAATTGATCAAAAAAAGTCCAAACTCTCCTGTATCAAAATGATATGTATCATAGAATATTGCTATTTCAAATAAATTTAGAAAATGTATTCATAAGCCTTTAAATAACCAATGTTGGTATTATTATGAATAAAATATCCATATCGTTACCTATATCTTCATTCTAAAATTGCAGTATCTAAAACTAAACAATTTTCTTTTGAATTAAACGTACAAATTAAAAAAATTTCGTATTCAAACCAGCCAATTTCTACTGGATATAACCTTGAGACTATCATACGCACCTAATAAAAAATATCAGTCAGTAACTCGTCGAAGCTTGTTTAAAACGTTAGGGGTCATGTGACTGACAACATAGCATTGATAACACTGAAGGAAATATAAACAATGTATATAATCAACTGTAATTTCTTTAATACGAGGCTGCCTAATAATTGGTTTGGGAAAACTGCTTATTATTATAATTCTTAATATTAATTAATACAAATATTTTCAAAATTGTACCAATTGTAAATTACTCTGTATAAGTATTTTTCATGTCATGATAGTTTCACGCAGATGACGGTGGGATTCGCAGGACACAGGCACTGATAATAAGACCAGTACCATCATAAAATGTACTGTGTTGGAATTTAAATGTAAAGTCAACAGTCCATTGCTCGTCATATAAATATAGAGTTATTAATGTTTCATATAAACTACAGTAAAAGTAACTGGCCCTCTGCATGTTCCTTATGTTTAAAAAATGATGCATATCTGTGTAAAAACTCCTTCGTATAGCAATTAATAAAAATAATATACAAATAACTCTAAATTTTAAAATCTAATAAATAATTAAAACCACTGTAAAGTCTACCTTTCATAAAATGCTTTTTTCTGTGTAGAGAAACATTGTTTAGCGGTAGTGTGTGTTGTTTATTCGTTGAAAGATAAGAAGTGGCAACATTGGACGGCGGAAAATGGCAAAAATAAAATTAATTGGTTATTGAATCGCTATCACGACCTGATAATATACAATTCAATACATATTTATCAACTTATTTCCAAAAATAGTCAGCTACAGGATATAATTTACAAGAAAGTATTTTATCAAATGAATTAATTTTGATTCCAAACGATCACGAAAAATGCATTTATTTGTTTACTGTAAAGCTTATAAGTTTGTAGTTAACCATTACCAAATACATTTCCGTCACATGGTGCAAACATGTGACAATGTTGACGTTAACGTTTTCATTTGTTTTTTTATAAACTTTGAAAAGAGATTAAAATGAATAAACATGTTTCTTCCTGTTAGTGTCAGAAATTCTTGAGGTAAAGTGAAGCAAAAATTAATGAATGATCACAGGTTTGAAATATTCTGAAAGATAATTCTAACAAGCACTCAAAAATTTGCTTGCCTTGCAAATCAAATTAGGTGTTAGGTATTTTTTCCTGGCAATTGCGGAGCTTCACTCATGATCATGGCGAGTGTAATCCTGCCATGCTTCTTATGTACTGTTAGATTTTCATTTGACACGGTGTAGGAAAATTGCACAAAGGAATAGCAAGGAGACAGCGTCCTGAGTAACAATTATAAAGTGTGTATCTTATTGAAAATATTTTTGAAATCGGTGAAAAAGTTTCTGTTTTGGAATTCAGCTCAAAATACAGTAGACAATCAAATTTGTTGTGAAATTCTGCTTCCTGGAAAGTCTTATAAATAAGAATTTTTCCAACTTCAGATTCTCTTATTTTGTTTAAAAGCATCTACTATTCCTTTCGTAATTTGTGTTAACATAGTTTCGAATTATTTCTATTAACCTTTTGCATTTCTCATTTGTTACTGTTTGTATGAAACACATATACATTATAGTCAACTTCTGTTTTCAGTTTTCATATACTTTCTTCACGCTTGTTTTGATTGGTCTCTGGTTCTAATAGCTATTTGCATTTTACATATCCTTCCTACTTTTCTTTCATAATTATTTTAATTCTATCTGTTTCTGTACCACCTTTCAGATTAAGAGTAGATACAAATGCTTCGAAAAAAAAAATAATATAAAAGGTAGTATTTTCTACAACTTAACACATGTCTTTCTACCAATGACTTTCTGAACTTATTTTGAAATGTCTACCTGTTCGACCTATATAAGGGTTTATAAACATATGTTTTATCTATTATTAACTTTCTAATAACTAAGAAAGGCGTTAAGATTGTGTGAAAGGTGCAACCCCTTTAACAGCATCACCTAATCGGCTATTCAGAAAATGTTTTGTTATTAACAATCTTTTGTCCGTTATTAAATTCAACACCAGTTGGCTCAAAATATCACCTTCTCGCATTAAGGTCAGTTTTGATATTCGTGTATCACGTTTTTACACAAGAGGTCGCAAGTACCTAATTGCAACTGTCGAAAATAGTACATTAGATAACGTGTTCACAATTGACACGAAGCCTCCGAGGATAGAAATCATATACCGGGTGTAACTGAAATAGTGACCACCCCTGTAACTTTTAAATAAGTCGTTAGATTTCATTCAAATTTTGAAGGGTTATATTACAACCAAATTGGGATTTTTTCACGTGAAAAACAAATGATTGACGGTTTTAACGGAAATTACCCAAAAACTGAAAATGTAAATGGAACGCCCTGTATATTTTTACATTTTTGAATTCTACGACCCGAATTACATAGAGTCCGATTATCAAATGTCAATTATATCGTCATTTTAATTTAATTTTTTTAAATTTTGTATCTCTTTGACACCATCTAAATTGTTGACAATTGACTTAACACATTGACGGACACCTACTTCCATTTATCTGACCAAAACAACGCACTAAAAAATATACCGTATCGTAGAATATCTTGAACTGTTGTTTTCAGAGGTGATCATTCAGCTTATTATCAATAGTTTTAGCCGAATAAAACTGTGACGGTAAGAACTGTCACTGTCCCACCAGGCAGAAAAAATATGGCTGATGGAATAAGACGGCTGCAACCGGACGACGTAATTTTACATGAAACGCTTTTATTATGAATTTAGAACATTATAAAGTAAATATTGAACAAAAGAAATAAGTTGTTTTCTGTATGCCACCTTTCGAAACACGGTCCAGCCCAAAGGGGTGGAGTGTCCTGGCATGTCTTACATCTCCAATGGGTTTATGTCCTCTTCTTCTCTTTTGAACACTGTTCACATCGTACGTAATAAAACTTTCTACTATAGTTGTCTGGCCTTGGTATAAGTTCTTGGAAGTGTTGGGATGGTGCACGGGTAGCAGAATGAGGTCTTGGACCAGTAGGTTGGTGTATTGGATTCAACTTGACAAGAAAGCGACCATCCTTCAGGTTGCTATCGATACCTAATAGTGATCTAATAAGAGTTTCTCTATATTGTATATATCTCTTTATTTTCGTGTTTTGTGTCACTTTTCTGTACAAAAAATAGGAATTCCAAACTGTTATATCCAATAAATGAAAAATAACTTTTTATACCAGTAAATCGTTTTTCGAGGACACGAATAATATGATATCACTTGATCGGAGCGATCAATCCCAGACATAAATTTATTATATTCAATAATTTCCACTGGTTTTATTTTTATTGGATTGTAGCGATTTCTGGCCTCAAGCAAAGTAGGATGATGAGCAGTTGTTAGGCAAATAACATCTCTCTTGTCCTTCCACTTCGAAACGTAAATCTTTCCTTGACGTTTCCAGATGTGGTGCACTTTTCGAAGACGTTTATTCACAACTACTATTGGGTTTCCTCGTCTATCAGAGCGAAGGGTACCTGTAACATGTGTCTGATTCTGCAACAATCTGTTGGCAAGTGTGATACTGTTATAGTAATTATCCATAAAAAGGTGGTATCCCTTATTTACATATGGCTGCATTAGTTTCATAACGACACGTTCCAAAATTGTCATATTATTGTCTGGCCCGTTTTCTCCCTGACCTTTATAAATGTCTACATTCAACACGTATCCGTCATGAGAACAAAGTTCATAGAATTTGATCATAAAGAGATAACTCTTTAGCTGGAGTATAAGCATCTTGAAAATTTCGAAGACATATATTCAGTACGTTCAGTACGCTTCTGATCTTTTGAAGTCGATCAGTGGTATCAGGATTTTCGGCGCCACTGTGCAGAGAAAAACACCGTAACAATTGTTCGAAGCGTCTTCCAGTGATCATCGAAAAAAATATTGGATGGTAGTTTAACGGATCCAAACTAAAAAGTTTTCTGATATTCTGGACTTTGATCGGACCTTGCAATAAACATAAACCAATAAACTTCTGCTTTTCATCTCGAGTTTTCTCTTTGAAAGAGGAACTTCTTGAATTTCTGGTTTTAGGGCGTGCTTGGCTAGGTAAGGACTTTCCATAATTATTCGTGAAATTCACCATTCCATTATATCGTTATTCCATAGCTGACTGAAGATTTCATATGGTGACGAAATCAAATCTCCATATAACTTGACTCCTATTTGTGTATAGTCAAATAAGACGTCAGGTATACTCGCAGTATCACTGTTTCATGCATCAGTTTCACCAGTATGCTATTGGCTCGTTCTTCAACTACGTCTGTGTCTGAGCCCAGTTCGATAGAAATATTTTCTCCGGAGTTTGATTCTTGACTAACTTCCGCAGAAACATTGTCTCGCACATTAGGAATTTCTCCGACCTGTAAGACCGTATCCAAAAATAAACTCAAAAATAAAAATTTACTTGAAACTCACCTCTCATTCAATACTACTGTCAGAAGAATCTATATAATCTTTTTGAGGACGATAGGTGTTATCTGCCTCCGAATCAGACGACACATTTTTATAGCGGTCACACTCATCACTGTCTATTTCTTCAAAAAATTTCATTAAATATTTTTCTTGTTTTGGATCCATTGTAAATTCCAACAAAAAATACTTTGGTTATTTATCAGCTCTTTACGTCCAAATAACTATTCCAATGAAACTAAAACTCAAAATGACTTGCACGTTTCACTATCATGAATCATACATAACCTATCCTATATACACGACACCACATTACACATTATAAACTCGACTGCATTACATGGTGTTAGATGCCTAATCCATAGGCAATCAACATCACACTTATGTCTCGTGGGACACTAAAACTGCCTTTTACAAGTATTTACTAGGAAATATACCTGCTACAACCGGTCTGGCCTATAAAGCGAATTATTTTTTGACGGCTGCAGCCGGTCTGTCACAGCATACCTGACGGCTGTAGCAGGTCTGTCCGTCAATGTGTGAAAATTACCCCCACAATTTTATTTTTCCTAATAATTAATTTTCGTGACATTTGTTAACGATTGAATTTATAAATTTCAGTTTTTCCACCTAAACTCACTTTTCCCAATGGAAAGATACAGGGGCCACGCTGTATATTAAATATCTTTCAAATACCAATAAAATTATATACATATTCATATCATTTAGTTCTTAAATAAAGCAGTAATTTAGAATTTTTTAATTTTCATTTTCACAACCTACTCCTGAAGCCGTCTCTGTTTCAACACTTTCAACAGATATGTAACCTAACCTATAGTTCAGTTCCAAAATAATAGGCACTAAATTCTCAGAAATATGGCATTATACCGACAACAATTGTAGTCAGGCTGTGATTCTAGATATTGATTCTAGATATTGATTCTTGATATCTAAAATCACAGCCTGACTACAATTGTTGTAGGTTTAATATTTCTGAGAATTTAGTGCCGACTATTTTGGAACTGAACTATAGGTTAGGTTATACATCTGTTGACAGTGTTGAAACAGAGTTGGCAGCAGGAGAAGGAAAATTATAAATTACTGCTTTATTTAAGAACTAAAGAATGTGAATGTGTATATCATTTTATTGATATTTCAAAGACCTATTTAATATACAGGGTGGCCCTTGTATGTTTCAATTGGGAAAAGTGAGTTTACGGGGAAAAACTGAAATGTCTAAATTCAATCGTTAACAAACTTCACGAAAACGAATTATTGGGAAAAATAATATTGTGGGGGTAATTCTAAGTCTACTGTCTATAATTTAGATGGTGTCATAGAGATAAAAAGTTTAGAAAATATTTGAAAAAATAAAATTAAAATGACGTTAGAATTGACATTTGACAATTGGACTGTATGTAATTGGTGTCGAAGAGTCCAAAAATGTAAAAATATATAGGGTGTTCCATTTAAATTTTCAGTTTCTGGCCCTTATTTCATTTACACCCGGTATACAGGCATAACGACAGACGTTTTTACTTTAAGTATAATATTTTTCGATGAAGCAACATTTTCGGCTGATGTAACTATCTCATCACAAAATTGTCGCTGGTAGTCTGATATATACTAATGCTAACAAAAAGTCATAATTTATAGTCATTTGAAAAGTACGTGTGATGCGGTATTTACAAAAATACACTTTTTTGTCAATTAACGAGTGCCACCCTTGACTATTTTTAGGGTTGTTTAAAGCAGCAGGCTTATCAGCGAGTGCCTTATCAATGAATGGCATTCACTGTTGCGACCCTTACTACATGGAATCTACTCATTTCACTTTTTTAAATGAAACTAACAGTTTCTAAATAATTCCATAATATACTGAAACAAAAAATAAACAAGTCTCATTATATTGTCGAATTACTTAGAAATTGTTTCATTTAAAAAAGTTAAACGTTATGTTTATTTACAAATTATTATTTGAACGGATTTTCCCGATGATTTTCCGTTGTTATACTTTGAACTCTACTTTGAATTATGAAATTGTTAGCAAATATTACTGGATGTTGGGGGTTATTATTATTATTACCCATTACTTTTCCGCCCAACCTATCTAATATGCGAGAAAAGTATTGGTTTACCCCAAAAAAAGTAGGAATTTTTAAAAAAAATGTTCAGTTATTTTCACGTTTTCTATCAAGAACAATACGAAAAAATGGTTTTTAGAAAAAAAATCCTGTGTGTATGTCGTCGTCGATGTCGTCGGCCACTTTTCGTTACATGTCTTGTTACCACGATACAGCCTCCGGAGTGCAACAAGTCACCAATTTTATGATTGAATATTGTTTAGGACATCTCACAGATTAACTCTGATGATTTTAAGCTCACCAAAGCCAGTACAGCGAGTGCTATGGTACTCGAAGTACGACATTTTTTGAAAAATTTCAGTTTGTTAGCACGATACAGCCTCCGGAGTGCAACAAGTCACCAATTTTATGATTGAATATTATTCAGAATATCTTACAGATGAACCCAATCGGTTTTCAGCTCATCAGAGCCAGTACAACAGGTGCTATAGTACTTTAAGTACGAAATTTTTGTCATTTTTTGAGAAATTTCAGTTTGTTAGCACGATACAGCCTCTGGAGTATATACAAGTGACTAATTTCATGATTGGATATTATTCAGGGCGTCTCAAAGATGAACCGAGTTGATATTCAGCTGACTAAAGCCAGTACAACGAGTGCTATGGTACTTGAAGTACAAAATTCTTGTAATTTTTGGAGAATTTTCAGTTTGTTACCACGATACAGCCTCCATAGTGTATAAAACTGACTTATTATTATTATTTAGGACGTCTTATAGATAAATATTGTTGATTTTTAGCTTACCAGAGCTAGTACAACGGGTGCTATGGTACCTGAAGTGCCACATTTTTGGTCCTTTTTGGAGAAATTTCGGGTTATTAGTACGATACAGCGTCCAGAGTGTATACAAGTGACCAATTTTATAATTGGATATTATTCAAGGTGCCTTGCAGATGTACCCTATTGATTTTCAGCTGACTAGAGCGAGTACAGTGAGTCCTATAAATCCAGATATACTACATGTTTGGTTACTTTTGGGGAAATTTCTGTTTGTTAGCACGATACATCCCCCGAAGTGTATACAAGTGACCAATTGTATGATATAACATTGTTCAGGGCATCTCATAGATGCGGAAAAGAAAGTTTTAATCTTTAAAACCGTTTATTTTTAATAGTGATAAACGTTAGGTATTAAATGTTATTAGAATGCTTTTCAATTTGGAAAAATAACAAACTCTCATTATTCATTCCAAATAGAAGTAATTGCATATCTGAATGTACTTTTCAATTAATAACTTTTAGGTCATAGGACTTTTTATGAAAAGAAAATTGCTTGAAGTTTCCAACTAAGTAGTTTGTATAATTTAATGACGTTTGCTTGAAAATATTCTTCGAGTGTGGATAAAATTATCTTCTTTGTTGTCGTCAAATCATTTGACTGAATGCAAAATCGTTTAATTAATGAACGCACATAAAGCGTTATTTTTATATCACGCACACTTGCTTGAGCGTACTTGAAAATACTGTAAACACTACCAAGAACTACAAGAAAAACAAAGAAAATAAACCAGAAAGTAAAATATCTATGTCACATTCTTACTTCAAAGAATGACCCGAACATTTATAGGCGTAGCGATAAAACATCATTTATTCGTATCTGCGGAGCTGTATGCAGATGTGGAAGGGTTGAAAAATGCAATTTCACACTGCCAGGACCGGCTTCAACAAAATTATGAGAATATAACACATAAATCGTTAATAATAATATTGTATAAATATATTAGTTTTATAAGGTCAGAAACACTATATAAACTAAAATTTAGACAGATATTGTAGTAATAACTTCTAAACATTCCTAATTTGAATTAAATTATAGTCCACCATAGTAACCAAACCACCAATTTCTTCACTTTAAATGGCTACAATGTTTTATTTGATGAATCTCATTTAATGAGAATGGTAAATTTATACAAAGTATTTAAAATAAGTATTTTCAACGTTTGATCGATCAATCGAAGCCTTAGTCTATCCATCTAGTGATGAATAGAATCAAATACCTTTCAGAATCGAGAGCTCATTACTTCACTCAACTGTTAATAATACCTTTCAACTTGTGTGAACGTGGACAGAATGTATGGAAGTTTCGAGTTTACGGTAAGTTAAATCTAGAATCAACCAAACATTTGGCATACTTATTTGCAAAACGAACTTCTCCGTTTAAACCTGGAAACTTTGTATTTGATTCGTCCTCCACCGTCCGTTCAGTATAAGATGAGACATATTGTTGGTATTACGAGCTCACTCACTAAAGAAGGAATACGTATGAAAACTATACCCTCAGTGTATAGAAGCAATAAAACTTTGTGTTATGCATTAATATCTAGGTACACCGAGGTGGAAGGTCGATTCGTAGTTCAATATCAATCGCGAAAAGAGATAACAGTAATGATTTATTCATAATTTTATCACATACACTGTAATCACACCCAAACACCATATAGAAAACACTTCAATGCATTAAAAATAGGCAACCAACACTTCGAAACTAGTTTATAAAATTTCTATTTCAAATATAATAAACGTCCATCAATTTTATATAAATAATTTCGAAATTGAACATTAATGTAATGCAGATGCTTTTCCGCCTGCCAGATTTCTTGACTAATCCTCATTCATTATTTACTGAAAATAGCAAATTTATAAGGATAAATACTTTCAAGATGTTGATCACTTGGAAATAATTATTTATGAAGAATGCCACAAAATTACGGAATGTATTACGGGGCAAAAACCGATTTGGTGTTTGGAAAAAGAGGGTGGATATGTCGAGGCATTAGTGGAATAATTGAAAATTTAATCATATGATTTCTATGCACGTGTTAATGTTATATTTGTTTACAACATCTATTTGTATGGATTTTCCTACTTGTAATATAAATAATTGTTATGCATTTATTACGTTCTTAAATTGCAAAATTGTGAGCAAAAGTTAATCAATGGAAAGGTTATCATATTTTTAAAAAACATAAGTAATAAATGTTCAGTATTAAAGTTTATAGGATTAAATATAACTTAAAAACTTTCGAATTGAATCATCGCGCGTAAAAATTTGTAAAAAATAACAAAACTTTGTTTTTTATGATTTTCTTCATAACAATTTTCGATATTTTCTAAAATTGAGGTACTTATCTGTAGAATGAAATTTATATTTTTTGACGAGCCTCTAATAAATATGAAAAACATTTCTATCTCATAATTGAATTTTGTCTTTCAGGTCATGCCAAAACTTCTATGATGAACAACTTCTTTCCCATGTAATTACCTAATAATAAAAAGTTTTCCCTATGCTTGCAACTTGAGTAAATACTGTATTACTCTACTGTCCTGCCCTGAGTTAACTAAACATTTGCGTTCCGATGCATCTAGATAAGGGCTGTTCTGTTCTAGGTTTTTACCTTTTTGGACGGGCTATGTACCCTACTTTGCATATTGTACATCATGAAAAGCAGGGACCAAAAAAAGATTTTGTTTCCTAACGATGGATACCATCGGTTGTTACACGTAGACAATGAACGGCGAGTGAAAAAAATTACCGAACCTCTCACTGGGAACTAGGAGTCGTATGCTAATTATTTTTTATTTATAAAGGGAGAGTTTTACGCATTAAATACTGTAACGGGGCTAACGTCGATTCTATTTTTTTGTTACCAAGCTGTTGTGATGTATAATTTCTTGATAAATCACTGCGAGACACTCTTTAACCAATTTAACCAGACACATTTTCATATTTACATATTGTAATTTTAAGATTGGTTAAATGTACTTACTAATACTCTGGAATATCGATATGAGTAAGCTCAGTTTTAAGATAAAAAATATGGAAAAATATTTTTATGTTGCGTTTTTCCGATCATTGTTTAACTCGGAAAGTACGTCGTTCCCGATCTAGGTCGGAAAATTGACTTAACTGCTCGGTAAAGTGACAGAACTGCTCGACAAAGTACCTACTTTCCCGAGCTCTTATGTCAAAATGTTCATTAAGACAAAATACCAGCATCTAGCCAGAGAGAATTTTCGAAGGGTGTGTTAAATATTACAGTTGCCATGACAGTACCGTAGCCATCTGTCAGTAGATATTTTTGACGTTTTGATGCACTTTGTGTATTATTTCAAGTTTCTAAACCATTTAAAACTGAGTAGCGATGAAAGTGACGTAGAAAACGTTCCATTCGAAATTAATGAAGCGGCAGCTTCCGTCACTAATGCATTATTACCAACAAAATCCAAGGAAACGTATGAAAAACCTAAGAATTTTTCGAAAAATGGAGCGAAGAGATAAAAATAACACAAATATTATGATTCCTAAATTTACCGGAACATCAACGTTGAATAATTGTACTTTGCAATTTCAACATAAATATTAATAATAAATGAGTTAAGTTTTGTCATGAATTTTGAACAATAAATATTCTGTTCCTCTTGTATTGTCAAATTATTGGTGGATGCACAAAAATATCGAACGCGCCACACTCGGAAAGTGTATTTACTCGCATGCTTTCAGTAACTTGGATGCTTGCCCTGTGAAGTATCACTTTCCGAGCTTGACACGTAAATAAATACTTTCGTAATTAAGGTGCCTGCGAGCAAAAATTTGTTTCGTCCATAATTATTCAGATATTATTCAAGTGAACTTGAGATTTTCATCATTCATAGTCTAAAAACTATTTTCTTATTTGTTTTCAATAATTACTTTTTGATAAAGCCCAATTTACATACATAAGTCAAAATGAACTTGAATGTAAGAGTTGCTAAAAGATGCAAAATTTCGGCGTCTTAGTGATAATATACGTATTTAAATCTTCTAGAACTAAATGAATAACAACCATACCAAAATTGGGACTGTTCGATGACACAACTAATAGTACTCTTATTGCAGATCCAAATGGAAAATTGATTACTCAAAGATTTTTTTTTATAATTTTTATTCATCTTACGTTCATTCTGGGACACACTTTATAAAAAACTATTCACGCATACAAAGATAAAGTGGACATAACACTAGCCGAATAGCTACCGTTTGAATTCCGCAGACTTTATAAAACCTTTTTTTTAATTCAGGTGTACATTAACATCTTTATCATATTCATAAATATTTAATTCGTCTTCGAAGTTGGCCGCGTGTAATCATTCTACGTGAGAAAATGTTCTTTTAGCATCCCATTACATAAATATGAAAGGGTAAAGGTATAAAAGCTTGCCGAAGGTGATATTAACTATACATTTTTGTTTACTCCATTGCCTGAGGGATTTGAATAAAGGGTTCGATTTGCAATTCATGAACCACCGCCGCCCGATATTAACTCCAGGTGTTGCGAATTTTCGTTGGAGAGGTAAAGCGGTTTTCTAATTTGTTCGGAAATGTTAAAAAGAAAATATTCCTTTGATATTCTTCAACCAAAATTAAAAGGTGGAGAGTAATATTCTACTATTACAACATCTCGTTTTTGATTACTATCTAACTTAAAAAAATTAACGTTTCATTTTCGATTTTATGAGCACTTAAACTAATGAATTTGCTGATGGGATTCCGGTGTAACGAAGAAAACACAACTTTTTTATTCAAATTCAATTTGTAACGATGGGTAAGATCATTCCAGCAATTCTTCAACATATCGATATCTTTCTTAATGAACGATTCATCTTTTGTCTCAAAATAGGTGAGGGTCAGATCTGGAGAAGACGATGAGTACAGAAGCAATTCGAAGTGGGAATAATTCGTGCAATTTTATCATTGTAGCCAAAGACTTGTATTAGTTAAACATCACTTTATTTCTTTTCATATGGAGCCCTTTCTTCGAAATTTTTCACTTTCAAATGATCCAGTTATATAGACCATGTAGCGATAGTCATTGACTGTCTTACCGTTTCCAAGAAAGGGATTAACCAAATCCTGTAAGTCTTACAAAATACGACTGCCATAGCTTTGGCTCAATTTTGTTGCGTGACTCTGGCGGTGAAAGGTGATCCGATTTTCGTCCATTGTTACGTGTCAATACGAAATAGTTATTTTCCTAACAAGTGCGGAAAGTCATAGTTTCCCGCACGCGACTTCCGTTGACCCGAACTACGCGAAGCGGAGTTCGGGCAAGCAGTCAAGGGCGGGAAAGACACTTTACGCATGAATTAGGAACATTATTTTTTCTGCGACAGCATAAAGATTCAAAAAGCACATTGAAAATATATATTTTATTTCAACATACAAAACATTCCATGAAAATCCACTAATTATTATTAATATTAATGTTGAAATCACAATTTGTTGCATTCTGCACATGCGTCAGAATAGCCGGTCCAGAGTAGTTAGTTAGTGGTAACTGGCTGTTAAGAGCAACACTCGTAGATTGCAAAGTGCATAAGATGACGGAGACGGAATAGGTTGCAAGTTGCCAGTACATGAATGAATTTTATTCGAGATGGTTTTCTTCTGTTCTACGGAGTCCTCCAAATAACTCTCAGCAAAAGCAGTTGACTTCCAGCCTCCAAGACGTTTTATGTTGGTTATCCCTTCGTCTGAATCTGCTAGAAACGTTGCCGAGGATCGTCTAAAACTGTGACCTGTGTAATGTTTTGGGTTAGGTAGGCCTAAGTAGGTAGCGATCTCTGCCGGCATTTTACCTAATGTGTTTACGCCAACGCACTGAACAGAACATTTGCCTTTTTTGTAATTTATTAAAGAAACGACGGTGCGTGGTGGTAGGACGCCGTAAATTTGCATACTTTCTATAGAGCCTCAAAAAGGTTCCATTATTTATGTCCTCAGATATAGTTATAGGTATAGGTATGGTTTTTCGAATCGGAAATTGTCACAATAATTAGGTTTCCTTTATCTTCAATATCGTCAAGCGTGATTTTCACAAGCTCCGCCTGCGAAGAGCACCGGCTAAAGCAAAAATGGTACCTACTTTAATCATAAGATATATCTCATCAGGGGCTAACATAAACTTGGATATGTCTTCTTTGGTAAAAATCTGCGCTTTATGTGGTCAATAACCAACATTTTGCTTTTTAAGGAACGATGTCAATTTATGAAACTTGCTTATGCCCAGGTTTTGTTTTATTTTAATTAAACATTTCACCATCGAGTAACGCGACCATAGGGTATTGGATTTCAGTACCTTACTCAGCTCGGAAAAATACGCCAAAAAAACCTCTTCTCTGAAGCTATTCACTTCTCTTTCCCTACACCAGTTTAAACATTGGTTGTAGTGCTGTTCGTATCTTTCTCGTGATTTACTTGGTAACAGGTCTGAATTTTCCTCATCTGCGGCCTTTAATATTGCTTCTGGGAGCTCTTCGTCTGACGAATCCATTAAAATATTGCTCTTATTGAAAATAATTTGAAAAATGCCAGAATCAGACACTTCGACAACACTTCGACTTGAAACTTTGACGTCTTGATGACAACTTGGTTGGCATAACAAACCTTTGGTTACCACACCAAACCACTTGACTCAGCTTAGTTTGATTATTATGTGGATCGCTTTTGAGAAATGTATAGGGTAGATATATAAAAGTGTCGCAATTTCTTCATTCCAATGAATGAAAAATAGTCTGGGTTAGATTGAATATTAAAATCTATATTAGTTTTAATAGTAATATACAGGTAAATCAATGAAATGTACATTTAATAACGATAAATTGACATATTTTACTTCCCCGCACTAGTGCGGAAAGTGACACTTTCTAAACTAAAATGAGTGCGGGAAAGTGGGTAAAAACGCACGGTCGTAGAAAAAGTCTTCTTTATATCACAAGACTGACAGTGAAATAAATTAAATGAATTTTTTGGGCTATTTTACGACATCTATCCTAATGGCCATAAGAGATATTTTACTTTTTCATGCACCACTTACAGCTAGGTAATCTTAATCGAAGGGTAGAAGTATGTCAATGGTTTTTAATGAAAACATAAGCAGAAGAAGACTTAACAATAAAAGTTATACGGTGTGATGAAGCCATGTTTAGTGACAATGGATGATTTAATCGACATAATTGCCATTTTAGGTCTAATGAAAATCCACTCGATATAGTCTAGCAAAATAAAAATGAAATGAGCCATCCCAAATAACGCTCATAAGGTTGTAAAAGTGTACCGGAATCACGTGTTTAGCACGCCCTAGCGGAATAAACCAATCAATGAACCAACCGATCCGACTTACTCTGGACGTCCAGCACTCGATCACGCAGATTACTCTTTTTATTTTGCTCGACTTTAGTAGAGAACATTATTACCATGGTAGTTGGAGTTTTAACGTCTTCTTTGCAATCAATGATGACAAAATTTTAGCATTAAAATTTTATGACGAAAATTTACGTAATGCAGCATATTTTCACATATAATAAGAAGACATACGACCAGTGTTAGGATATGTAAAGACGGTTTGTATCAGCAGGATGGAGCACATAACATTGACCTTGTTGCTCATCATCTTACGACATGTTTTATGATAGAGGGATTGCCTATCATAGTTTGTTCCGTTGGCCAGCACGCTCTCCGCACTTGTCTTATTTAGATTTTGGTATCTGGGGTTATATTAAAAATCAGGTATTTTCCAAGCTTGTTAGAACAGAGAAAGATATGATGCAGATTGTTACTTGCTTTTAATTAATAACTGCTACCCTACCATATTTCCAGAATGACAAATGACATACCTTAATTATAAAGATTCATTAGTGTTTAGAACTAGATGGGACTAATTTTGAACACTTATTGTAAAAAAGTTGTTTGTTTAGTTATTTATGTTTGTAAGTTATGACATTAAATTAATATTCTAAATTCCTCGTCAACGGTTTTATTGCTATCCACAATCAATAATCCTTTCCGGCTACTGGTTATTTTTCAGAATGAATTACTTCTGGAAAAATTACGAAATATCACCTTAAAACTGAAAATCGTGGCCTACGCTTTACTAAAGTTAAAATAATTAAGATTGGTTATTTTTTGAGAAAATAATGAGATATCTAAAAAGTGGTTTGATTGAGGTATAGGAAATACCGATACCAAACGAATTGACTTAAAAAATACATCTGAAAACTCGATAACACTCACGGTATTCTATTTAAAATAAGCAATATTCAATTGATTTAAATTGTGCATGTTGGCGGGTAAGTTTAAAACACGTATGAATTTATCGACGAGAGCTACATATGGAGTTAACGGGCAGGCTATTATTGTTAAACGGTTACAATTTACCAGCTTCGATATTAATAAAAATATCGGTATTCATTGTGAAAATTGATTTTTAAAACTCTTTCTAAACATTCAGAATATCTCAAAAACGCTTCATTTCTGGTATAGCACATCTCCCACAAACTTTATTTTAAGTGTTATGCAGAATTTGAAAATGAAGCAGATAACAGTCTCTTTTTAAAATAAGCAAGATGAAGCCTACTTAAAGTGCAACCGGAAGTGTTCTATTTATAATATTATATATAAACGGAGCGTCATCCAGAACCTACAACTTAATAATTTCTGATTTCCAACTCTTTCTGCCATTACTTTTAATCAAAACTCGTCGCACCAGGCCCTGTATAATTCATATTTTTCATAACTAAGAGAATTTGAGATAAAATTTCCGTTTATTTCTGGTAACTGGCAATTATTTCTTTTTTATTCAAGAAAGAACTCAACAAAAACATATTACCTCATCTTGATACTACCTGTCGACTTTTAACTAACCCAACAATCAGGTTAGGTTTCAGGAGCTTAGGAGATCATGACAGTACGTAACAATGAAGAATATTTAATTTTTGAAGGATGAAAAATATATCAAAATAGAAGTGTAATAGAAAATTCAAGAAAACAGATATAACTGAAAAAGATAAAACTATAATATGACAAGAATGTGCTGCTTTGGTAATTAATCAAAAGGAAAAGAAAGAAACCTCTTATTAGGGCGAAGAAAGTATGTATCAACACTCAAAATGGCTGATATGATTTTTAGTAACATTCTACTTGTTGTAAAGCATTTATTGTGAATAAATGTTCACCATAAAAAATACAAAATAAACAAAGCAATAATGTTTTTACTTTTCCGCCCATCCATACCTAATATGTGAGAAAAGTATTGGTTTACCTCAAAAAAGTTGGAATTTTCAAATTTCTTAAGTTGTTTTTCCGTTTTTCAAGGAGAAAAACACGAAGAAAGGGTTTTTAGAGAAAAAAACTATGTGTATGTCGTCGTCGGCGACTTTTTCTGTAACATGTCTTATTAGCACGACAGAGCCTCAGGAGTCACCAATTTTATGATTGGATATTGTTCAGGAAATCTCATAGATGAACTCTATTGATTCTAAGCTCACCAGAGCCAGTACAACGGGTCCTATAAATCCAGATATACCACATTTTTGGAGAAATTTCGGTTTGTAAGCACGATACAGCTTCCAAAGTGGATACGTTTAATCTTTAAAATCGTTCATTTTAACTAGTAGTGCCATCTACAGTCTAATTTTGAACTAATTGCCCGTAGATGTTTATTTATATTTATATAAGAAACATTAAATTTGGTTTATATTTGCTTGAAACTGAAAATGCTTAAAAAAATGGTTATCATGTCATCGCAGAAGGACAGTGAGATAAAACATGAGTGCGAATTATTGGGATTGTAAGCTTTCTGCTCTATTTATTTATGTTCTAATCGATACTGTGTACTTTGTCGTATACTAGCCACAAGTGTGAATGATCATAGCTGCCTTATGGTTAGTTGTACATGTTTTTTCAGAACTTAAATGACACAATTATTTTTTAAATATTTAGTTATAGAAAACTTTGGTCTTGGAGGTGAGGGATTCAATTATTGAAAATTATGAGTGATAGAACCGATACGAAAATAGTACTGTGTAAAGTTATGAAACGGAATTATCGACAGTCATAACAATAGAAAACAAAGACATATATAGTGAAATATACACTTACATTTTAATTAGCCTTGTCATCTGTGATACTTTCCCGGTTGATAACTGAAAAAAAAGTAATTGTATTAATAATGTGATTGTTACAGTTAAACGTATCTCAAATTATTATCGTCGATTATTGTCTTCTAGAACAAGAACGACAAGAAAAACGAAGACTTCAGCGGCTAGAAACGAAAATTCTAGGTTGGGATAATTTTGACTTCTAGACTTGACGTTTCGGGCTTGGTAAACTAATATTTAGATTACGGTCATCCAAGCATCGACTTTCACCTGAAGAAGCTTGTTATAATAAGGGGAGAAACCACGAATCTTCAACTCAAAATGATGCGGACTCAATCCGGAAACTTTGCTTCTTAGATCAGAAGTTGTTGGATATGTTTTAAGCGGGGATAAAATCCTGAACTGAAATGAGAGTGATTGTGAAGTTTATATTTGACACGTACATAATCATTATGAATATGAACCAACCCTTTGATAGACTTTTCCGTTACTGCATAAAATGTTGACAGCATTCGAAGATTTGCGATACTATTCTTAATATATACTTATTTTAGTTTTGTATTAATTCCTCTCAAGAAGGCGTGAACAAAATAATCGGCTATAAGAAACATTTTTTAGTCTGTTAAAAATCTATTATTGTGTATAGATTAATTATCATCGATTTTTTTTGCTCTATAATAAATAGAAAAAAACAAATTCATAATAATGCTCCTCAAAAATTATACTAAAACCAGCACTGTTAATAGGAGGAAATCACAACCGCAGGTACTCAAATAAATTACCGAAAAAAACGCACAAAAGCCATTGTGTATTTCAACAAGATTAGTCACTTTAACCATTCTCATTCAATTTTCAGACAAAATTGCGGTTTTGTTAGCCAGACTCTCGATTTTCATAATAGAGAAATAAAATGAGTACAATAGATACAGTTAGGTAAAGTGGTAACAATAAAAGCAGGAGTGCACTTGTGACCCATGTTAGGTATTTCATGATTTGAAAAGAATGTTAGTGATGATGGTATTATTGCTTAAATATTTTGAAAGAATACGCACAATAATACGATATTTATAAGCTACATTATTAAATAAATTGATAGAAAACCTAACTTTATAATTAGAATAATGTTATTAATCTGAAAAAAGTTTTGCAATATTCATATTTTATTATATAAAAGAAAAAAGTCTTAGATCCCAAAAAATAAATGGAAGTAAATAAAGAACTGATAGAATGTAACAATAACAAATAAACTACAAAGTAATGACATATTAAATAAAATAGTTGAATTATATTAGATTTTGATGCAATTCGTAGGCGTAAGTCTTATTCTGATTCTGGTTCCTTCGGTTTACCACACTCATCATTATGAATCAAGCTCACGTGTCTGTAATAAACACGTTATACCAAGGAAGCCTGCTAGAAAAAAAACCTTTGATTTGATATATCCATTGACTCCTTAGAGGAAATGCGCCTAATTTCGGATAGGTTCTCAATTTCGAATAGCTGCTTATCTAAGAATCAAATCACATAATTTTACATAAAATACCTCCAGAACAATTAGTGGCTGCTTCAATTGGCAGAAGACTAACACTTTCCAGAGAAATGGAGGAGGATTTGGTACCTTATTGTCTGGAAATGGACAGACGTTTCTATGGCATAAGCGCTGCCGACATCTAGCTACCAAATTGCAATGAGAAATGGTCTCAGCCATCCTTTTTCAAGGCAAAATGAAAATGCTGGAGAAAAATGGTTACGAGGTTTCTTAAAAAGGCATCCTTTATTAAGTTTCAAGAAACTCAAGGGTCATCGAAGGCGAAAATTAAGGGATTTATACCGGAAAACATTAATCGCTTCTTTGATTTATCGGAACCAGCAATCGAAAAAATCAATTATAACCCAGCACGAATTTACAACGTCGATGAAACCAGAATTACGACGGTGCAGACAAAAAATTCTCGGGTCATTACATTAAAAGGGAAAAAGCAAGTTGGAGCAATAACTGCCACTGAAAGAGGAGCACTAGTGACATTAGTGACGTGTATGAATGCTGCTGGTGGGTTTGTACCACCATTATTTGTTTTTCCGAGAAAACATATGGAAACTGAACTGCTAGATGGAGCACCACCGGGTTGAATTGCAGCATGCCATCCATCAGGATGGATACAGCAACACATATTTTCCCAGTGGATGCAACACTTCATCGCTCATACAAAATCATCCCGTGAGGATCCAGTTGCGCTCATCCTCGATGCTCACTACAGCTACACCAGAAATATGGATGTGATTGATACATGACGAAGAACCCATGTCACAATTATCCCACTGCATACATCCCATAAAATACAGCCATTAGATTTATCTTTTATGGCCCATTTTAAAACCTATTACTCTCAACAAATACAAATGTGGCTAAGACATAATCCTGGTCGTAACATAACTGCTTTTCTGATTTTTAATCTAATGTTTGTTTCCTGCAACCTTAAAAACTGCAACTGCTGAGATTTCTGCCAACGGTTTCCGGAAATCTGGCATGTATCCATTAAACAGAAATATTTTTTCTGTACATGAGTTCTTAATTGACAGGCAACTGGAAAGAACACCACCACGTCCAACAATACCGCAGGAACTTGACGAGGGAACGCCCCCAAGAGACCAGGAAGAGGCACGACAAAACAAACAAAAAGAGACACTTCTGTAAACCAAAAAACATCCGATTCGTAGAGATGTCAATGAAGCCAAAGGAAAAATTGTGCAGGCCATGGATATTAGCCCGCTACCTTCGTGTAGTGGACAAGCAAATAAATCAAGGGAATCCCGACAAGGATCCAGTTGGGTAATAACTAGTACTCCCTATAAAAATCAACTTGAACAAAGCCTGGAAGAACAGGAACGTAAAAATTCACTAAAGGGGAAAACGCCAAAAAAGCGCCCTGAATTGGCCCAAAGCAATAAAGGAAAAGTAATATCAAAGGAGAAAAAGAAAGTTCAGATTATTGACGACTCATCCGATTCTGGGGAGGATCCTATCCTAGATGATGATTCGGACATGGATACTGATAACGATACCTTGGATGCAGATCGCATGTTTTGTGGCAGTTAATATTCCTAGGATTTGCGCGGTGAAGAATGGATCAAATGTGTGAACTGTTTTCGATGCTGTCGGTTTTAAATATTAAAACTAACTTTTCCGCATCTGAGAGAAGCCCTGAATAATATTCTATCGTAAAATTGTCACTTGTTTACACTTCGGGAGATGTGCCGTGCTAACAAACCGAAATTTCTAGAAAAATAACCAAAAATGTAGTATATCTGGATTTATAGAACACGCTGTACTCGCTCTAGTCAACAAAAAATCAATAGAGTACATCTGTGAGACACCTTGAACAATATTCAATCATATAATTGGTCACTTGTATACACTTTGGAGGCTGTATCGTGCTAACAAACTGAAAATTCTCCAAAACTGACAAAAATTTGATACTTCAAGTACAATAGAACCCGTTTTACTTGATTTAGTGCGCTGAATATCTTTGAGACGGCCTGAATAATATCCAATCATAAAATTGGTCACTTATATATACGCCGAAGGCTGTATCGTGCTATCAAACTGAAATTTCTCCTAAAATGACAAAAATGTCGTACTTAAAGTACTATAGCACCTGTTCTACTGGCTCTGGTGAGCTGAAAATCAATAGGGTTTATCTGTGAGATATCCTGAATAATATTAAATTAGAAAATTAGTAACTCGTTGCACTCCGGGGGCTGTATCGTACCAACAAACTGAAATTTCTCCAAAAATGTCGTACTTAAAGTACTATAGCACCCGTTGTACTGGTTGTGGTGAGCTGAAAATCAATAGGGCTCATCTTTGAGATGTCGTGAACAATATTCAATCATAAAATTTGTGATTTAATACACTCCTGAGGCTGTATCGTGCTAACAAGACATGTAACGAAAAGTGGCCGACGACAACGACGACGACATACACACAGGATTTTTTTTCTTAAAACCTTTTTTTTGTGTTGTTCTTGATGAAAAACGTAAAAATAAAATTTCAACTTTTTTGTGGGTAAGCCAATACTTTTCTCGCATATTAGATAGGTTGGGCGGAAAAGTAAAAATCGTATATATGTGACTTTTGTTTGGATTTGTGAATATTTGTCGAGGAAAGCAATTAGAAAATAAACAGTTTCAAAGATTAAAACTAACTTTTCCGCATCTGTGAGATGCCCTGATTAATATTCTATCATAAAATTGTCACTTGTATACACTTCGGGGAATGTATCGTGTTAACAAACCGAAATTTCTCCAAAAGTAACCAAAAATTCAGAATATCTGGATTTATAGGAACCGCTGTACTCGCTATAGTCAGCTGAAAATCAATAGAGTACATCTGTGAGACACCTTGAAAAATATCTAATTATAAAATTGGCCACTTGTATACACTCCGGAGGCTGTATCGTACTAAACCCGAAATTTCTCCAAAAAGGACAAAAATGTGGCACTTCAGGTACCATAGCACCCGTTCTACTAGCTCAGGTGAGCTAAAAATCAAAAATTTCACATATCAGACGCCCTGAACAATATTCAATCATAGAATGGGTCACTTGTATACACGCTGGAAGCTGCATGGTGCTAACAAACTGAAAATTCTCCAAAAATGATAAAAATTTGGTACCTCAAGTACCATAGCACTCGTTGTACTGGCTTTAGTGAGCTGAATATCAACAGCGTTCATCTCTGAGACGCCCTGAATAATATCCAATCATAAAATTGGTCACTTGTATATACTCCGGAGGCTGTATCGTGCTAACACACTGAAATTCCTCCAAAAATTACAAAAATGTCGTTCTTCAAGTACCATAACATCCGTTGTACTGGCTGTTGTGAGCTGAAAATAAATAGTGTTCATCTGTGAGATGTCATGAACAATATTCAATCATTAAATTGGTAATTTGTTACACTCCGTAGGCTGTATCGTGTTAACAAGACATGTAACGAAAAGTGGCCGACGACAACGACGACGTCGATGACGACGACGACGACATACACAGGATTTTTTTTCTAAAAACCATTTTTTCGTGTTGTTCTTGATGAAAAACGTAAAAATAATATTAAATTTTTTCTCAAAATTTCAACTTTTTTGTGGGTAAACCAATACTTTTCTCGCATATTAGATAGGTTGGGCGGAAAAGTAAAAAGGGATCCTAATTTCGGATACCCTATCCGAAATTAGGAAAGCCATATATGTCTGACAAAAAATGTACCCAGTTCATATAACAGGATTTCTCTTTTACCTTTCCGCCCAACCTATCTAATATGCGAGAAAAGTATTGGTTTGCCCCAAAAAAAGTTGGAATTTTGAAATTTTTTTTTGAGTTATTTTTACGTTTTCCATCAACAACAACACGAAAAAACGGTTTTCAGAAAAAAAATCCTGTGTGTATGTCGTCGGCCACTTTTCCTTACATGTCGTGTTAGCACGATACAGCCTCCGGAGTGCAATAAGTCACAAATTTTATGATTGAATATTGTTAAGGATATGTCACAGATGGACCCTATTGATTTTCAGCTCACCAGAGCCAGTACAACGGGTGCTATGGTACTTGCAGTACGTCATTTTCCAATTTTTTGAGAAATTTCAGTTTGTTAGCACGATGCAGTCTCCGGAGTTCAGTAAGTCACCAATTTTATGATTGAATATTATTCAGTATATCTCACAGATGAACCCTATTGATTTTCAGCTCACCAGAGGCAGTACAACGGGTGCTATGGTACTAGAAGTACCAAACTTTTGTCATTTTTGGAGAATTTCCAGTTTGTTAGCACGATACATCGTCCAGAGAGTATACGATTGATCAATTCTATGATTGAATATTGTTCAAGGTGTCTCACAGATATACTCTATTGATTTTCAGTTGACTAGAGTGAGTACAGCGGGTCTTATAAATCCAGATATACTACATTTTTGGTTATTTTTGGAGAAATTTCGGTTTGTTAGCACGATACATCCCCCGAAGCACCGTACATATAAAAGCATAGTAGCGACACTCTCGACTCGTCTCTTTGAAGTCTTTATGAATAATTTCGCAGACAATGTTCTAAGAAGTGGGACAGTTGTTCACTGGCCGGCGGATTTACGAGGGACTGCTGTCGTGCTACTTCTATGGAAATATATACTGTATACTGCAGAGCTTCGTGTCGTATGCTCTAACGCAAACCCCTGTATACTAAGCAAGCCGACGTCCCCTACTAGAAACCTGCTACTCTATAGGCGGGGTAAAGCGGGTTCGCATATCGTCAACCGCACTGAGTGTCGCTACTAGGCTTTTATACAGGGTGTACCAATCTTACGACAAACTTCAATATATGTGTTATTTTAAGAGATATCAAAAAATGTTAACGACAAAAATAGTAGATGCCTTTAAGGTGCATATTTTGAAATTATCTCGAACTATACAGAGTGTTGTATAACTCCGGTACAAACCCAACAAACGATTTTTTAAATGAGAACCCCTGTATATTATACCGAATTCGAATTTCTCACATTTTTTTGAAGCTTTTGATATAAGGTTTTGCAACGTTATACCGAGTCCTTCAAAAGGTATGGACACGTTTATGTGAAAATCGTAGTTAAGTCAACGCTCTGTAGCTTATTGTACGTTGAAGAAAAAAATTTTATTTTCCCTAACAGAGTATCATAATATGATGCAATATCTCCGTATTTTATTAAATTTTAATTATGTCACCTTTTGTATACAGGGTGAACGGAAACTCGAATCTTTCATTTTCTCTCTTCTTTCAAATGGAACACCCTGTATTTTTTAGCGCAAATAGAATATTCGATCATGTAACTTTAATTTTTGTTAAGTATTCCCTATACCCAAAGTTTATGAAAACAGAGTTATTTTGTAATATCTATTGTAAATCATAATTATTAACTTATGTGAAAAAATAAACGTTGAATGTAATAAAAAATCCTAAATAATAATAAATCTTAATAAACTATTTATTCTGAGCAAAACAAATCATCAAAAGTATAATCCTAACCGTAATATGAAACTAAATGTTCAAAGTGTTCACTGTTAACATTAATGCAATGCTGTAAACTATTACATTTTCTCAGTAAGCCTTGATTGACATTTGACATAAACGTCAGTCGTTATATTTTATTTTTTTAAAACAACAGTGTCACCTGCGATTTATTGTTTCTTTAAATAAAGTAACAATTATTGAGGATGAATAGTGTACATTTTTCTACTCAAGAAATGGTGGACATGATTTGGGTATTAGGTGAATGTAACAAAATATGCTTGCTTGCGTCTAAAGTTTATCGTCAAAGATTTCCAGACCGAAAGGCACCTAACAAAAGAGCATTTGAAAAACTAATGGATCGTTTCAATCGCACTGGTGAAGTGAAATACAGAAAAAAAGATGTAGCCAAAACAGCCATTACTGAGGAAAATGAAATGAAAGTAATGCTAAGTATTGCAGAGAATCCGCATACAAGTGTGAGAAATATTTTACAACAGCAAGGCATGAGTCATGGCACGGTTCAGAGAATCCTTAAAAAACATAAAATGCATCCCTATCATATCCAACTTCATCAAGAGTTACTTGACCGTGATTTGCAAAGAAGAGTAATATTTTGTGAATGGGCCCAGTTTAAAATAAATCGCCAGAGAAATTTTTTTGATTTTGTGCTTTTTGCAGATGAGGCGACTTTTCATAAAAATGGATTTGTAAATCGACATAACTTTCATTATTATGCAACTTCTAATCCAAATATCGTCTCAACACGTAAGAGCCAATGGAGGTGGTCATTAAATGTTTGGGGTGGAATAGCAGGTGATTATGTGATAGGACCATACTTCTTTGATGAAAGAGTTACTGGTGCGGTTTATTTAAATTTTCTTCAGAATCACTTGCCAGTTTTATTAGAAGAAGTTCCACTCAATATTCGGCGACAAATGTGGTATTTGCATGATGGTGCGCCTGTTCATAATACTGCGCCTATACGAAATCATCTCAATACCGAATTCCAAAACAGATGGATTGGAAGAGGGGGCCCAACTGATTGGCCAACCAGGTCTCCCGATTTAACAAAAGTGGATTTCTTTTTTTGGGTTTTATAAAAAATGAGGTTTATAAAACTCCCCCTACTACTAAAGAGAATATGACAGAAAGAATCAGAGCGGCATTTCGATCTGTTAACGTTTTTATGCTGAGAAATGTTAGTAATTCATTTGAATTTAGACTGCAGCATTGCATTGATGTTAACGGTGAACACTTTGAACATTTAGTTTAATATTACGGTTAGGATTATACTTTTGATGATTTGTTTTGCTCAGAATAAATAGTTTATTAAGATTTATTATTATTTAGGATTTTTTGTTACATTCAACGTTTATTTTTTCACATAAGTTAATAATTATGATTTACAATAGATATTACAAAATAACTCTGTTTTCATAAACTTTGGGTATAGGGAATACTTAACAAAAATTAAAGTTACATGATCGAAGATTCTATTTGCGCTAAAAAATACAGGGTGTTCCATTTGAAAGAAGAGAGAAAATGAAAGATTCGAGTTTCCGTTCACCCTGTATACAAAAGGTGACATAATTAAAATTTAATAAAATACGGAGATATTGCATCATATTATGATACTCTGTTAGGGAAAATAAATTTTTTTTCTTCAACGTACAATAAGCTACAGAGCGTTGACTTAACTACGATTTTCACATAAACGTGTCCATACCTTTTGAAGGACTCGGTATAACGTAGCAAAAGCTTATATCAAAAGCTTCAAAAAATGTGAGCAATTCGAATTTGGTATAATGTACAGGCGTTCTCATTTAAAAAGTCGTATGTTTGGTTTGTAACGGAGTTATGCAACACTCTGTATAGTTCGAGATAATTTCAAAATATGTACCTTAACGGCATATACTATTTTTGTTGTTAACATTTTTTGATATCTCTTAAAATATCCCATATACCGAAGTTTGTCGTAAGATTGGTACACCCTGTATGTACGGTGCCCTAAGTGTATACAAGTAACAATTTTGTGATAGAATATTGTTCAGGGCTACAGATGCGGAAAAGTTAGTTTTAATCTTTAAAACCGTGTATTTTATTTTATCTAATAAACGTCATATATCAATTTTGTTTACTTATCTAGACTACCATTTAAGCTACCACAAAAATTTGTTTGCCGAAATTTGTTTTATTCCAAAAAAGCTATCCGAAATTAGGCTCCTTCCCTCTATTCACATCTAAGGCAAAATCCCATAAGCAAACTTTTTCTATTGAGCATCTATATTATAGCCATAAACGAACTCAAAACAGTTTGTTTATGGTTATAAGAGCACTGTTTTGAGTGTGTTTATGGCAGGGCAATTTATTTTTTCAAGGTTGGTAGTACTGGAGTCACTAATAGCTGCTGTTTATTTACATTTACCACTTTGACATTTACAATAATTTATAGGTTATTTTCTTTCTAAATAGGATATTTTATTATCATTGATAATGAACTCATTAAGGGAATGTACAATTAATATATACGATAATAGTAACAGTAGACAATTCGTTGGCTTTCACAACCACACTAAGAAAATTTTGTTTTTTAATTCAATTACATTTAACAAGAAATTGAAGGATCAAGATATCTAACTTCAAATTACAAATGTGACAAATCAGTGTTACCAACTATCATCAAATTCCCTAAATGAGTAACTATCACATTTTAATCTAAAAATGTAAAAAGAATGCCTAAAAAGCGCAAAATAGAAAAAGTAGTATAAAAAACTCGTTTCATAAATCAATCGTAGCACTTGTCCATTAAAATAGTCGTATTTTAATTTTAGACGCGTGCTCCAATATGAGACTTATGAAACTTGTTTTTTAATATATTATAGTGTACCACAGAAGATTTTTCCATTTTTAAAAATGGTTTTTCACAATAACAATAGATTTTAAGACACTTTCAGTGAGGAAATATTTGAATATCCTACTCCTATATAAATATATTGTAAGGATTTTATTATTTCTGCTTCACTCCGTATAATGCTTGGTTAAATTAGTAAAGATGATTTTATGCATATTATATAATGATGTATCACAGAAAGGGTTTGTTAATTAATTTATTCAGTTGAAGGAGTAATGGTAAACAGCCCATTGGTTTTAAGTTGTCCCTGTGTGTCACATATTTCTTTATGAATAAATAGTTAAAATTAGCATTTTTTACCTCCTACTTTTTCACGTTTATTATAAAAATATCTTTGTTTGTGGGTGATACAAATGTCTACAAATAAAAAGATACAAAAATTAGTTTCCATTGAAACAAAAAATTCAGTTTATTTTAGCTGATATTGCGACGGTATTAAATCTATATTTAGTATTAACTCGGCTTCCCTATTGACTGTTATAAATTACCGGATTATCCCCCACAATGTTTAAAGTGTTTAAGTCTATTCCTGGAATATTCGGCGTTAATTTTTGCTAGTCAAATTATAACGTATCTTGAACAACATATTTTGTTAAATCACCGGTAACGAGAAAACTGTACGTATAACATTAATAACCAACATATCAATGTATCTAAAGGCTAGTAAACACTAGTGAACCATGTTGCGCGATTTTTCTGTATACCGTCTCCAGTGGTCTACAGAGCGTCTAGAAACACCGTTCTTTGTCTGTCTCGTCTAGCATCCACACTACGATTCGAATTTTAAGTGTCATATTCGCAGGCCACCATGGAGAACATTATTTTATGTGAAATGAGTTCCTGCTGAGTGGACGCGCGAAGTGCTCGCAGAAGGATTTAAGTTCGGTCATGCATTATCAAATAAATTAAGTCTGGAAGACACCATGGATTTTCGGTAGACCACATGTTTTCGAAAGAACTGTTAAACCTTTGGAAAATATCTGTGAACAGCACAACCACGCTACTCGGTAGCTGGATACAGACTGTCCTCTAGACTCTAGACACCGAGTGACGTCGAAATTGTTGCGTAAAATGTCTACCGTTGCATGTGGCCTCCCATTCCGATCCGGCCCGTAGGCGAAGATTGGTCTAGACCGATATCGCGCGATATATCTATTAGTGTGTACTACGTTTAACAGAAACTAAACATCAACGTTTGTGTGAGATGATCAATGTTCAAAGCCTATCGTTTCAATACAATTAATTAGTAGACACACTGTATTTCTTTAACAATTGTACAAGTATCTTACATCAATATTTTTTTGGTTTACCGCTTAAACGAAAAATGTTTTGTTCATTCCGCTAAACAAATAATGTCTGCTCGTTACTTGTTGCAACAAAATATACTATTTTCAACTATCAAAAGTGAAAAAAAATATTTAATACAGTATTTTATAATCATTAAATTTTAATAGGTCTATACTTCGGTCGTATATAAACTGCTCTTGAACAAATAGAATGTTAATTGTTGTTATTATAAAAGTGAAAGTAGTTTTATTAAAACACGCGCGATTGAGCAAGTGTTTGAAAGACCAGTTATCCACGAATACGTTTTGCTATTTTTTTTATTGGTGCACTTTGGAACCATAAAATATTATTATTATATTATTACTACAAAAAAATGGAAGTCCATCCTCGATGCCCAGCCAAGTTTCGTGAACGTCAAATAGTATTTATTTTTAGTTGACGTTATGGGCTGTCAGATCAATAATCAAAAAGTTTCTTTATGTATATTTAAAGGGAAGCAATGTATATATGAATATATAAATACATTTTGCAGAAAAAACCAAATAAGACATTGGTTCCCAATGATAATATACAATTTAAAAACGATGATATTGATTTATCGAAACAATTGTCAATTTTTTAGAATTTTCAATAACTTGTATTATATTGTGGAATTAACTAGAGACCTTGAGTTTCATTTGAAAACACTAATTTAAAAACTAATAAAAAAAGTTGTCATTGATACTGACGTTTCTCAAGTTGTTGTTGTTACCATGGGGACTTTAAAAAACGCGCGTGTTTGAAAGTTCGATTTAAACACGCTGACGCGTGCTTTAGAAAGGTAATATGCGGCATCAATAAAAAAAAAATCTTCCTTATTTTTAGTAGTATGCCGTTTTATATACGCGAATAAAAAATTTATCAAATTACTACCTACTGTTTCAGTATAATTAATCAATTTATCAAAAGTAACCAAGCAATGGTAACTGAACCTACGACAGAAATTAAATGTTAATAAAGCATGTCTGATAATAAGCGAACAAGAAAAATAAAACGTGTGTAGTATACGTATTTTAATTACTTTTCCGTCATATATCCTTCATATTAGACGTTAACAATGTTTAAACATTGCACTGGACAAAGGTTGGTCTGAAGTCATAAATAACAGTGCCATGTTCAGGATGTTATTAACAATTTGTTAAGTTATGAGAATATTGTCATCAACGAAGGGGTCACATGAAGTCACTAACAAATGCTTTTTTTACTTGTCAACATAACAGGGCCATTTCTCAGTACTGACCATATTAAGTGTTAAGTAATTATTTTCTAGACTCTTTAATAATTCTCAGATAGTGACATATTTCATAAAAATAGGAATTTTTTCACGTTGATTGATTCATTGTTAACCCATTAGTGCCAAGCGTTACTTTCACGTAACAATAAAGTAGCGGCATCTAATTAGCTGTTTTGTTGGCCAAATCACAATTGATGCCAGATAACCTGCAAGTTTCTGTCGAAAAGCATTTGAGAACTGACTTGTGCAGTTTTGCGGTATTATTTTAATGTGCTTTTTGGAATTTTGCCTTGTATAAAACGTTAAAAGAACAAAACGCCAAAATATGGATTTCGTCGATAAAGTTGCTGTAAGTTTAAAAATAGTATTAATATATTTAAATTCATACTTTTTATGTATCCTGGGCTTGATATTTTTATAAATGGAATAGTTTTTAGTTTGAGAATGTGAGTGTTACATATATGTGACGCTAGGCTGTGATGTTAGCATTTTTTCTCGTTTCTAAATTTTTTTGTGTAGAGTATTTAAGACACCTTTTTCTCAAGGTATTGTTATACAGGGTATTGCAATTAAGATATTTTAAAAGATACTATTTTTTGTAATTTCAGCTTTGCTGCCATCCTTGAGAGGGGGCTCACTGCTCAAAAAGCAATTAAAATAGCTTTTGGTGAAGATGATTAAATAATTGACAGCATGTAAGCAGTTTATATAGCGTCACCAGATCTAGCTACTCTCAGCCAGCGTTTATACTCCCGACAGGGTGCAGGTGATAGGTAGCATTAGATGGGTGCTACGTTCATAGTTAAATTGTGCCCCAGGATGTGGACAAGCCAATCGAGTTGAAAATGTCGTTAAGAACGCGTCGTACGGTTATGTTAGAAAACGAAGATGATGAAGCAGATTAAAATCGTAGATATCGACGATATAGTGTTCATCTATTATTTGTAGTACGCGAATTTCACCATCAATACTTCTATAGGCTGATCCCAGAGGGCACCAAAATTGATTTTTTGAATTCATGCGAATGAATGTACAGACATTTGACTTCATTCTTGCTTACACTCGAAACATATTTGCTGGACTGGAGGGAATACCGCCGCCTGTGTTGTCGCATTCCTACAGATACGCGAGGCGCTCGGTGACGCCTCCGCTTTAACACCTGCCGCCTGGTCAGACGGTATAAACAGTTTCATATAAGACAATGCGTCAACAAACAAAACGGTTGTCGCCTGTCGCCCGCCACCTGCCATGCATGGCCTGACATCCAGAAATATAAACGCAGCCTCACGGATGACGATTTCTGAGACGAGGACGAGAGCGGGAATGTTAATAATTTGAGCAGGAGTCAGTTACTGGCTCTGATGCGGAAGTACGAACTGCTAGAGGAATTCACTAGAAAAAGACTTTTCTATGGATGAAACAATTTCGCGGAAATCTAATGAAGAGTTATTAGAAGATGGTGTTTCTCCAGTCAAAGATGTAAATATGTCACCAGCTTTTAAGAGTATAGTGTAACTATAAAGTATCTGAACCCTAGGATTGGACATAAGGAGATTTCAGATCGGTATAACGAAAAACTATTTCCTGTGGCAATTAATTGTTGACTTCTTTGAGAAGTTACTAGATAAGGAAATCATTTTGCATCTAGACAAATAAATATGTTCTCTTCAAAAACCAACCCGATCCAAGAGTATCTCCAGGGAAATGAAATGTTTTATGGCCATATTGATTCTTAGCGGTTACAATGATCTACCCAGTAAGCGGATGTATTGGGAACAAAGCCTTGACACTACAAACGAACTGTTATATAATTCAACGAGACGCAACATATTCTAGCAAATTTTGAAGTTTCTGCACTTAGCATTCAATGACAATATGCATCAAGGTGATAAGCTCTTGAAAATAAGACCTTCCGTAAACAAAATAAAAGAAAAGTGCAGAAAATACATTGTTCCTGAAAAAGACTTGGCTTTAGACCAAAGTCAGCTTTCGACGAATGTTTGGTGAAATATTACGGTAAACACAGCTGTAAGCAATTTTAAGGTCCAAACCCATACAATTTGGATATACAATCTGGTGCCTAAATACCATAATGAGCTACCAGATATATTTCGATATATATCAGGGAAAATCTGTAACTCCTTACATAGGAAAGGCGACAGCACCATTGGTTAAAATTATAAAAGAACCGATAAATTAGAAACCTTGACATTCTTCTTTTACTTCGATAATTTCGAAAATACTATTAGTAAGGCGGACGGAGTTCTGGTAGCTAAGTGGGTTGATAATTCTGCAGTTTGCATTGTAACCAATCAATATGGCGTTAACACGATGACAAATGTCAGACGTTAGGTACTCTCAAAAGGATAACAAGCACATACAAGTTAGCCGTCCAGCTTTACTAGCCGAGTACAACAAAAAAATGGCTGGTACTGATCGAAGAGATCAAAATGTTGAACAATACAAGATCTAAATATTTCAACGCGCACCCAATGCAGAAAATGTGATGTAGGCCTGTGAATTGATTGTCTCCTACCACACAAAAGATGTTTAAACAAAATATTTAATACCTTCTTATTTATTTATTGTACGATTTTCAATGAACCCCTTTATTTTTGAATATACGTATTTTTTGCTCCTAGTAGTTCCTAGCGTTATAAAGATGTAACACCTTATCCTGAAGGATACAAAAATCTACTTGCAAAAATTGATGTTTTTTTATAAATTATAGCAAGAGTTTATACGAAAAATACAAAAATTGGCCAAAAAACTAAAAAAAAATAATCTGGGCACTAATGAATCAACGGGGTTATATTGCACTGCAACCTTAAGGTCCACGTTACCATGCCAATAGGAGTACCTACCCTATAGAAATGTGAAATGCATCCACTGAGTATACATTTTTTGAAAAATAGGACTAAATACGTCTTTGTTTCAATAGGGATTTATTTGTCCAAGTTAGGCAGCCAAAAAAGTCTTTGGATGAAAACAATTACTTTGTGAAGTCGTTGGCACATATTCTAGATTTTTACATCATTCTGCACAAATCACTATAACACATCCATACAGTTCTCTATAAAACACAATAATATACAAATAGTACAGCGGTACTTATTTACCTTTTAATAAACGCAGTACCGACTTTTGTTCTACCAGGTCTTGGAATCGTTACCTGATGTTTTATTACTGTAGCTGTCCTTTTAACATTTCATCCCTTTAACAGACAAGAAAATACACTAAAACGTCCCTTCTTGTAAAAGACTCTCTTGGTTACCAGAAACTGTTTCAGCTCTATTTGGGTCGGAAAGTAGATGATCAAGTTAGTAGGTGTGCTTTATATATGTACATCATCAGTGGTATTGTAAGTTGGTCGAAGATATGGAGTAAAATTAAACTTGGGATACCAATACTGATCCAACAGCAACATTACAGCAAAATCAAAAAATACTATTAAGTACCTAAACCAGTTATTAGATATAAGACTTATCCCTCACTATGGAGAAACCCGAATATCCAGTAAAAATTATGGTATTCCGGTAATATATTGCATACATATCAGGGATCTCGTAATATGTGAATGATTGAAATTTCACTCCAATAGGGTGAGGTTTTCTAAGTTCCTGCTCAACAACTTTAATAATGGGTTGTAGCTCTACGATTTCTCACACATTCCCTAATGCGTCTGGAGTATGTATCGCATTCCATGTCACCTCTATCTCATGTCGAAGAGCCATCAGAGTTTGAGGAGGTCACTGTAAATTTCTTAACCTTCTACCGATTAAGTCCCTCATATGTTCAGTTCAGAACAAATCCTGGGATACTGGGGGCCAAGAGAGGAGATAACTTTGAGCTTAGTGGAAGTAGTCCAAGGTTTGTCTGGCTATATGTGGCAGATCGTTATCTTATTAAAAAGTAGAATTTTGAAGTGTCCTGTGATAAGGAATCGATAAGGATCCAATATTTCTTAAATGTATAGATGTGCATTCATATTGCCCCTGATGAAGACTAAAGGTAAGCTTGGGCCATATGGCAATGGGGGGGCAAAAAATGAGGGTTACGACATTCGCCTCGTCTTATTCCCATCCTCGCTCGACCATTGTGCATGTCTAGGCAGAACCGGGATTCGTCACTGGTAGATAGATTTCACTGAGGTAGCTTGTGGTATATTTCACTGTTACCTTTTGAAATCTATTATGGTCCTCTAAATCTAGATACTTATTCTTTTTATGAAGTCTGTCAGCTTAGAGACTGATTTTTTCATGTAGATCCCTGTCGGTGGGTTTCCCATGCCTAGTACCGAGAACCACACTATCGCAGTGAATGTCCTCCGCAGTTTCATCCTATGATCGATAAAATCTACATAAGGACTCTTCTGTCAACCCCATCAAATTTAGATGCCTATTCAGCTTACAATGTCCTGTTAACAGACCCACAACAGTTTTGACCGTTTGCCTGTCTTTACTTATCAGGTCTGCTGTGAATTTTGGTGATTGTTCTAATATTAACTATTTCGCTTGTCTTTGGTCTGGTGAATTCCTTCACCATAACCTAGAGCTATACTCCATTTTCTGTCGTCGGAAATGGTCCAGCGCTATCTAAAGCAATCTTTTCGAAAGGGATTTCAACATTATATTGTTTTATGGGCGCCTTTCTCATGTGGTCCATTACTCGTAGCACAAGTCGTACATTTCTTACACCAGTCCTTCACATCAACGGAACTGTACACCCAATAAAACTTTTCACGGACACTCTGTATTCAGCTTTGCGAATCGAGATATCAAACAATGGAGGCATATCGTTCATACGAGAACGTTTTCCATACATGGTTGTCATCGTTTCTCTTTCAACAAACAGTCTAAAGATTGCAAGAAAAGTTTGTTAGCAAACGAAAGCTGCTGCTGTTGTTTTAAAGGACGTCGCTTAACTAATGGTATTGAATGTCCAGCGGAACGTCTTTAATGATTCATTATCAATTCCATCTGTTGCTTCTCGCTCTAAGTAACGCAGTAACGTTGGTAATTTCACGTTGTGGTATAACAGGTAAATAAAGTAAATTATGTGGAGTTTCGTCAATGGTGTACCCAGGATCTACTTTATAAAAAATTCCTAAATAGTATGAGCAGGTCTGTCTGCGTCGAAGGCTCCAGTGGTAATGTTACATTCGAAGCGTATGATAAATACTTTTATAATTTTGACTGGTAGATCTGAAGAGTGCCATTGTTTGGGTTGGAGTATATTTCTAGAAAATCCTAATATGTCAGCAAGACTGTTGGGAGTGTCAGGCTCCGCGAACGAAATTCTATATTTAGTGAAAAGTATACATTGTAACGGATTATTATTGGGTTTTAACGTAAATACAGTTTCTGATCCAAACGAATTGCTACTGCTGCTGCTGCTGCTACCGCCTTCTAACTTGTCTAGTATAAACGTTTCAGTATCAGCAATTTCGTAACATCCTGTAGGTATATCGAAACATTGCATCTTGTTGTCATGTTTGGTATACTGTGATATGAGTGAAAGGAGCGTAGTGCTAACTCATAGTCTTTCTCCGGATAGAGTACAATAGGAGTAGGAGGTTGGAAGGTAAATACGTGATTTCTGCTATTTACTCTTAACATCTGCGACATGATGACTGATGCATGTCAAGGGATGAAGGTGCTCCAAATAATACACAGAATTCTGAACATTCTAAGATTTATTTAATACACGTTGACATAGAAAACAAGATGCTTAAGAATATGCAGGAGCATCCCAATGCGTTGTCCAATCGGGACAGTTGTAGTGAACGAAACATGGTAGTCGAATTTGTAGCTCAAAATTTGATTTGCATTCCTTAGGTAGTTTATGCCATATATCCAATAATTCACACGGACCGACAAACCCTATCAGACATCGAATGAGAACTTTTTTCAGTTCTTCGACAGTAAAACTTAGATGTGGTTTTTGGTGTTACAATAATAATGATTTAATGCCCTTCATCTCCTCCTCCTCTCCCATTGTTCGATGGATGTTGAAGTAGAAATTTCAAACACAAATGACCACAATTGATCTGATCATAGTTTTGATACTGATTATTGTTATAAAAAATTTCAATGTTTTTTCCTCCTCCTAGATACTTTACAAGTTCTTTGGGTGGTTTCAAATTACCAAATGAATCGAAATAATCGACGACATTGTTTTTCTTTATATGCTACCCAATGTGTTCCACCGTTTTGGACGAGTCCAAATTAACCACTGCACATTCTTGTTGTCGAGGACCGTATTAGGTAGAGTGTCACGCATTAAAACACCTCGAAAATCTGTTATTTTATATAATTTTGCATAACGTACAATATCAATGTCGTACAGTGGACAATCTGGTCAAGTCAATCATAGTCACCTTCTTCTTGCATGGTTCTACCTTTGTTGTAACCCGAAGCCTTCGTGGCTACTTCATATTCAAGAGCAGCGGTCAATACATCTACCATGGTTTTAGGATGGACTAAACGAAACGTACTTTCCGTATCGTTGTTACGTAGGCCGTCAATAAAGGCCTAGATGCCCAAACATTCCGTCATGTTCTCTGGTGCTAATGGATAAGCAAATCGAACTTGTTGGACAATATTCAGTTAACACTCTTGAAGGGTTTCGTCACGGTTCCGCCTTCGGTTCTTCATCTGGATTTGGTACAATTGTTCCAGATATTCGTGACCATATCGCATGTCTAACTTCTTCTTCTGTGGCTCGAAGGCATCTGTTTCTTCAAGTGGTATCGTCTGAAGTATATCTAAGCGTGATGGTTAAGATCACTGCCTTCTCCCTATCGGAACAATTATTCACTCTAGCAGCTGCTTCAAAATGTAGAACATACTTAATTGGTGTACGATGTCTTTCCGTCGAACGTTGGGACCTTGACTCGGGAAAAACTGCCAATATCTTCTATCTTGGGTTGTGTTTCTGGCTACCAGGGTTTTATTTGATCGATCTTCTTTGCTTCTGCTGGTGTGTCTTTTGTTCTTAAATCTGTTTTCGCTCTAACTCCTTGATTTTCTCGTCCATCGTTGTCATTATAGTCTCCATTTTCTTGTCCATCGCTGTCATCTTATCCTCAATTTCCGATATCAGAGACGAAATTTTATTTTCATCATCATTTTTAATTTATAAGATATCGGCAGAAATATTGTTCTTCATCGCAGAAATTTTGTCGTCTATATTAGCATAAAAATCGTTCTTCATACTTGAAATCTTCTCGCCCATATCATCAGAAATATTAGCTGAAATCGACGAGATTAAGGTGGAAGCCTCGTCTTTGAATAAAAATGTTTCTGGATTCAAGCAGTCACTTACCAGTGCCGTTTTGAAAATGATTCTTCTATCCTGACGTTTACAACTCGCGATTCTCCAATTCTGCTTTCAGTTCTGTCACTTTCAGGTCACTTAGTCTATTGGCCATGTTTACGTAATTATTTAATTATATTGTTTAAATAATTTTATCCCTACGGGTGGGACACCCATACACACGGTATTTCTACTTACGTAATTTGTTTATACACCAACTATTCACTTAAATCTAATTTATGTACACACTTAATTTCTATATCATATACACTGTTCACTATTTATTTTTACTGTTCTGCTGTATTCTCTATGAGTTCAAACTGTACACTGAAGTTTCCGCTCGTGGGTAGTCGCTTATATATTAAAACCACTTTCTGGAACGTTCAAATTCCTGAAATTTCTAATACGCGGCTCCCAACAAACGATTGACCTCCTAAGTAATGAATTTATAAAAACAATCACAAAAAATAGCCCTTCGCAGATATTAGCGCACTCCCGCCAAAATTTTTGCTCCACAAACTATTGAAAATATGTATTATATTAGCTGGTTAAGAAAATTCAGTGTCCACAGTTCCATTCAATATTCAATTTAATTAAAAATAATTTATGAGCAAACCTAATATGTTTAAATTTAAATTATGTTTTCAGTCTTCACCTATCCCGAAGTTTACAGTGTACCGCAACTGACAGATTCATAAAATTTTAAAATTATTCATGGAAACGACAAACTACTTAACACGAATTTCGCAAATTTTTCGCATTTCTAAGTTAAAATATGTTTCAGCTATGCAAATCACTCGCGGCACAAAGTAATTCGAAATGTTGTATGTAACTATTATTTAGTTGTGATAAGAAAGTTATGTCAGTTGATGAAAGATTTATAAGACTATTTATCACAAACAATGCAGACAAGTGGAATTAAAGTAGCCAATAAATCGTTAGTTGTGTTCAAAAATTATATACATAGTGGAAACTTGATTATGTGTAATATTCAGTAATATTTTGTTTATTCAGTAATTATAAAAAAACGAATCGTTAGAAAAATAATTGTTTATTTTGCAATAACTTGGATGATTCAAAAGTCATCGTTTCATACACCTAAATATTAAACGGATGTAGAATCAGATGACTAAAACTGTTAATGATAATAATCAAATGTTAATAAACAGTTATAGGTTCCATAGTTATTGTTAAATTTAGTTTCTACCTTATTGTTGACCGAGGCGAAAATTCTGGTACAAGTCGATTCTATATAAAATCCCAGAGTTGAACAATATCATATATTTATTTTTGCATCCTCCTAGGAGTACGAATAACCGCAGATTAACAATCGTTTACGGAGAAATATGCCGGCTCCCAGAAATTCTAGACGGCTTTGCTCATATTGGTGTATAACAAACGGTCAGCTTTGCACATAATCTATTTCAAAATTTCATTCAAAGCATACAAAAACAATACAGATTCATATAAAATAAATCTTATAACATTATGTGGCACTTTTGTCAGTGTTGCCATTTTGTATAAAACACACCTACCCTTGTTCTACTTAATTGTATAAACACCAATGGATGATAGGTAGCCGCTTTTTTCAAGTTATTGTTACGAAACAGCACACTGGTATAGTCCCTAAAACCGACTCTGTTCAAGCCAGGTATAATAGTTAAAATTATGGCGGATACGCAGTTATAAAAAACTGTTTACGATTGAGCCTATCTTATCTAGAACTGGTTTTGTGACCACAGTTATCTAGAAAAGGCCAGAAAAATTATTTGTGTGTATAAGCCGCAGCCTGGAATTCTCTAGTACAAAAGGCACTAGTATATAAGGGGACTGATCAGGAAGAGTTAGTTAGTTTATAATTTGACATCGTGAGTTGAACAGTAAATGAGTGAATATAAAGTGTTTATATAAATTAGTTTGAGTGAATATACAGTTAATATAAATTAATAATTAAGTGCTAAGTTACGTATATATAAATTAAGTGTTAGTATTTCAATAAATTAGTAAGTAGCCATACCGAGTGTTTAAAATTTATCCCACCCGTTTATTGTTTAAATAAATAACAAAAACATTACATTGATGTCAGAAGTGGGATAATATAAATAAATATGTACGTAAAAATTGCCAAGAGATTAAGGGACCTGAAAATGGCGGAATTACGAGCGGAATTGGAAGATCGTGAGTTGGAAACGTCCGGTAAGAAAAGTGAATTAGTAGAAAGACTTAAAGTGGCACTGGAAAATGACGGCTTTGATCCAGAAACATTCTTATTCAAAGACGAGGCTTCCACCTTAATCTCGTCAATTTTTCTGCCATGGACGAGAAGATTTCTGATATGAAGAACGATATTTCTACTATGAAGAATGATATTTCTGCTAACATGGACAAGAAGATTTTTGCCATGAAAGAGAAAATTTCTACGAATGTGAAAAGTGATATTTCGGCTATTAACAACGATTTTTCTGCTATGAGGACCGATATTTCTGCAGATATCTTATCATTGAAAAATGACATTGCTGCTGAAGTCGAGAATAAAATCACGTCTCTAAAATCGGATACCGAGGATAAGATGTCAACGATGGACGAGAAAATCGAGAATAAGATTACAACGATAGACGAGAAAATCAAGGAGTTAGAGGAAAAGATTGCCGATTCAAGAACGTGAGGCACGCCAGTGGAAGAAAAGAAGACCGAGCAAACGAAACCTTGCAAGCCAGAAACACTACCTAAGTTTGAAGACATTGGCAATTTTACCCGAGTCAAGGCCCCAACGTTCGATGGAAAAATGTCGTGGACCAATTATGTGAAACAATTTGAAGCAGCCGCTAGAGTGAATAATTGGTCCGATAGATAGAAGGCAGTGAATTTAACCATCGCGCTTCGCAGAGATGCCTTAGATGTACTTCAGACGATACCTTTGGAAGAAACGGACGACTTCGAGCAGCTGAAGAAGAGGTTGGACATGCGATATGGTCATGAACATCTAGAACATTTGTACCAATCTCAGCTGAAGAACCGAAGGCGGAAACGTGACGAAACCCTTCAAGAGTGTTAACTGAATATTGTCCAACAAGTTCGATTTGCTTATCCATTAGCACCAGAGAACATGACGGAATGTTTGGGCATCTAGGCCTTTATTGACGGCCTACGTAACAACGATACGGAAAGTACGTTTCGTTTAGTCCATCCTAAAACCATGGTAGATGTATTGACCGCTGCTCTTGAATATGAAGTAGCCACGAAGGCTTCGGGTTACAACAAAGGTAGAACCATGCAAGAAGAAGGTGACTATGATTGACTTGACCAGATTGTCCACTGTACGACATTGATATTGTACCAATCTCAGCTGAAGAACCGAAGGCGGAAACGTGACGAAACCCTTCAAGAGTATGAAATGGATATTGCCCGACTAGTCCGATTTGCTTATACATCAGCACCAGAGAACATGATGGAATGTTTCGGCATCCAGGCTTTTATTGACGGCTTGACCACGATATGGAGAAGACGCTTCGATTAGCCCATCCTAAAACATTGCTCGATGCATTGACTGCTGCTCTTGAATATGAAGCAGCCACGATGGCTTCGGGATACAACAAAGGTATGACCATACAGGAAGAAGGTGACGATGACAGACTTGACCAGATCGTCAACTTGTTGAAAGGTATGGTAGACAAGAAGCCGAAGAAAATCAGGTGCTGTAATTGTGGCGAGCTAGAGCATGCACGCAGTTCGTGTAAGCGTCCCACGACTCCTGTAAACCAAGAACCTCTTAAATGCAAAGCAGCCAAGAAAAGCTCGCGGTACAACAAAGGTAGAACCATGCAGGAAGAAGATAACGATGACAAACTTGATCAGATCGTCAACTTGTTGAAAGGTACGGCAGACAAGAGGCCGAAGAAGATCAAATGCCGGAAGTGTGGCGAGCTAGAGCACGTACGCAGTCCGTCTAAGCTCCCCAAGACTCCTGTAACCCAAGAATTCCAGACACAGGGGAAATCAGACAGGGGTGAACATCCAGCTAATGTGAATCACCGAAATGCCGACTCCCTGTCCAGACGGCCGTGCCCAACAGACTGCTCCCACTGCAACAAGGTGGAATGTAGGGAAGCTGCAGTTTCAAGAACTACTGTAGTCAACGAGGAATGGTCACCCACCAGAATCAGAGAAGATTAGGAGAATGATCCTCACCTGAAGATGATCCGGCAATGGAAGAAAGAAAATCGGCGACCTACCTGGCAGGAAGTGTCAAGATTTTCACCGAAACTCAAGGCGTATTGGGCTTAGTGGGACTCCCTTGTCCTGGAAGAAGGGCTGTTGAAAAGAGTCCTTGAAAACGATGATGGTTTCGAGATGAGGAGACAGCTAGTTATCCCGAGAACAAGAGTAGCCGAGGTACTGAAGAAGTTACACGACAGTCCATCGGGAGGTCATCTGGGAGTGAAGAAAACCCTTCAGCGAGTCCGTGAAAGGTTTTATTGAATGAACAGCTCCGACGATGTGAAGGACTGGTGTAAGAAATGTACGACTTGTGCTACGAGTAATGGACCACATCGCAAGAGAAAGGCACCCATGAAACAGTACAATGTTGGAAGCCCTTTCGAAAGGATTGCTTTAGATATCGCTGGACCATTTCCGACGACAGAAAATGGTAGTAAGTAGATACTGGTTGTAATGGATTATTTCACAAAGTGGGTGGAAATTTACGCTATCCCGAACCAAGAGGCCACAACTGTCGCGGGTGTATTGGTGAAAGAATTCATCAGCCGATATGGAGTGCCCATGGAAGTCCACAGTGACCAGGGAAGAAATTTCGAAAGCCATCTTCCAGGAGATTTGCGACAAGCTGGGAATGACGAAGACCAGAACAAGAACATTACATCCACAGTCAGATGGAATGGTCGAGAGAATGAACAGGACTATTGGAAAATACCTGTCCAAAGTAGTATCCAGCCATCAGAGAGATTGGGACCAGTATCTCTCCCTATTCGCATTGGCTTATCGATCTGCCGTCAATGAGTCCACGGGTGAAACACCTGCGAAAATCCTGTTTGGACGTGAAATGAGGCTTCCTTGTGACCTGGAATTCGGCTGTCGGCCTGGAGAAGATATAGCAGGCGAAGACTACGTGATCCAATTGAGAAGAAGGCTGGACGATATTCATGAATTAGTTCGAACAAATCTTCAAGTTGCCAGCGACAGAATGAAAAGTCGGTACGACACGCAGGCCACAGAAGGCGGTTTTAAAGAAAGGGACAAAGTATGGTTACACAACCCGACTAGGAGAAAAGGATTTTCTCCAAAATTACAAAAATCATGGGAAGGTCTATACTTAATCAAGAAAAGGATCAATGATGTTTTATATCGCATAAGCAAGATCCCCAACGGAAAACCAAAAGTAGTTCACCGAAACCGACTAGCGCCATTCGAAGGAGACCATGACATAGAGGAAGGAGTAAACCTTATTCGAGATGTGTCTGACCCCACCTTCGATGAATTTATGGGCGCGTATGGAGGTACCGGAAAAGCTAGATATGGAGTCACTTCGGAGCAACAACAAGATTTGTTCACTCTCCCGGAAGATTATTCACTGGCATACAACATCCCCGCCCGCATCAAGAACGCACGAGGGTTGGCAACCGTCTTTCGAAAGAAGTTCGGGCAATTAGAAAAACTTGAAGACCAGATTCCAGCCCCTGGCAAGAAACTGAAACATAATTCGCGGTACGTCTTCTACGTGGTAACTAAAAAAAATTCCAAGATCGATCTACCTACCGCGATGTGTGGGAAGCACGTCGAAACCTCCGAGGCCATGTGTTGGAATCCAACGTGAAGAAACTGGCTATGCCTAAGATAGCGAGTAACCAGTTGGATTGGCGAATCATCAGGAACATGGTAGAGATTATCTTTCAAATTATCTTTCAAGATACCGGTGTCCAGATATTAATTTGCAGCTACAACCCCCGTTATCAGTATCCGATGAAGACGGTGACCTGCTATTTCCATAAGATCGGAAAGTGTAGAAATGGGGCCAGTTGCCGATTCAAACATCCAGTCTCGGCTACACAAAAGTTCCAGGAGGAACTTCCAGTTAAGGAGGGGGTAATGTTACGAAACAGCACACTGGTATAGTCCCTAAAACCGACCCTGTCTAAGCCAGGTATAATAGTTAAAATTATGGCGGATACGCAGTTATAAAAAACTGTTTACGATTGAGACTATCTTATCTAGAACTGGTTTTGTGACCAGAGTTTTCTAGAAAAAGCCAGAAAAATTATTTGTGTGTATAAGCCGCAGCCCTAAATTCTCTAGTACAAAAGGCACTAGTATATAAGGGGACTGATCAGGAAGAGTTAGTTAGTTTATAATTTGACATCGTGAGTTAAACAGTAAATGAGTGAATATAAAGTGTTTATATAAATTAGTTTGAGTGAATATACAGATAATATAAATTAATAATTAAGTGATTAGTTAAGTATATATAAATTAAGTGTTAGTGGAAAAAGAGTACGGACCTGGCAACTATGGTTTAAACACCTTTGTGTGATCGGTCCCGAATAAATAACAAATTTAGTGGAAAAAGTGAATGATAATTTCAAGACTATGAATTACTTCGTTTACATTAATACAAAGTGCTTCACGCAAATAACTGTAAGTAAAAAGTTTACCAGTAAATAATAATCAACTGATACAATATCGTTCGAAAACAAATCAAAACATATAAATCACAAACGAGGCGAGCAATAAGGGAACCAGTTCCTTACGCACCTTACCTCGAAAGACAGGACCGCATTCAGAACACCTACTAAATAGAAAAATGAACCAATCTCAAGCTACCACAATGTCTTATTCAACTGCCTTATCAAAACCATATCAACCCACGCTCCCTTCCAAAGATCAAGCTATTATTTTTACCTCCTTAAATGGTCCTAAGCTTGAGGATTATTCATATCACATCGGAGACATTGTAGGCCCTCGAAATATCCTTCACGCCTCTCGAATGTCAAACAACAGAATATGCATATATCTATCATCCAAACAAGCAGTAGACGTATTCTTCAGTGAACAAGGAGAAGAATTCTCTATCAATGGAAACTCTATTAAAACCCGTAGATTACAAACACCTTCTGAACGGCTGGTACTATCAAATGTCTGTCCCTCGATTCCTAATGATGTACTACTATCAGAATTGCGGGATCTAGGCATAAACAACATATCCCCAATAATGCCCCTAAGAGTTGGAACGACAAAACCAGAATATAACCACATCCTCAGTTTCCGACGCCAAGTATATGTAACCCCCTCCAACAACTTAAATATTCCAGATAGTATTATCATCCAAGATGACAACACTTCCTATCGGATCTTCCTCACATTTGATAATCAGAATTGTCACAAATGTAAACAAATTGGTCACATTGCATCAAAATGTCCAAACGCTGAACAAAACACTCCGTTACAAAATCTTCCGAAAATCAATAATTCCCAAAATATATTTGATGGAGAGAAAAATCCACAAGTAAACCCATCCCAAGTAAACCCAACAGAATCCACAAGTATCTCCCTATCTTTGTTAAAAAACCCCATAAGATCAACTGAAGATGACTTAGAAAAGCGAATGGATTATACAGAAAACTGTAATAAACGACCTTTATCCGAAACTACTAGTCCCATAGCAGAATCAGACTCGGCATTCAAAATACCTGATACACTGAAAAAATATAAAAGTGATGAATTTACATCCGAACAAATGCAACCTGTAAAACAGCTAATGGAAAAAGATCCTAAAAACTATGCTCTTACCTTCGAACAATTGACCGACTTACTGTCAAATAGAAAAGGAAACCCAGATCCAATAAGCGTGATTAGAAACTACACGTCGGAATTTGAAGACTTAGTAGATACTATTAAAAAAATTTACCCATCACTACAGATGCAAAGCAACGAAAACGCGCTTTACAAAAATTAGGAAGAGACTTGAAAGATATATTGCTGAAGGACCCATAGAACAAGAGCCAATCAGTGACTCATCAGACAGCAACGACATAAATTCTACTTCAATAAATTTAAAATAAAACAATGAGTATTCCACAGTGGAATCTAAATGGATATTACCTCCATCTGGAAATGTTAAAAACTATTATATCTAAATACAACCCGAACGTTATCTGTTTACAAGAAACACACTTTAATAATCAGAATACACACAAACTGAAAAATTTTAATGTATATTACAAGAACAGAATTGGTATAAAAAGTTGGGGAGGAGTTGCAACATATGTGAATAAAAACCTTCATTCAAGTAAAATTGATTTAGATACCAATATTGAAGCAATAGCTGTATGCGTTTATTTTCCTACTAAAATAAATATATGTAACATATATATTCCATCCGACCGAAACCTAAGTAAAATGGAACTGACTGCCAGGTTCCTAATCCTAAATCCTAAAATTATCATGGGCGACTTCAACGGACACAACTTCATGTGGGGGTGTGAGAAACAAGATACTCGAGGAAACACAATGGAAGAGGTTATAACAGACTTAAACTTAAACATTCTTAATGATGGAAGTAAAACTAGATTTAATACCTATAATGGAACTTCTTCGGCTATAGATTTAACTTTGTGTAATCCTTCATTACATCAACACCTAACATGGGAAGTCTTACCTTTTTCATATGACAGTGATCATTCCCCAATCCTTGTAGTAGATAAACGTAAAAGTGCTGACAATTCAACGCCTATACAAAAGTGGAAGCCACGTGAAGCAGACTGGGAACAATATACCATTTTAACTGACGCACCTTTATCAAAATTTTCAATAAGTGAGGACATAAATGAAACAATAAACAATTTCAATGACATATTGATAACAGCTGCAGACATAACAATAGGGCTAACTAAAAACTTAACGCACCGTACGGCTGTACTATGGTGGAATAAAGAATGTGAAGAGGCACTTAAAGAAAGTAAACATGCATTTCATATCTATAAAAAGCATAACACGATTGATAATCAATTACGATTCAAAGCACTAAGGGCCAAAACTAGGTATATTTTTAGAAAAAGTAAAAAAGACTCATGGATGAAATATGTGGAAAATATAAGCAGCTCTACTAGCTTAACTTCTGTATGGAAAAAACTGAATACCATGTCCGGCAATAAATCATACAATAAAATCACTGGTATAAAACAAGACGAAATCTTAATAACAAAATCAAAAGATATAGCTGAAGCATTGGCGGAAGCATTCCAAGAAAACTCGAGCGATGCCAAATTAAAGGAAGATTTTCTAAAAAATAGAGTATCAATCGAAGAAATCCCAATCAATAATGAAAACAATACATCGAACCTCAACCAACCACTCACACTATCAGAACTAGATGAAGCGATAAAAGACTTTAAAAACTCGAGTCCAGGTCCTGATAATATACCGATTTCATTCCTGCTATATCTATCGGAGAGCGGCAGAGAAGTACTCTTAAATATTTACAACACCATTTGGATACAACAAACTTTTCCAATTCAGTGGACTGAAGCAACAATCATACCAATTCTAAAGACTGCTAAGAAAGCAACAAGTATAGAATCATACAGACCTATTGCACTGACTAGCACGATGTGTAAGATCTTAGAAAAAATTATTAATAATCGTCTTAGGTGGGAACTTGAAAGTCGCAAACTAATTAAACCAGAACAAAGTGGATTTAGGAAGAAGAGAAGTACTATTGACAATATTATTGATCTAGAAAGTGACATACACGAAGCCTTCGCAAATAAACAGAAATGCTTAGCCATATTTATTGATATCAACAAAGCATTCGATACTGGATGTAGAATAAATATACTGAAATTGTTAAAACAATGGAATATAGATGGACATATGTTGGCATTCATTAAAAATTTTCTAAGCTATAGGACTTTTAGAGAAAGAGTAAATGGTAATCTATCGACCAAACAATATCAAGAAAATGGTACTCCCCAAGGTTCTGTTATTAGTCCCACATTATTTCTAATCGCTATTAATAACAGTACTGAAAATGTACTTAAACCAATTAAAATAAGGCTATATGCGGATGACTTAGTGGTATACATCAAAAGTAAAAACATCGATACAATGCAACATATACTACAGAGACAACTTAATAAACCGCAGAAATGGTCAAAACAGTCGGGCTTTAACTTCTCTGCAACCAACACCAAATGTTTATTATTTTCGAAAAAACGTTGTGAAAAGACTTACACTATATGAAGAAAAACTGCAATATGTAACTTCCACGACATTTTTAGGTATGATATTTGACCACCAAAAGCTATATTTTAAAGAAACTTGATACAGTTCACAATAATGCCTTACGAATAATATCTGGTGCATATAGTACATCACCGGTGGAAAGCTTTTATTCAGAATTAGGGGAACCATCTTTATCTACTAGAAGAAAAATATTGACATTGTCATATGCTACCTCTATATTAGATAACACTGAGCATCAAATGTACCCAAAAATTCATACAGATGAAATTGACAATATCGCACAACAACAACCGAGTCTAACTTTCTGGAATCGCTTGAGACAATACAAAGCAGATCTTCAAATCAAACATGTTCCTATATTCAAGTTTGAAGAAACATATCCTCCTTGGCAAAATTCCAAACCAATAATTGACACCACTCTTACCTCTTTTAAAAAATATGAACTACCCAGTTTGCTGATAAAAAACATCTTCCAAACAAAACTCATTGAATATAATGACAATTTCAAAATATATACGGATGTCTCGAAAACTACAGCTGTCGTCGGAGTCGCGGTTGTTGCGGCAAATCATAACTGATCTTTTAAATTACCTACCTGCAGTACAGTCTTCACTGGAGAAATATATGCATTGCTACAAGCCCTTAAACTGTCCAGAAATGCGAATGCTTCCAACATCCTCATAATCACAGATTCCCTCAGTTCATTAAAATCCATCCAGCAAGTTTATAGTAGTCATCCCATTGATATGGAAATAAAGAAGGAAGTCTTCCAACTACAAGAATCCCAAATAAATGTAAAATTTATGTGGATCCCCTCCCACATAGGAATTCAGGGTGATGAAGAAGCAGACCAACTGGCAAAACGAGTAGCAGAAAGTGATAGTGCGGTAGTTGTAAACGCGACGACCATCAGTGATTTGAAGCATATCGTGAAAGAAAAAGCGAGAAGTGCGTGGCAAAATCAGTGGCTTGATTCGAAAGCAAAATAACGCGAGGTGAAACCCAGGAATACAATACCAAACAGGCGCTCCAACCAAGTACTATTGACAAGACTAAGGATAGGACACACTAAACTGACGCATCAACATTTACTTGCCAGGACAGACATGCCTCAGTGTACTACATGTTCCAAGCAAATAACAGTAAAACATATTCTGGTTGAGTGTCCCAGATATGAGGACGCCCGAGTGAAAAACAATATACCAAACACATTGAAATCGGTATTAGGACAAAATTGTGACATAAATGTATTAGTTCGATATCTTACTGAAATTAATGTAATCAAAACCTTGTAAAATAATCTTTGTCGCTAATAACCGACATGGTTGATGCGACAATAAAAATGGAATTAAAAAAAAGTGTTAGTGAGTTAGTGTTTCAATAAATTAGTAAGTAGCCATACCGAGTGTTTAAAATTTATCCCACCCGTTTATTGTTTAAATAAATAACAAAAACATTACATTGATGTCAGAAGTGGGATAATATAAATAAATATGTACGTAAAAATTGCCAAGAGATTAAGGGACCTGAAAATGGCGGAATTACGAGCGGAATTGGAAGATCGTGAGTTGGAAACGTCCGGTAAGAAAAGTGAATTAGTAGAAAGACTTAAAGTGGCACTGGAAAATGACGGCTTTGATCCAGAAACATTCTTATTCAAAGACGAGGCTTCCACCTTAATCTCGTCAATTTTTCTGCCATTACATTATCAATGAAATGTGTTGTCCTTTAGGAGGTTGCGGATTCTTGAAAAATCAACATGAGTGAATAATTTATAACTTGACTTAAAAGAGCTTTGGTATTATAATTTCCTTCAAAAGCACTCACAACACCCTAAAATCAACAAACATTTATGATGAGATTTATTGATAGATAAGATTCATAGATAAGAGGTTTGGTTATCCAGATTAAATCCGTTCTTTATAGATTTAATGTTTTAAAATAAGTTCTACTGTTATGCATAATAACTTCAAGCTTTAATGATCCTGGCCTGACACTTAAATTAAATCTTAATCGTTTCTGAGTAGGTAATTCGAAAGACCAATCAAGTTTGTAGGTTCCTATCTCGTTTTCAGAATCTTTAGACAAACTATATCATAAATTTATAGATGGAAAGAAGAATGCTGTTCGATGAGGATATTCTCGACTTCGGTGTTATCTAAACGAGATTTAGGAATGGGAAAAGAGGTAAGTTCTGTTGATTATGAATATATATATATATATATATATATATATATATATATATATATATATATAGACTTCGATTAAAATGCCGTCGGTCAATAATATGTACTATTAACGTTTAATTTTAACTGTCGAGGGTTTTTAATATTAAAAAACAATAATATAAAGGATATACTACAACACCTACAAATGAACTATCATACCAATACGATATAACATCTAAAAAAATCGACGGATAGAAATTGAAACTGTTATTAAAAATCTTGGTTAAAAACAACTATGAAAAATCTGAGTAATCTCTACCGAAATCTACTAAAACTATAAAGAAACTATATAACGTAACCCGCCAATCAGGAAATTATACGACAAAAACATGCAAATTTAGATGACCTTACATGTAAACCATGAGAAAATGATGACTCAGTAGAAAAATCTATACGAGCTACATCTCCAAAGGAAGCTATTGTTAAAATAACCCATCTAAATATTTTCTTGGTTCCAAGATATTTTCTTAAAGATGGTAAGTAGCAGATAATAAGGAACTAATTTAGGAATACTTGGTTGCTAGTGACTTATTTCCATCAAACTTGGTATCATCTCATTAGACACATTTCCGCAAAATGAATAGTGCGTTGGCAATTAGCGGATTTATCTTAATCGACGAATTTTTTATCACTTAACTCAGCTCAAGTCAACTTCCATCCCGATGAAGGTCAACATATTGGTTTCAGAATTGGATAGATAGATAGATTTCGCAGAGGAGATTTCAGATCTAATATGGTCCTCTAAATCTAGATTATATTCTCCAGCATTATTCTTCTTTTCTTATGAAGTATGTTAGCTAAGATACTGAATCATTCATGTAGTTCCTTGCCAGTGACCCTTTTCCCTATCTTTACTTATCAGGCCTGCCGTAAATTTTGTCGAATGTTCTGATATAAACTGTTTTGCTTGTCTTTGACCTGCTGAATTCCTCCACCAAATCCAAGAATTATACTCCACTCATTTTTTTGTGGCAGCTTTTGTTATTAATTTTTCAACGCCGCAGAAGGGTTCCGGTCCAATGAATGGCATTGGCGCAGTTTGTTTAGCCATTTCGTCTATCTTTTCGTTGCCCTTATGAACCTCGTGCCCCGGTACCCCAGCCCAGCGTGTTTAGAGCACACACACAATCCCATGCTATCTTAGAATTGTCCTCTACAAAATCGAGTACATTTAGCGCTGCTTGGCAGTATGTGAAGATAGCAACTGAACTATATGTTCTTTCCTACCTGTTTTCTTCCACACAGTAGTGGATCGCTGTCATTTCCGTCTGGAAAATTGTGACTTACTGGGAAAGCTATTCCTTGTTTTAGCCTTGCAACTCCTGCTTCTACGCCTTTCGACGTCTTTAAGCCGTCCGTGTACCATGTAGCTTCCCCCTGTATGCGTACACCTCCTTTCTAGTCAACCCTACCTGATATAGTTGTGTTTATTTTGTTATTAAAGCTATATCTTGTGACTATTGCATCAATGGGTTGCCCTCTTACGTTGTCCGCTTCAGAATTGGATAGTATAATAGTATTTTATTGTATATCAGACTTCCAGCGTTCAATTGAATTAACTGTCTCGACCCTTACTTCGTGAAATCTACTCATATTCGTGTTTCAAATGAAACTTACTGTTTCTAGATAATTCCACAATATATTATTAAATATCGAAATAATTGTCAATTTCTTAGAATTTTTAACATTTTTTAAATATATTGTGGAGTTATCTACAATCAGTAAGTTCCATTTAAAACACTTCCAGCATTCATTATAATATCCAGAGGTATCTCGCTGTATTGGTCATAAAGTGTCTGAGCATTATTCAATCTAATTAGCACAGGTTGCTCTCTCTTGTTGGTACAGTTTATATGCACTAATTGTGATTCGTTCAATTTTCTTGGTGCATCAGTAAATCTCGTCAATGGTAAGTTGCAATTTTTCTGTTCTTCTTGATTTGTTTTGCTCACCTATCCTAGGTGCATAATCAACAAATGTGGTATAGTGTTATATTTTGTGTTCTATCCAGAAGACTATGTCTGATATACCTATATTGTTAAAAGTTTGTGATCTACCTAGAAAGGTTGTAGAACAAATCGTTCTTACTTTTAGTGCTTTTTTGAAGATCCTAATTATCCTATGAATCTGATCTATCGTTAAATGGTCATGTTTTCTTCTATTATTTATTTTAGTCTCATTATGAGAAAGATTTTCGAATAGTTTTGATATTACAGATAATAATGATATTGGTCAGTAGAATGAAAATGTTTGTGATGTTTTACCTGGTTTGGGTATTTTGATTATATCTGCAGCTTGCAAATTCTGCGTATGAAAGCAAAATTTATCGGATTCCTTTATTATAGGTTTGTGGGGAAATTTGTCTCACTATTTCACCTAGTCACCAAGTCAAATTCAGGAGCTTTCTTATTTACATTTTTCTCTATATAACACATACATTTTTTATATTATTCAAACACTATTCGAAACAACTGTTTTTGTTCCAAAATTTCTTTTCTACAAGTAAATAATATTCTAGCACAACTATTATCAGAATTATTATTCTCATTGTTAGTATCAAATATATTTTGTCCTATTGTTGTCATACTTTTTCGATTTGCTCAGTATTTTCTGTATTGTTCAGCGTGATACAACGGTCTTTTTTTAATAAAAATTATGAACGTGTATTTGTTACTAGACGTTCCACAAGATATTAATACTGAATCTCACGATAGAACGTGTGTACTCATGCCGACAGTCTTTACACTAACGAAAATCGTGTTAAAATGTGTCACAACCTAGCAACTTACATGTTTGCCGCTCTCGCGTAGATAATACGAAATCGCGATACTTTTCATGTGACATTAACCATTTGCGTGTGCCACGCTTTTCCTATATCATTGTACAGACTAAGAATAAAAATTCGAGTAATGCCTCCTAAGTTTAAATGAGCTAATTTAGTATAACTACTAGACACACACTTAAAAGAATCAAACTATTGGCTTACTATTCTTACTAAGTATCAGATTTATCATGAGTTCGGTTTTTTCCATATTTATATTGGAGTCTTACTTTAGTTGAAGTGATATTCAACTCTTCTTACATTATTAAGGCTTTCACTATTTTGTCTATAATTAAAACAATTTCATTTGCGAATCTGAGATGGTCAAGCTTCTCTCTATTTTTATCCAAGACTTCTGTTACTCAGTGTAGACTTTTGAATATTCTTATAATCTTTTGAACAATTTAGAATATATAATGACGACTCAATCACACGGCGCATCCTGTTAGACAACAGATGAGGGTATAACCATGAAGTTCAACAGTATCAGTTACATCAGGTACTAAGAAAATGTAGTATCGTATCTACACATATTTAAATTCTCCATGGAAGATGGAAACAAATTACCCTAAAATGCAGAGTTTCACAACAGACGGTATTCCCACACCCGTAACTAGACCTGGAGAAAGCAGCAAAAATTCAGAAAGTTCCAGACTAAAGTTATATAAACACCTAAAAATATTTCAAATTGAATGCTTCAATACTATAGAACATTGCTGCCTAATTGCTAGAAATAGAAGAGCAGCTGAAATATATCTCAATTGCTAATAATAATACCACATTGCGTGACAGGACAAGAATGTTCTTACGGTTCCTCTGGGTATGTAAATAGCGATAAACACCACTATTTTTTTCTGTACGTGAAATAATTTATGTGAGACGGACGTGTGTACTAGTTTTTTATTAGACTGTACAGTAAGTGATCTGCAACTCTCAATAAATCGCAATTGAAATCCATTTTAATGACTACTTATTCATTACAAGGAATTAATTTATAGTCCATAAAATTCCATCAGGTATAAATGATCAGTTCACTTTTGAAAGTTAGCATTATGTAACGTTTGCGTGTAATAAATAAAGATGTTCAGTTTTTAATAATCCTGAGTTTATTTCTTAGAGGTGGCATTAAGGTCATAAAAATCAATTACAAACTGTACATTAATGCTTTTGCGATTATGAATTATGAGTTTTGAAATAACCGATTCATTCTACAGTTTCATGTATTATACGTTTTAGATGAACGTGCAAATAGAAATGTTATAGAGGCTTAAGGGTAATTGATAATTATATTGCTAAATAACTGGGTGTGGTACTTGGTATAAACTTCTATGTTTGCTGTTATTATACAAAGTGAGACTTAAGTATGGAACGCCGTGTTTACGGATATAGTTAGATCCATTTTTGATTTGTGAGGATTCAATCATAACAATCAGCAAGAAATATCTATTCCCAGTCAAAGCTACCGTAGGTTAATAGTGGAGTAGAGGTGTAGGGTTTGATACATGCAGACGGTTTTTGAGATTTTGGAATTGTATCGTCTTGAAGCAACAAATTAGTATTAAAAAGGGCCACCAATCCCCTGTGTGTCGCCAGCTTTTTCGTTCACACGAAATAATGTGCGGGGTAGTTTATCGACTGGGGATGGGTTTGGGGATCATGATTTCGTATCATTTTGAACCACATACATTAAGAAATCTGTTAGGGAAGAAAAGACGCAATAAACTGAAATCCAGATGAGAAGGAAATAAATATTGTTATAATCGAATCAATACATGGAAAACTAAGCAATCAAATCATGGTACACTTTGGCCTGTAGATTCATCGTTTCGTTACAAAAAATCAATTTAGTGACAACACATAAAGACATAAAATGTGTATTTATGCATTTCATATGAATTAAAACTCTTGTTCAATTTCACAATGTAAGTTGATATTATATATCAATTAAAATGAATTTAATTCATTTTTAACTTTGAATGAATGAATTATTACATTGTAGATATTGTGTGAAGAAAAAATAATTTTAATTGGTATAAAAACATATTAAAAATATTGAATACAATTAGGTTTAATGTTTAGAACGTCATTTCCTCATTTATTGTTGAAAATAAATTTTAAAAAAATAACAACATTAGAGAATATTTGTTTCAATATCAGTTGAAAATGAATCTGATGGGCTACAAGTTGATTATTATCCAACTCAGATTCAATTTTATGAAGCCTGATGGGTCAGTTTTTGTTTAAATGATTCGTTATAGGTACATACTTCTTATTAGTGCCTAGATCTAGAGAGTTGGTGCAAGTTTTAGTGTTATATATTTTAAGAATACAGGGAGATCTCTATAAAAATTTTGTTGCGTTTTAGTAGCACATTCCAAAATATTATTTGATTGTAGTAAAATTTTCATCAAATTCTACGTTGTGTTTTATCCGCTATTCTCAGCTCACTGTTTTTAGATGAAAATGAGGTTCGTATCTAATAATAAAACGCATTGTTAAAACTCTATACAATTAGCAATAAATCACATACCTCAGGAAAACCCAAATGGACCTAGGCGTCTAAAATTGTAAATGTTTACTTCAGTTCTTGATTTTTAGGCTCATTTCAGAATGAAATATGACTATTGTAGAGAGTAAATTTATATTTGTAAGCACGATAGAGGGCGCATTTTTTGAAGGATCGAAACCAAACTCGCTACAAAAATTGGTTTGGTCAAAATCTTGGACGAGTTCGTTAACGGGCGAAATCGGCCCAGTAGAAACAAAATGGCGGCCTGTCAAAATTGAAAAAAAAATCGTATTTCTTTTGTTTTAAATCTGACGCAAAAAAGTTATTACGATTTTTTTTGGAACTTAACACGTTCGACCACTTTTGCATGAAACACTTTTTTCTAAAACGTACATGGAAACATTTATTTAAGAAAATTTAGATTTTGTTTTTTGTTGTTTTGAATCTGATGCAAAAACTTTACTGAAATAAGCCGTCCAATTCGTCTTGTGCCATTGGAACGGTTGCTCGGAAGAGGGTGGGGGGTAGACACTCGAAAGAGTGCGTCGTAAAATTAAGTGCCACTTGCTCTAGTCATGCATAGGTAACTCTTATGAACCAGCTTGTTCCATAAGATCTGTTTGCGACTACACTCGCCAGAGGCGATGTGATCACCTTAAATTTGAACGTTGTCAAATCTGTAAAGAAAAATTCCTCAGTTTTTCGTCACTCATCTGATCCATTGATTAAAGTTACTAATATGTAATATGTATAAATATTTTCATTATCATAACATAAAACTTGAATGTTAGTTTGGATTTGAATTTTAACTTATCTTTCAATACCCTACACTAGAGAAGCTATTCAAGTTGTATCACAGCGGCTTTACGAGAGCACAATACGCAGGCGCATCGATTTCTCGCCCAATGTTTATCCATAGAAAAAGGATAGGTTAGGTTGATTTATTTTTATCAACACCAATACCTAGCCCAGCTCATTATCATTATTATTCCAATTAGTGTTGTATTGAGACTAAGTTGAATTTTAATTTTTGTGTGTGTTTATTAAACTGATTTAACCAAAACAGTCCAATATGGTGTTTTCTTGTTGTGTGCCAACATGCAGAAGCCGGGACGATACTGTGAAAATGCATCGATTTTCCAATAACTATGAAAATGTGAGTACCGGCGTTACTTTCAATATTAAAGCTGTGATAATTATATTAACAAAATCTGTTATAGGTATGTTATTTTTTTCACTACTAACATGACAAAACTTTATTATTTACCTCATTTGTCTAATGAGAAGTAGCTCAATATTTACCTAAAACTTTATTTATTCAATGAAATAAACATGAAAAATAAACTCTAGGAAATGTCCCAAGACAATGAAAATGATCAGAAAATATGAAAATTATTTAAAATAATAGTAGAAATGACGTTTATTGAATCCCCTTAGTTTCAATGATTTTATTCAATGCTTTGACAAGTATTCCGAGCTGATATTTCGATATCCTTGAATAATTGGGAAAATGACTAATTTTAAAGTAGAAATAAGGTCTTTCAGTATTCTGCGATTAGTAGTGAAAAAAATACTATATATACTTCGGTTGAGAAGGCCATATTTGTATATTATATTAATTATTATATAACTTGTTAATAAACGTATGTAGTGAAACAGTTTTTTTATTCATGAATTCTTAAACAATCTTCCAGTTCCAGAAAAAAAATTTAAATTTTATATGTAAAGTTCCCGTTTTTGCTTTATTTCTGACTATACTCGCCAGAGGGCGCGGTAATTAGTGAATCAAACTCGTAATACTGAGTTGCCTATCTATCTATTGAAAATAAACCTAACCTAACCTATTCTTTATCTATGGCTCTAGTTAGCATCATGAAGTGAACAGAGGCACAACGGGCGTTCGCTGTTGAGGCGTATTTTAGTAATGGTCGCTCCATCACAGCACACAATATGGATTCTGTGTCCATTTCAATATTACGTCACAATGCAATGTTCTAGGTCAGCAGTCGATTGTTTGATGGGTGAACAATTTCAGGGCACAGGCACACAATATGCTGCTGCTATTGGACAGAAAGCATTGACATTTCAATCTCACATCTTAGCTGTAGTACAGGAGCTTAAAACACCTGGTATTGTTGCACGAGAAACTTCATGTGAAGTGCTTCTCGCAATAGCTGAAGACGTTCTTATTTTCTTCAGGGTCCCTTTCAGCTATAGGAATGTGTCATTAGATTTTAAGAGCAGCATTCTTAAGACTATATCCGTCGATATGCTTAGTTGAACGAAACTTCTGAAGTAGTATTGATATTAACGGAGGTTATCTACCTGATATCTAAAGTTGCGTGACCATAAGCTTCACATGTTGCATTTGACATTACTTACAGAACAGAATATAAATTTTAGTTACTTTTTCTTTCATTGATTTTCAAAATAAGAGATTTGTTCTGATCCATCCGGCGCTTCAAGGTATAGTATGACATAAAATAACATTTTATGTCATAATGCACCTACTCGAAGAACAATACTTATTTCTGCCGTCCATTAATTGACAATTTCAAAAAAACGATTGATCAGAAATGTCTATCATTTAGTTTGAAACTATATTTATCTTCAACGAAAAATCTCATTTGATCACCGATTTTTATAAAGTTTGTATCTATGTAAAATATACAAATTGACATTTACAATCTTAATTTATTGATTTCACGGAGAAGGTGTGGGAAATATGATTAAACATTTTATATTTTTTGTTCGCATGGTAGATACTGTACACTTAAAGGGAGAAACTGGAATAAAATAAACCAATATCATAATTAAAAATAATATTTTCTGGTAACGTGTGCCAACCCAAAAAGTAGCTAATTTTAATTTAATTTTAACTATGTAAAATGGGAACATGTGAAAAATATTTAGATAATTTTGTGCTTTTGGGCCAAACAATTTCAGCAATGTTTCTTAAATTTCCCCCCATTTTTTAGTCGAAGATATTTTTTAATTCATGGAACTGACTAATTCTTCTTATCGAAAATTTTCTCTAAGCAAAATTTCAGCCAATTCAAAGAGTCATCAATTTAGGACCATATGTCCTCCCTCTATCCAATGGCATAGGATTGAAGCTCACATCTTGCATAATAATTATTCTAATAGGAGCATATGAAGAAATAAATTCGAAAATTTTAATTAAAAAATCGTAGTTCAAGAGATTTTCGATATACGTGAATTGAAAATTCGTTATATAAATATCAATTAAACACAGCTCTTATATTCAATAATCGCCTCTAGCATATCAACGATACTTCGAAAATATTTCACTTCACTATTAGTGAATTAATTATTGCAAACTTCCCCCCGTCTGAACAACATTTTTACTTTTCCGCCCAACCCTATCTAAGATGTGAGAAAATTATTGGTTTACCCCAAAAAAAGTTGGTGTTTTTGTTTTGTTTTTAGTAATTTTCTCATTTTTCAGCGAGAAAAATACGCAAATCGGATTGTTAAAAAGAAATTCTGTGTGTATGTCATCGTCGTCGGCCACTTTTTGTAACATGTTTTGTTAGCACGATACAGCCTCTGGAGTGCGAACAAGTCACTAATTTTATGATTGGGTATTGTTCAGGGCGTGTAACAGATGAACCCTATTGATTTTCAGGTCACTTGAGCCCGTTCAATGGGTCCAATAAACCCAGATAATGTTTGGTGATTTTTGTAGAAAGTTCACACCAATGGTATCTAAATGGCTAGTTATGTTTGTTTGGATACAAAATTGACATAACCTAAGATTATGATGTCACCACTAATACCGCGTATTCTTTAATGTTTCCTTTCATTATTTTAGGAAATAAGACTCGTAATGTATTCTGAACTATTTATTACGTTTCTTACAAGCTGCCTGCCTACATTTTCTAACCTCACATTTTGACGAACCTGCCGTGGTTCTTGTTCCGCTCACGGATACATAAGAGAGTACATTACACTCCTTCCTTCTACCTATAATATGCAAATATATGTACCATAATTAAAATGCTATATAAAAATAAAATCCCTCCAAAGATTCTCCTTAGCACTCTTCTTTCACATCTCTTTATTTTGTCTTGCCTTTCTATTAAATATCCAAAATTAGTATCCATGCAGTACAGTAGGCTGTACAATCTGAGCTTAGGAACTCTTGATATTTCCTTCGGCTTCCATCCGTTATAGTCACTCCCAAATATTCGACCTTCTCGATGATGTACACTCTGCATTGCTCGGTTTTGATTTTTATGGTTTGATGAGTGCTCGCTTCAAGGCCCATTTCCATATACTTAGTCTTTTGCTTGCTAGTTTATGTTGATTCCATACATATTTGCTTTACTTTCAAATACAGCAAAGATCTTCAGCAATTCTTACTTTGATCTTACCATGAGCATTAAAAGTACATTGTCTGCAAAGCTACCTCAAAGTTCCAATTTTAATTATATTCTTTTTATTTTAGTGCTTTATCTTGTCTCTTACCTTATGTATAGCCTTTGTTCCGTCATCATTAGATCGTTCAATTTGTACTGCTACTAGTTCGTTCACTGCTCTAGTTTCCCCTCCCTTCTGATCCACCTCCATGTTTCAGAATCTATTACCAGTTTCTGGAACCCCAATTTGAATGCCGTACCTTCACTATTTTCTTCCTGTGCTTTTTTTTATTTCTTCATGTGTTTTCATTTCCGTTGACGTTCGATCCTAACTTATGAAAATCCTTACTTTTGAACTCTTCAGTTTAGACTTATTTTGCAGGTTTTTTTTCATCTCTTGTTTTCCAGTTCAAGTAGACATGTTTTCTCTCCTAACATCGCTGCAGTCCTAATTCCTATTCGAATTGTCAGAGTTAGTTCTAATACATTTTTCATTCTTTGTTTAATCACTTCTGGATCATAAGTATCGATTTTTTGTCCTCTGACCACTACATTATTTTTCTTCCTTTCTTTTTTTAATGAGTCCCCCTGAGTTTAAGTTCCTGTATCTCTTGCTTCGATTGTTCGTGTTCTTTTCTGTTCGCTTTCCTTAGTTTCTCGTTTTAAATAGGGTATTGAAAATTTCAAATTGTTATAACTTTGTTACAAACAAATTAAAAAAAATTCTCTTAAATGAAAATTCATGGTGCATTAAGTAATTGCATTCAAATTATTAAATTTTTTTATTAGTTATGATTTTTTAAAGTTTAAACTATCATTCCATACATTTTATCAACCCTAATGTCACTGTTGCAAAAAATTATAAAGACCGTTTCGTTGTAAAATTTAAAGCTCTATAACTTTTGTTGGAAACATTTTTATGTAACTTCTAGCGTTTTTGCGTAATTTAAATAAAGCACTTTCCAGGAATTTCATGTACGTTTCGTTTGTAAGCACTTCAAAGTAAAGTCAAGAGCTCCGCACAAAATTTTGATTTAATCGACTTTTTTTTCTTGGACTATCAAGGCACTCGCACATGAACCCTATTGATTTTCAACCCACCAGAGCCAGTGAAATGGGTCCTATAAATTTAGATAATACTACATTTTTGGAGAAATTTCGATTTGTTAACACGATACAGCCTCCGGGGTATCCACAAGTGACAAATTTTATGATTGTATATTGTTCAGGGCGTCTCACAGATGAACCTTATTGATTTTCAGCTCACCAGGGCCAGAACAACGGTTTCTATAAATCCAGATACTACTTTGTAGGTAGTTTCTGGAAAAATTTCGGTTTGTTAGCACGATAGAGCCTCCGGAGTGTATACAAGTGTGACCAATTTTATGATTGAATATTGTTCAGGGGGTCTCACATATGAACCCAATTGATTTTCAGTTCAACAAAGCAAGTACAATGAGTTCTATAAATCTTGATATACTACATTTTTGAAGAAATTTCTGTTTGTTAGCACGAAAGAGCCTTCGGACTGTATACAACTAACCAATTTTATGATAGGATATTGTTCAGGGATCTCACAGATGAACCCTATTGATTTTCAGCTCACCCCAGCCAACTGGTCCTATAAATACAGGTATACATTTCTGGTAATTTTTGGAGAAATTTCTGTTTGTTAGGACCCCACAGCCTTCGGAGTGTATACAAGTGACCAATTTTATGATTGGATATTTTTCAGGGCTTCTCAGAGATGAACTCTATTGATTTTCAGCTCACCAGAGCCAGTACAACGGGTTCTATATATCCTGATATACTACATTTTTGGAGAAATATCAGTTTGTTAACACGATAGCCTCCGAAGTGTATAAATGCGGAAAAGTCAGTTTTAATCTTTAAAACCGTTAATTTTTTTAATTTAAGCATGAAAACGACTGCTCTAATGGTTCTATTTGAATAATTATAGTGTGATGCCGTGAATTAATTAATAATGTACAAGTTAATGGATACATTTTTTAAAACTGTTACTAGTGCATAATATGTTGAAAAAGTGTGGAGTCGCTGTAAATTATGAGGGTAATTTATAGTAGAATTAGCAGCTGTGTCTACGTTGTATATTCGAAAATATTAGTCTGCAACTTGAAGACAAGCGACAGTCTTTTTGTCTTGTTATATCTCGAGTCATGTTTTAAAAAGCGCGTTTGTCTTTTGTTTTCTCTGTTTGATTAGTCTCATTATGTAATTAAATGATTGTATAGAGTCTGGGCAGTAAAATTGGTATACAGCCTGTCGGTTCATTACAAATTATAAATATCACGTTAGTACCAACTATTCTTTACATTAAATCGGTGGATATAAAGTTGCGTATAATTGGATAAGGTATCCTTGATATCTGGGTGTTTTATATAAGATGTTATTTGTTGGCAGGTATTGTCAGTTTTATTTCAATTGACAACTTCATAGCATGAATATTTTATTTAGAAAATAGATTGCTTTATCAGTAATTATTTATTTTTAAATAAATTGTATATCGACTGTCATCATGTTTCTCAATTTTGTTCTTACGTATCAGTTTTAGCCAGGATACCTTAAGGAATGAAAACGGTTGTGAATTTTCTTATGTTACTTAATAGAATCTGTTGGTGGGATGAAAAATTAAATGTTTAACTCAGAATTCAATATTTAAGAGATAACTGATAAGTTCCCGGTTTAAAAGGAGACCATTTTTTCGGCCAAATTCGATATTAAAACCCTTTCGTGGAGTCAAATCTTCTTAATGTAGGCATGTTTTAAGAATGATATGGGACCATAAGATTTTAGGGGTGGTACCACCCCCGCCTAGTTGGCTGCACGTGTTAACCTGATTTTTTGCCAATTTTGTCCGCCCCTCGAAAACAAAATCCACGGATCTAAGCGTTTTTCCAAAAAAGAACTGAGCTACCGGTAAATGCCTCTGTTTCGTTTTCGATGCGACACCTTGTATATATATATATATATATATATATATATATATATATATATATATATATTCATATATATATATATATATATATATATAAGTATATATAAGTTGATGTAGGAATATTGCGTGATATGTAAACAACAACAACAAAAAGATTTATGGGTAATTCACGAAAAAGAAAAAGGGCTACTGAAACAGAGTGGCAACCGCGGACATGCATGTTTCTGGCTCATTTGCCGTCTTCAGCACGGTATAACCAAATAACAAATTAGGATGTGAAATTTGGGAGCAAAGATGTTAATCGAAACATGGGAAAACACAAAACAACGAATTTCAACAGGGAAAACAAACACTCATTTGCGCTTGGTTGTTGTCCTGATAACTCGGGATCTTCCAATTGAAGGCACAAATGAGCGTTTGGATTCCCTGTTGAAATCCGTTGTTTTGTGTTTTCCTATGTTTCGATTAATATCTTTGCTCCCAAATTTCACATCCTTAGTTGGTTAGGTATACCGTGCTGAAGACGGCAAATGAGCCAGAAACATGCATGTGCGCGGTTACCACTCTGTTTCAGTAGCCCTTTTTCTTTTTGCGTGAATTACCCATGAATCTCTTTGTTGTTGTTGTTGTTGTTTACATATCACGCGATATTCCTACATATTCTTTGTTATTTACTATGGGCCGGAAGGTTCAGGCAAGGGGGCTATATGCGCCTCCGTGTCGATCTTGGTTGTTTTCCTGAAAAATCGGGATCTTCCAATTGAAGGCACAAATGAGCGTTTGGTTTACCTGTTGAAATCCGTTGTTTTGTGTTTTCCCATGTTTCAATTAACATCTTGGCTCCCAAATTTCACATCCTTATTTGATTATACCGCGCTGAAGACGACAAATGAGCCAGAAACATGCATGTCCGCGGTTACCACTCTGTTTCAGTAGCCCTTTTTCTTTTTGCGTGAATTACCCATGAATCTCTTTGTTGTTGTTGTTGTTTATATATCACGCGATATTCCTACATCTTCTTTGTTATTTACTATGGGTAGGAAGGTTCAGGCAAGGGGGCTATATGCGCCTCCGTGTCGATCTTGGTTGTTGTCCTGAAAAATCGGGATCTTCCAATTGAAGGCACAAATGAGCGTTTGGTTTCCCTGTTGAAATCCGTTATTTTGTGTTTCCCATGTTTCGATTAACATCTTGGCTCCCAAATTTCACATCCTTATTTGGTTATACCGTGCTGAAGACGGCAAATGAGCCAGAAACATGCATGTCCGCGGTTACCACTCTGTTTCAGTAGCCCTTTTTTTGCGTGAATTGCCCATGTATATATATATATATATATATATAATGTGTAGTTAAAACGGAATTTGTAAGAGCGATAGAGGGCGCATTTTTTGACGGATCGAAATCAAACTCGCCACAAAAATTGGTTGGGCCAAAATCTTGGATGAATTAGTTAACGGGCCAAATCGGCCCTGTAGAAAATGGCGGCCTGTCAAAATTGAAAAAAAAACTTATTTTTTATTTTTGATCAGACGCATCAGATTTTTTATAGACTTTAACACATTCTACATTTTTTGTGCATAAAACTTTTTTTCTAAAACGTACATGGAAACATTAATTTGAGAAAATTAACGAATTAACCAAAAAAAATTTGTATTTTATTGTTTTTGATTTGACGCAAAATTGTTATTTGAAATAAGCCTGTCCAATTGGTCTCTTGCCTTTGGGATTTTTTTAATATGCAAAAGGGTAAAAGTTGCTGGATGCCAAATCTTTAGAATAGGGTGTAATTCTCGCCGTTTTACCATCGTAGCCAAAGACTTGTGACACGGTGCATAGTTCTGATGAAAGATCACTATCTTCCCTTATATATGGAAGATTTTCTTCGAAATTTCCTGGTTCAAACGATTCAGTTGGGCCATGTAGCGATCGCTATTGTCTGTCTTGCGGATCCAATTTATTTTTATATTTTTTCAAAGCAGCACCAAAAAGCACTCCGAATCTTGGACTTGTTGTTTTTAGCCTAATTTTAGCATACGTAGTAGCATTCACAGCTTTCTCATAGTCAAATATTCATGCAAAAAATGTTGAAACATTTACGAGGTCAAATATCTCCTGTTACTTCACTTAGCAAGTGTTTTTTGCCAGGAAAAAATATTTTATGAATTTTTTTCTATCTGAACTTCTCAATCAAAGGCCAAAACGTCACAAAACTTTTACAGCTACCTTCTTCAGGGTAGTACTATCTATTTAAAATCAATCCATTTTTATTCAAATGATAATCTTTTCAAGGACTTCAAGGATTTAGTAGAATGAATATATAAGAATATTTCCTAAATAAAAAATAGTTTTTTTAGAGAATATGAAGCAAATTTTCCATTAAAAATGGATTTAAGAACTGACCAATAAAAAACGATTGCCTTGATTTCAGATTTTGAGAAACCTTCATTTGTATTATCGAACAAAAATATGTAAAAAAATCAAAAGGGAATGATAACGTTGAAACTGAGTCAATTCTAACTTCTTTGGATGAATAAGTTTTTCAATGCTGTTTTGTGAACTGTTTTCAAAAATTTACACATATACAACACCTGAAAATAAATATATTTAAAAAAATTAACGACAATAAAACTTTTTGTTATTTACAGAATATAATTTTCTTTAACTCTGTTGTACCTATATTACATAAGAAAATTGTAATTTTAATATATCACAATATTTAAAATAATAATTCTCGTGAATTTCTGTTAACCATATATTTTATTTATCATTTGGCAAGCATAGAAAGTGCTGTTATTTCTCGACTGATTTAAAACCAGACGAACTCGCTTAAACTTGTCAATTTTTTAGACAAATGTCTTTGGATATACCTTATTAACCTATATGATTAATTAAAAAACCCATTTCACTGTTGTTTCTCATCTGGTTTCAAATCAGCCCAACTCGCTTATGCTTTTCACCTTTTGAGGCAAACATTTTCGCATATTTATTAAACATATATATTATAGTCAAACTATGCAATTAACCAAATACTTTCTTCTGTTTCCCAACTAGTTAAAAACTGCTCGAATTCATAATTGGACTTTAAGCGGACATTTTCGCATATTCATTGAAGATATACAATGATTGAATAAATAAATATTTTTCAACTATACTTTTACATTAATAATCTTACAGTTTAATTAAAAATGTACTCTGTTAAATAAAATATTCATTTTTCGAAAGTTCCATTATAGTGAAAGATTCAGTTTCTTTTTCAATAGGTTCAGAACGGAGCACATAGTGGCACAAATATAAATTGTCACCATTAAAACACCAGAATTTTCTAAAATTTGAATTACTTCAAAACAATTTTTAATGCATGATTGGTTCAGCATTTACTGAATTCTCTCATGTTATATTATTTAATATTTTCATAGAATTTAGAAGGTAGAAATACGCTAAAACAAAAATTAAAAACAATAATAATTTGATGGAAACATGTCTAATTTTCAATTTAAGAAAACGTAATAATATTAGAACTTGTTACTATCAATAAAAAGTAGTATTATTTGTAACAAGATTGTCACTAAGATATTTTTAAGATTATATTGAGAAAATTATTGATTTTCCTTTCAGATTTATGGAGATGCGGAGGAATAGTGGTGTTCCTGTTTTATGAGTGCAAATTAAATTAAAATATTTTACAACAAACAAGACTATGATAGAGTATTGTTGTGTCTCGACTTTTACTTATTTTGTATAATTTTTAAGATTCAAACTTCTTTAAAACCTATTTTTATTAAAAACAAAACTATACGGAAACGGGTTATACTAACTTTTATCCAACACATTAGGTATGATGAAGACTGCAGATGAGGATATTTGTAATATTATCTTATGTTTAAAGTCGATTTTCTTGAACTCCTCCAATTTGCACTGAACCTTTCGATCAAAATACTACTGACCAAAATGAAGCGATGAAAAATCTTGATTAAGAGTGCGAAACTTAATATAATTTTTCTATAAAATACTTTATTATTTAATTTTCATAAAACAATATGTAAGCCATTCTGAGGACTGAGTAGTAGCAATAGAAGTAAATGTGACTAAACGTACAATAAGTTTGGTTTTTATGGATATACATTCACATTTAAATAATAAGTATTTAAAAAACATTAAAATGAAAAGCTCAAACCAACGTTTAAATTATCACTTTAGATGCAAAATATTATGCTTCTCAAGTGGTTTAGTACCAATCAAATGTTTATACTTGTCAACATATTTTTCAACTAACAAATATTTTTACATACTATTCAAATTAACAAGCTAACAGTTTAATGAAAATTCTATTGTACTTACCAAATATTTGAAATGAGTAATTTTAAGAAACAGCAAAGTACAGCAGAAGTATGTCCTATCACAAATATAGTTAGTTCACTTCACTTCACTTCGTTTGAACCACAATAATAATATTTTTGCAATGTTAGAGAAGTCCATTTTTCCTCAAGTATCGTGGTCATATTTTTCATGCTTAATCGTGTGTTTGTCATCACTCAAAGTCTGCGTTGGCAATGCAATGTATCGCCGTTGGTGTGGGTTCAACACGAGATATCTGTCCCTCCACTTTTCTTGACTGCTTGTAGCAGGCCGAGCAGGCGATTGCGTGTTTTGACCGAACGCTAACAGATCTGGTGGGGATGAAAACAAATCGTCTTGCGTTTCAGCAGTTGCAGTTGACTGGAAAGAAAATTGTGAGTTAGGAAAAATTACAATAAAACTGTTATAAAATACACGCTATAATCTTTTAACGTTCGTGATGTACTAAACTCTAGTTTTGTGCTAAAAGACTTTTGCACTATCTGTTTCATCTTTATAAGTATTTCATTTCCATTGAAGTACCAGGTAATTTTTTACTGTTGACGTAAATATGAACGATAAAAATGTCCAGCTATTCTTCTAATAGGAAAAACAGATCTTTTGCCGTATACTTTAGAGCTATAATACAACTATGTCAAAAAAACATAAAATATATATCCAAATTTATTGTATAGCTTTTAAAGCAGGTCCTTTCGGAATAGTACGCTTACACCAACGAATAATCCTTTCATTCCCAAATTCTTGTAACCATTCTACAGAAATGGAATATTCAATTTGCCGATACTCATAATGCACGGAAAACTATAACCAAATTCAATTGGAGCCATTCAGAATACTACCAAACAAGTAATTTAATATTTTGCAATCCTCCTAGAACTCAATTATTAACATTCAATCATAAAATGTCTCCTTGTAATTTCATAGAAAACCACTAATGCCTTTGACACTTTGTAAGCACTTAGAAATATACATTGACAACAAACTTAGTACCAAATATCACACTCTGCAAGTAAAAAGGAAGAGGAAAACTTTCAGATTACTAACAAAAAAAGGTACTAATGTAAAAAGGAAGAGAAAAACTTTCAGATTACTAACAAAAAAAGGTACTAATGTTTCGACATCAAAAATCTCCATCAGATGATTAGTCGTTCTCTGTTGGAATACGGATATCCTCTCTTTATTTTATTGAGTGCAAAAGTCCCGGAGGAAGAAGATATTAACCAAGATTCGCCACCGCCAAACCCCTATGCACAATCGGTCAAATAATTTACTTTACCAGACAAGGGTGTCTCTATAGAATTCAGAGGAGAAAAGTATGAACAGGTTTCAAAGTTTCACGGAAAGCTTGGTAGTCACAACATAATTGTTTTAAATAACATAAAATAATTTCGAGAGGAGCAAAGTATTTCCTGAAAAGATGTTAGGAATAAATATCAAGGTTTTAAATTGGTCGTTATCGATGTTTGTGTATATTTATGTTCTTGTGGTTGGGTTTTAGGTGGGTGAATGTGCACAATTTTGGCGCAACAAAATATTTATTCTCTAGAACACAGCAAATATTGCTCATCATCATGAAGTCCAAGCTTCACAACGCTTTACACCGTACATTTTAGTTGGACACTTTTTTGTTTTCCTTACGTATAAGTTTATCGAATATATGGAGTAATAGTTATAGTAGTTTTATTGCCAATTTACTCCAATTACTAAACTTACTTCTTTCACTTAACCACAAGGCTATAAAATATCAGATTATTGTCTAGACAAGATAATTCTCAACCGCAATATATGGAAGATTTTGTGCTTTACTTAGTAGAAGGCCATACAAAAGTAAGCAGGAAGCCCAAAATGAACGTTTGATTTTCCACAAATATTTGTTACATATTAAACTTTTCTGCGATAATAAATATTTACGCAAAACAAAAGGATAACGGTGCTGATACTTCTGGGAGGGGGGCGGGGGGAGAAGGCAGCATCTTAAAGATGTTCTGGGTGAGATAGTAATGTATCGTCGTTTCAAATTTCGATGTCTGTTGTTTAATAAATTTAATATTATGTCTCTAGTCATTTTTTCTAAAATTTCCTTGAAATAGGTACTTAAACTTCTCTGCCATGAGAAAAATGCATTCTTATGATATTCGTTATTTTCTTGACCATCCAAGCCTCTTATTTACCAGTCCGTTCCGTTGTTATCCTTCTTTTCTTGTACGTTATTACTAAATACAAAATACCTACTTTTCTCGAATTAAAGTTTAAATACTATGAGATGTGAAGAAAAAATTGTGTTCATTTTCTTTTATAAAATGTTGCGCCTGGAAGAGTATCAAATGGCGTGGAAGCCAATCTTGATAATTTTTCCTAGAATTATCATTTCATGTTTCAAATTCCGTTTAGTGCAGTGAAGTTGTATCTAGGACCAAGAAATAACATATCCCATATAATAAATACTATTAATCATGGTTATAAAAGTTAATTTATGAAAACTTTTTAGTCTCAATAAATTTTTATCATTGTATTTCAAGCCTACATGCCTCATTACTGACTACGAAAAAAAAAATAAACATAATGATATACATGTGCGTAACTTATGTGACTGCATCTTAAAGATGTCAATATAACTTTCGTATTAACAGTTACGAACTGAATAATTTCGTAACAACCATTGATGTCATTGAAAATAATCAACAATGGTTTAAAAATGTGGATCCAAACAAAAACAAAATTAAGTGAGGGTAAACATCAGTCACATGCAAATTTCTTCGCTTTTTTGTACCAAATATGTATAAGAATCATTAGAACTTGAAACGACATTTTTTCAAATATTGGAAGTTAATAATGTTGTGAGGTAAAAAACAAAAATAGAACAGGACTTTCAGTTATTTGCAATGCGGTGGCAATTTGCCAAATAAACATTGAATTATAAAAAAATGTTTACTTGTCGTACCTCTCTTACAGTAACTTGATATATTCAGAAGTATCAATGATAGGTCAAAATGAGACATAGTAGGAACTGAAAATACGAAGAATGTATGAGAATATTGAAAAATTCCGCGATGTCTGAAATTCCCATGAATAATAAAAAAAAGTGCTGCATAAATTCATACCGACTCTTTAAAATTGAAACTTACTAATAAACGACAATAATCAATTCATATTTTGAAATTCTGATAGGAAGGACCTTGAAAGGAAGAGTCAACACTTCACTCTATTGACATAACCTTTCACTATGCGACTTTTATCTGAAGTTTCAGTCCCATTGAGTTATGAAATGGCACGGGTCATAAATGAATTCACGGTTTGGGCGTGCATGTGGGAAGGATTAAGGTGAATTGATCGTTGAATCAACGTAGCAATAACAAAATTTATTAACGACAGTTACTAGAAAAATAAGTGTGTGGCACTGAAATGCGCACGAGTGAAATATAATACTAACGAGCATAATATTTTTCAATGCATCTATATAGAACACATTCTGATAGATGGTTTTTTTCTGTAGCTTCAAAAAAATATAACAAACGTATATTCAAAAATTTGGAACCAAAAGTAAAACTTCTATTTCAGAAAACATAGGTCACTGCAATGGAGTCACAAGCTAAAATTATAGTTTCTTTAAAGAATAGAAAAAACTTAAAAACAGTGAATATTTTTTTTATTTACGATTCTGTGACATCGGCTTAGCTATGTGCTCTGTATAGATTTGTTCCTGTTTTCCTCCCGCCACTAAGGAACAGCACTGTTACTAGAACCCAACACTGAATGCCAGAGGATGTTTCACAAAACTGGATTTTTGAGAATTATGTCTAATTAAATAAAAATTAATAAAAATATTTCCAACATGTGTTTTTGAATCAACAGTCCTGTGCTCTCTCCACTGACCCACCCGCCGCGCTAACAGTGGAAATTATTATCAGTTTGTGATATATGGAGCAAATGGAAAACGCAAATAAGAATCTCATTATTTCTGTATCACTAATATTTTGATTCTGATAAATCTGTATTGAAGATCTTCATAGTTAGGTACTCACTGATGGTACGTGGAAGCAGGAAAAAGGAAAATATTTACAAATGAACATAAATAATCTTCTTATTCATTTGTTTTGATTACTACTATAAAATTCATTGGAAAAGAACCAGTGTCTTTAGCGTTTTGGCATAGGAGACTAATTTTTCATATCCACTTATACAAGCCATCAAAAATCTCTTTTTTTATTCTGCCGTTCAAACAGTAAATTACGCGTGGTGGACAAAATCACCTGCTACGCTCACTTTACCAATCTGATGAAATGTTCTTGAATGGTGGACGTGGTTAAGAGTGTTTGGTAGTACCTCGGTTGGTTAACAAGGATTCGCTTCAATTTCGACTCTTCACAAATCAGGATCTTCTTGATTGAAATAATCGAAATTGATCTTAGAAAACCACCAGGTCTTCACTTTTGTGAAACGCAATGCCGCATATGTAGAATTTTTAATATTTAGCTCGCTCTTCCACCTTAATTTACAAAAAAAAATTGAATCATCTACTAGTAATTAAGTTACCCTTAAATTTTTTTGAAGTACATAAGGAGCTTATAAATGATTAACGATAATCGACATGTACAGGAAGGATAGGTAATAATATCCTCACTGGGAAAGAACGTCAAACATGTTACGTATCTGTTTACAAAGTGCAATGTACAGCTGAGGTATGGTCAAATTAATGTTGTGAGTAAATGTCAAAAATAGAAATTAGTTTCGAAACCGATTCACCAAGGATGTAGGTATCTGTTTATACTCCCCTCCCTCTCTATTTATACGTTATGGTGGATCATCCATCATTCATCTAATGGTTATCCGTCAAAATCTCATCCATTAATCAGAACTGTCTGTACCATCGACAATACAAAAAGACAAACTGCGTTAGTAAAAAGTTGGCAAACACTAATTTTACTGTCTTCTGTTTGGTCAAGGAAAAGAATTAAGATTCGTTAGCTTTCCTGTTCTGGTAAAGGGAAGGATAAGTTATATGATATATATTTAGTGACATAGAAACCCGAACATCCAGTAAAAATTATTTTATTTCCTCGTCTAGTTTTCACCATCGCTCGACCATCATGCATGTCTAGGCAAAACCGGGATTCATCAGTCTGATTTTGAATTAAAATGTTATTTAGATTAATGCAGGAGCGAAAATCGTGAGCTTTCTTATTTCAATCGTACAGTGTGTAATAATGTCGCTGATATGTGTTTATATCTATTTGTTATAAACCTTGATAAGTAACAAAAATATACCCGGATAAATGAGGTATAGGCACAATATATTCATAATTGATCAATTTATAAATGTCATATTTGTGTTTTTCTACATTTTCTATTTTACTTTTCATTTGGATCTATACCAACTGATTTTCCAAAATTATTTTTCATTCTAGGAGTAAAATTACGTTGACTATGTTACACTACGAAGGTTATTATTTTTATTTCTGGTCCAATAGTGGAAAAACAAATATTTTTGGTTAAAGTTGGTATTATTGTTTTCCAAAATATTCTCCATGAAGATCAAAATTTTGCACGCGTTTGAACAAATTTTTTAAGCTTTTTTTCCACTCCGATTCAAATAGGCGTTTAAAATCTTTGTGTCGCCAACCAAGTGCCCTGTACCTATGGACGTACATTTTATTGAATAACTTTTTTTCTCAAAAATAGTTGCTAAAATCTTGTTGGATCCCTACGATTTGACCGATTTCCTATAACACTGTTCATTAAAAAAAATTCTATTCTATTTCATCAAAAATTTTGATTTTTAAAAATAGTACCTCTCCAAACCAACCAAGGTATCTTACTAATAGGATTCGTGAATTACATTATTAAATTAGAAGCATTTCTAGACAAAATGAAGTAAATAATTATTAATGAATGAATCAATAAATAATATTCATTTGTAATTATTTATTGTTGTGTATTATAAGTGAGTATAACAACGATAATAATTACATTTTACAATATCATACATTTATTGATTACATTCTAAACATTTATTGATTTTTGCAGTATGTTATCACAGACGGTCTTTTTGCATACGAAATAAGACTTTGTTTTTCTTGGAATCATCTAATTATTTTCATAATGAACTAAATAAGCAGCCAGAGAAGCTATATAAAGGATATTGAAAAAAAAGCTAGCGGCCTCCTGCACCTTCTTGGCTGTGAAGTATATGTTGAGCACATTTGGTCCATAGTATCGACACCAGCTTCAGTTTTATTATAAAATAATGTCAAATCTGGTTTCTTAAGAATTGCATCAGAAATTGCAGGATCATCGTGCATCGTGCTGAGTAGAATTACTGCTTTGTTTTTCTTCGGTACATATGAACAAATTGTCACTCTTTCGTGAAAGCCAAAAAGTGTTGATAACAATTCTGTTGATTTTGATGTTTTCATTTCGTTAGGGATATATGGTTTTTTGTAAAGTACCAACGATGTAAGGTTCCGTGTAAGAAGAAGTTTAGCCAGAGGTAACGTTGTAAAGAATCTGTTCATACTCATATTTCGTCCAGATCATTTGGAAGCAACTGCAAGTTCTCCGACAATTCTTTCTCCTTGGTTGACGTCTCGAGTATTACCTACTTTGCCTGTGTAGAGTCCTCCTTAGAGCGGAAAACCATACTCTGCATCACATATCCACCATACTTTTAGACCATATTTAGCAGGTTTTGAAGGCATGTATACTGCGTGAACTTCGTTCTACCTCGGTAAAGGTATAGCTGCTTGTCAATAGTTAAATATTCCGTTGGTCACTGAATATAATAATGCTATTATTTTTAGCATAAAATATCTTTGTATCAATCAATATCAATCCAATATATAAATTTACTTAAGGCTACAGCAGGTTTTTAGTCCTAAATCTGTATATAGTTACCCGGGTACCTCGGTTGGCCCCAGTCCAAGATTATTTGGTTAGCCCCACGAGGGTTTTAAACGGATCAAATGATTGTTGCTGTCTGAAAATCGTTAACCACCTAACTTATTTTTGATATGTGGGAATAATTAAGGGCTGTAAAACGGATGGCCCGTCAAATCTGTGTTTTGTCCGATTCCTTTGTTTGAGCTGATGTGATGAAGCTCAGATATTTTCGATACTATAAATATTTAGGGTAGGTAACTTCTAAAATTTTACCTCCAGCTCTTCATTATATTGAGGGCCAAAGGTAACAAACTCAAAGTAAAAATTAACAATTAATGCTTTGTTCGGAGTGTGATATGTTTAGTTGTTGAATAAATGGAAAATGTCAAAGTTCATTTATACATTTGACAGTTGTAGATCGTTGTATTACTTAATATCCGTAGTTGTTACAATTAATTTTTCAACAATTGTTTGGTAAAATACGTGTTTTATTTAATATAATTTAAATTTAATTATACAGACACTCTCCTGAAGACTTGCAAATAGAAGTGAAACAATTGTAAATAAAGAGATACCTAGATTAAGTTGACATTCAGCATTCATAATTATAATTTATAAATAAATATGATTGGTATAGAATCTAGGATAATTGTTTTAATTTTTGAAAAATTATACACTTTGAATGAAAATAATTTGTACTTCACACAATGTTGGAGGCAATGATTCCATAACAATATTTTTATCAAAAATATTTGATTATATCACAGAAGTGACTAATTTGTTACGAAACATCTGAATGTATATTTAAAATTAAAAATGTGATTTGACTCATCTTTTTATCAAAATTCTTCGTCGCTAGAAGACAACGCCAAAACATTCCAATTAGGAAGTTTCTTATCTCAATAGATACTAACAAAATTATAAATGGAAAGAAGTGACCAAACAACCATTAGGTATGTTATCAAATGTTTTATGTCTCCTTTTATTACATTTGGGTCTAAGAATTGAAATCAATTTATAGTTAGAAAACATGTTTAGTATTAGAGGCATGAAACGCTTTTAGAAACACCATAAGAATTAATTAAGAATATGGGAAATGTAGATATTTTAATTAGTACGTACTTACAAAATGTAGTAATTCTTCATTATTTAGAGACAATAAATACTGTATTCAGTTGAATAGCAAGTAGGGATAAATATTCGAAATGTTATATAATAATATAATTCGATTAATATTGTTTTTAAAACTTATCTTATAATGATAATGAGAAGGATTAATTGGCGGAGCAGAAGATCTATATTCCTAGAACAAGGACAGTAAAGAATAAAATTGAGATATGAACAAAGTGAAAATTGGTGGATTGATAGAAAATTTGTTTCAGGGGATGTTCAAATATAAACTATTAAAACTGGTTAAATCAGCAGTATTTAGATCAACTCTTGGATCAGTCTGAATTAATTTTTTTTTATTCTAATTTATAAGATATTGCGTTTTGGAAATTTCAGGAGTAATTATTTTAGAATCATGATTTGATAAAACATAATTAATTAAATAATTTTTCGACCGAGAAACAAATCGTTTTCATGGTTTTTATTTTTGATTTACCAGGTGGTTCATTACATCATAGGTAATCAGCTCATGTTACTAAAAATACATATTCTTATTGCATCCTTTTGGGTAAAGCATTAGAGTTTCTGGAAACATATAAGCAAATTATTTTGCTATAAGAGCGGCTTAGACATAATTGGTTGGATATAATTGATTCAATCGTGCTCAAAACGGAGATATTGAAACAATAATACCTATACTGAGCCTTTAGTGATAAGAAGCTACCCATTAAAAAATATGTTACAAGTATTTTTAAGTATAGTGCCCAAGCGTATATTCACAGTTCTATTATTACAATGGTAACGTAATTGAATGGTTGGCTGTTTACATAAAAGGAAGTACCTAATTAACTACTAACTGTTATTGGTAAATTTAACGAAATCTCCTGCGAAAGAAAAATAAGCATTTCCTCAGAATTCTGCATTTCTCTTAAATCTCTAAGAGAAATTCTAAACTGAGCCAAATCCTTTCTGTCTGATTTGAATTATAATAAAGTCGCCATGGGAGGCAACTTGCGTGAAAAGTGTGCCTGTCCAATCCATTATTGCATTTAACATCTGGTTGGTGCCTTCAATGAAGGATTTAGGTAGTTGTCAGTATAATATTTGCAACAGATCCTCAAACTACTCATGTAATGAATATTATAACAAACAGTATATTTCATTGGCGTGCCTGGATGGGTCATGATATGCAAAGTAAAAAAAATGCCAAGTTTCAGTCGCAGCTTTTATTTCTCTGAACACTTGATTCATTTCAATAACATTGTTTATGTGCAAAAGAGTATTTTATAAACTTCACTATTCTCCTAGAATTTTCTAATTTGAGAAAAAACAAAACAGGGAGTTTGAGAATGTCTTATTTTCTTAACAAGTAGGTAGTGTCAACTACGTAGACTTCAACTTCATGTTGTGTATAACATGACACTGAATAGGTATAATGATAAATTTGTGAATTTATCCACGTCCTATTTATTTAAAGTGAATTTAGATAAAATACTCTTAGCACATTTGAATTGAATGCCGTTGTCAACTATAAACGCTAATAATTGACTTAACTACATATACCTCCAATAACCTGATGAAATTTCTAGAAATCCGTTAACGGTTATAATAAAATAGACACAATGTAAGTGTAGGAACAATTTACATTTGCAATTATAAACGGAAAAAATTCTTTGTTATTGACAGTGATTTATGTGTGAAAATAGTTAGTAAAATTACCAGGATATACGGATTATGTGAGAAAAAGATTAATTCAATAAAGTCCAATTCATGTGCGTGTGTAGAAGAAACATAAATGTTATTCGAAGAAGTGGGAAAGTTTTTTAGCAGTGTAGGATAGCGGTAAGTATTTGATACTAAAAAGAATGTTTACTACAACTGGTATTTACCTGTTTCTCTCGACTAGTTGCTCGACAACAGTACCTACACCTGCACACCATTACACTTGTTCAATTATTTCTAAGATTCGGTTTCGTAGTTAACAGACAAGGTAGTGTGTTAATTTCGCGGTAGCTAGAGAGAAACTACATAACCACGGCGCGCGTCGTATCGCGTCAGCGCGTTATCGGCGATTTCCGGTATGGAACCCCGCCCCGCAAAAACACGAACCGCCACCATATTTTTAAAACTCCGCCTCATTGCAGGAGATCCCTATGCAAGGTAAAAAATAACAATCATTTTACGACCACGCCTATATTTCCCTTAGCAGAGGGGAAGATCGGAAAAAAGTGGGGTGGTTTCTGATGTCTGCAAGGTGGTTGAAATACCGCTCGCGACATCTAGGAGACTATAGTCAAACTATGACGTGTTGTTTCATTACAGGAATGGTTTGAATCTTGAATAAACAGCACAATGTTCCTGGAAACTTGTTTTACCGTCTTGTGGCGCCATCGGACGTAAAAACTGGAAGCTTTGAAGATTACCGCTCATACAGGGTGACCCACCTAAAATACAAAATTAAATTTGTTTAGACATATTTTAAAGTTTAAGGGATGGCTAATTATGAAAATAGAACTATAAAAATGTATTTATGAGAAAGAATAAATTTAGATGTTGATCATTTGCTTTAATTATGAACAATGATCTATTCAAAATATTTCAAATATGTTGCTGAATTGTGGACTTATCGAATTATATACGTTTTCATCCATTATCATCATAAACCACAAAACATACGTTTTTCATTATATATTGTTCACAGTATCGTGCTGTATACAATTTATCTTGATACTTTGCTAAATATTCAAAAACACATGGCTAATTAAGCCAATTGAGCAAGCAATTGGATATTACGTATTATAGACGTATTATAATAGCTCTGTTTCAGGCAGCTGGGAGAAATTTGTTTTCTAAGAATTCATTGACAGTATTTGTGAGGGATACACGGGGATGATGTAGAAAATTTGGATGCAAAGTCAGTCCGTTCCACACAAAGACTTGTTTTTAATACAGTTGATTGTGGGAAGGAGCTCAACCTGGTCTACCGGTCTGAACTTAAAACTTTCTTCCTCCTGAGACAAAGAATTAAAAAAGAGGCCACATGTGGCTCCGGAAATTTGCGACTAAGTACTTTGAAGGCTTCTAGAGAGTGGTTATTAACTACATTTGGATCTGGGGAAGACGTGGAAGAAAAGCGTGGTTTGCTCCTTAAATTTTTGCACTCGAATATAGTAAAATATTGGATCATACTAAGCCACAAATAAGAAAATAAGCGAATTGCGTTGTAAAGTAGGTGATCAAGATAATAGTGGGGTCACATAGTACCTGTTGTTAATCTTACATCAGTTATCTGAAAAGTTGGTCAAAAGAATTGAAATAAATGAAATTGGAGATGCTAATGATATGTGGAGAGAGCCTAAGGATTATCTAATAGTCTGCTACTTCTGCTTGACCAACACTTCCTGTATAACTGCAAAATCGAAATATACCATCAAGTACCCAAACTTGCCATCAGCTGTAATATCTATCCCTCGAAGCGGAGAACTGCCTATCCCCTAACCTGCAACTACTGATCTGATAAGCATTGATTAACGTAGATGATGATTATAAGCGTATCAAAGCAACGAGCAGAGCTTCTTGGTTGCATAGTAAAGGACTGGAATATTCTTGCTAGAGGAACTAAAGTTTGTCTGTATAAAAAAGACAAAATTATCTATAGAGATTTCTCCTTCACAAAGCGAAGTTCCTTTTCCATCAATGTACAGACTGTAATGGATATTCTTGGCCTTGAATACAGACCAAGCGAATTGCAAAATTGAATTCAAAAGTTGCACTTTCTCATAATGAAAATAAATTTCTCTCTGTACCATTAGGTATCTACATGCAGAATATATAAGAGAAATACACGAGTCTATGAAACTTCTTCCAGAAAAATTAGATATGGAGAGCATAATTTTTGTGGGACTTGGAAATTGTGGCACTTATACTTTGTCTTCGATATAGATAGGTACCAAATACAGCTGTTTCCTGTGTGAATGGGATAGTAGAGATAAGTTGAACTATTATTCAAAACAAAGTTTGCCTTCCAGAGCATCTTTGGTGTCAGAAGAAATGAATATTATGAATTCACCGTTCATTCATCTACATAAGTAATATCTTCCACAACTTCACATTAAGCGAGGTTTAATGAAAGATTTCGCCAACACGTTAGACGAAGATGGTTTTTCAGCTCAGTGAAAAATCAATAAGATGAAGCCAAAATAAAGAAAAATTATTGGTCCCCAAATTCGAGAGTTGATAGGGATCTCAAATTGGAATTAAAAAGAAAATGTGCCTTGGATGCCTTCAAAGATATATGTGCTAACTTTTTGGGATATAGCACAAAACTTGATAAAAACGTCTTAGAAGCGTATAAAGAACAGTAGTAAAGCATGTCGTTTACAATTCACTTCTTTATCTAACACTTTGATTAAGCCCCCCCCCCTCCACCTCATATAACACCTAGGAAAATGGAGTCGTAGTAGGTATTCTGGCAGACTACTTTTGAATCTTAAAACGAGATATTCATGATCCAAATTAAATGCAATGTATTGTAAAGTTGTTTGAAATAGCTATTGCATCAAAAACTTCAAATAGCTCAAAATTTGTGTGAGATATAATAATTCTGAAAACAGATCCGGAATTTGGGAGGAAAGTAGAGAATGTATCATCTTGATTTATCTCTGTAAATTTTAATTGGTTTTTTTGGAGATCAGTGTAATTTATAAACATCTTGAAAATGAAATCTCCCTTTATTCTCCATCTATGTGAAAAAGACAACCACGTTCAATTTTTTTTATATGTGAAAAAAGGGAGACCGGCCAGTTGGACCACGATACCTGCATTAATCCTTTTTTGAAAAAGGTCAAGTTAAGCCTACCCTTCAGTTCGACCAGGATAAAATATTATTTTCTAATCGATTTAATGGAATTACAATATCATTAGGGTAGTAATAGGGGGTAGTTTTCGACACTTGCAAATTTCTATCAAATTTTAAAATATTAGTTTAAATCCAGCAACGTTCTAGTAAGTATCATTATCCTTCATAAGTATCTAGTCAATTTAGTTTGTTTAAGAAGGGTAACTGCACTAAATCCGATTTAAACTGTATGATTAGTGAAAAAGGACACAAATTATTGTTACTAAATTATTTTAAATTTTTTATAGCTGATGTAGCAAAATGCGGAAAAATTCGTTGGCGGTGTGTTAACAGAAAGTAATCTTCTAAAATTTATACCGAGGAAGACGAAATAACTATCTTAGAAACACATCTAGAGCATAATCACATGGAAGATGGTCTTAAAAGGCAACAGGTTAGCAATGCTTTGAAAAGGAAAGCGTTAGGAGATCTAACAGAAAGACCCTCCAAGCTAATTCATAAGGAATTAAATGTTTGTTATTTTTTCGCCCAACCTATCTAATATGCGAGAAAAGTATTGGTTTACCCCAAACAAAGTTGGAATTTTGAAATTTTTTTTTAAGTTATTTTTACGATTTCCATTAACAACAACACGAAAAAATGGTTTTTAGAAAAAAAATCCTGTGTGCATGTCTTCGTCGTTGTCGTCGGCCACTTTTCGTTACATGTCTTGTTAGCACGATACAGCCTCCGAACTGTAACAAGTCACCAATTTTATGATTGAATATTGTGAAGGACATGTCACAAATGAACCCTATTGATTTTCAGCTCACCAGAGCCAGTACAACGGGTGCTATGGTACTTGAAGTACGAAATATTTGTCATTTTTGAGAAATTTCAGTTTGTTAGCACGATACAGCCTCCGCAGTTCAACAAGTCACGAATTTTATGATTGAATATTATTCAAAACGTCTCATGGATGAACCCTATTGATTTTCAGCTCACCAGAGCCAGTATAACAGGTGCTATGGTACTTTATGTACGACGTTTTTGTCATTTTTAGAGAAATTTCAGTTTGTTAACACGATACAGCCTCCGGAGTATATCCAAGTGATCTATTTTATGATTGGATGTTATTCATAGCGTCTCAAAGATGAACCCTATCAATGTTCAGCTCACTAAAGCCACTACAACGGGTGCTATGGTACTTGAAGTACCAAATTATTGTAATGTTTAGAGAATTTTCAGTTTGTTAGCACGGTACAGCCTCCCGAGTGTATACAAGTGACCAATTTTATGATTCGATATTGCTCAAGGTGTCTCGCAGATATACCCAAATGATTTTCAGCTGACGAGAGCGAGTACAGCAGGTCCTATAAATCCAGATATACTAGATTTCTGGTTATTTTTGAAGAAATTTCGGTTTGTTAGAATGATACATCCCCCGAAGTGTATACAAGTAAAAGTTTTATGATAGAATATTGTTCAGAGCCAGAGATGAGAAAAAGTTAGTTTTAATCTTTAAAACCGTTTATTCTTTTTGTTATTATTACCACGCTTTATTTAACTTCATGTGTCTGTTTATTTATTTATCTGTTTTTATTTTTGACTTTCATTAACTTAACTATCGCTAACATTTTTATTTTTGTTTTTAACAAGATAACGAAATTACTGGAGAAATGATGTCGCTCGTCGCAGTGTTTTACCACCACATCCTAAAAATCAAAATGAAGTGTATGATACACTCCTGGACATGCAACCAAAAACTAATAAAGCTGAGGAATTCTTAAATGTAGTTGATAAAGAAAATGGTGTTATTGTATTTTCGTGTTATACAAATTTGCATATTCTTTGCTCTGTGAGTACAATATATATGGATGGAACTTTTCAGTTTTGTACTAAATTTTTTCTTCAATTTTTTACTGTTCATGCTTTTAAAAATGGCTATTATATACCTGTTGTGTTTTGTTTATTACCAAACAAGAACCACTCAAGTTATTTAAAATTATTTCAACTCCCAAATGAAAAATGTAAAACTTTGGATATGATATTTAAACCTTCAACAGTCATTGTTGGTTTTGAACACGCAATTCATAACGCTTGTTCAATAATGTGACCGAATATAAAAATTATAGGTTGTAGATTCCATTTGTGTCAATCGTGGTATCGTAAAACTCAATATTTGGGCTTAGTCACAAAATATAGGAACAAAAACTCAGAAATAGGCAATTTTCTTAAATTATTTTTTGGGCTTCCATTTTTAGACCCTCATGAAGTAGGAAACTTTTTTCTGAAGAAATTCATTCAATAATGCCTAGTAATCCGAGTCTATCGTTATTTTGGGATTATATCGTAGAAACTTATATCGATGAAGAAAGTAATTTTCTCTTAAGTATGTGGGCTTATACTACAGATAGTATGTACAGGACCACAAACGCATGTGAAACATTTCATCATCATTTTTATAGTTCTCACCCAAGTTTGTTTAATTTTGTAAATATTTTAATAAACTTTCAAGGGAGTTCGGCTCTGACAGAACAAGTGACTAGTCTAGTTTTGTGCAGTCCTCGAAATATTACAAATTTAGTTAGTTTAAACCTTTTTTAATTAGTTTTGATCAGTGAGAGGTACTTTCAGAAACTGTAAGTTCACTTTACTTATATTGTTCTTCAAATTATTTAAACTTAGTGAATTCTACATCATAAACACGGTCAATTCAAGTAATACATCACCTATAAAAAGCAACAAACTAGTTTCGCATGCTACTATTTACTAATAGCGGCCAGGGACGTATTCCAAATTCCGGCCAAATAAAATCAAATTTTAATTATGTCTTCTATCAATGATTCACTTTCAAATACTCCTACAACAGTTATCAAAAGTTATTCATTAACAGTCAACCAAGCTGTTTTTCCAAGCAAGCAACAAGCAATCGTTTTTTGCGCTATCAACAATGCCAAATTACAGGATTACCTTATCCCATTAGGATCAATCATTCAACCAAAAAATATTATTTTTTCATCAAGGCTTTCGAACAATCGTGTTTGTATGTACTTAGCAAACAAATCAGTAGTTGATAACTTCATGAACAATTATGGCTCCATAACCGTCAACGGCGAAAAACTAGTAGCTCGTCGACTCGTAACTCCGGTTGATAGAATCATACGAGTACTTTCCAATGTAAGTCCAACCATCCCACATCAACTGCTAACAGATGAAATATCAAAAATAGGTCTTAATCCAGTTTCTCCCATGACGTTTCTAAGAATCGGTGCAACATTACCTGAGTATAGTCATATCCTGAGTTTCAGAAGACAGATTTACGTAAGCCCTTATACTTAACAGCTTCCAGACTCCATGTTGATTGAATTCGAACAAACCAGCTACCGAGTTTTCCTCCAAAAAGACGGAGTAACATGCTACAACTCCAAAGCTGATGGTCATATAGCCTCACAATGTATCAATAGCTCCAACGAATCAGAACCTAATACATATAGTTCAATATCAAATAATGAACCGCTTAAGACTTCCCAAACTCTTCTCACAACCCCAATCCAAACTCTCCCACCATCTTTGTCAACAAATACCATTAATACACAAAAATTGACTTCTGATCCAATAACAGAAGACTCTCCACTTAGTCAAGAGACGTCCACAACTTCAATGAATATGGAAGCAGAAACGGAAGCAACAGATATCCCCAATATGGCCAAAATCACAAGCAAAAGACCTATGGAAGATACCCCCACACCCGATAGCGATAATAACATAACGCCAGAAAAATTATTCCCTAAACCAAAACCAACTCTAAAAAAGAATAAATTGAGCAAGTAACAATCAACCATCTCCTGCAAAGAGTACATCGAAAATCATTCGCCACCTTTCATTCTGGACTACGACCAATTAAATATTTTATTAGATAACGTAACCGGCTCACCCCAACCTGTAAATATAGCTCTAGATTTCACATCTGATCTCCTTGCGCTTACTACTATGTTAACCGAAGTATATCCCCACATAAATGACAAGGCAACAAAAACGAGAATCACCAAACTTGAAAAAAGATATTCGCTCATCTTGACCAAGACTTAATTGACTCTGAATCGGATTCATCTACTAATAATTAATTTGTCGCCCATAACCCTCACAAATTACTCCAAAATTCAACTCCATTCTTCAATGGAACATAGATGGTTTCTACCATCGACTTGGTATGCTACAAGTTATCATTAAAGAATACTCTCCTGACATCATATGCCTTCAAGAATCCAATCTCAAACCAGATAGCAGCTATTCAATCAGTCAATTTCAATTTTTCTCCAAAACTCGTAACAACACCAAACGTGCCAGTGGAGGAGTGGTAACTTTAATAAGTAAATCTTTTCAAGCAGATTACTTCCATGTAAACTCAGATATCGAAGCTCTTGTTGTAAAACTCACCAGCCATAAAACATTTTACATTTGTAATATATATATATATTGCTCCCGATTCCACAATAAAATACATAGACTTAGAAAACTTATTAAATCAGATACCAAGTCCAAGAATTATCATTGGAGATTTTAACGCACATAACATAATATGGGGCAGTAAATCGACAAACCCAAGAGGACACATACTAGAGAAACTCATTGCCGACATTCCACTGAATTTTCTGAACGATGGAAGCCATACTAGGTTTAACATATCTACCGGAGAAACCTCTGCTATCGATTTAAGCCTCTGTGACCCAGCATTATCTGTCAATCTATCATGGGAGGCTCTCTCGTACTCCTATGGAAGTGATCACTTTCCAATAATTATCGAGAATCACCAAAATACTCGCCTAAATGGAGAATCAAATCAGCAGATTGGACATCCTTCAGAAATCAGATTGAACTAAATATGGATAGCTGCGATATTACCAACGATATCCGGAAATGTGTGGATAGTGCCAACCAGCACATTGGCCAAACAAAAGACATAAAAGGCCATACTCCAGTCCCTTGGTGGAATCAAGAGTGCGAAAAAGCTATCAGGGAAGCAAAAGCAGAATTGAACAAGTACAGGAAACACAAAACTCTCCAAAATCGCGTAGAGCTAAAGAAATACAAGGCAAAGGCACAACTTGTAATCAAACAATCCAAGAAAAAATCTTGGCAGGAATATGTTTCTGGAATAAACTCTTCCACTCCAATAAGCCTGGACCAAAATAAGAAAAATGAATGGACATAGTTCAAAAAGCACTATTCGTAGCATTAAACACAATGATCACTACTACTCATCCACAATAGATATAGCCAATATTTTGGGCCAGTCCTATCAAGAACAATCGTCAACTTCAAATTTCACACGCGACTTTCTCAATTACAAGGCTCAAATCGAACAAACTCCCATCAGTTTTGAAGATACACTCGATAACCCTTTAAATCATCCTATCACCATAGAACAACTTGACAGCTCCTTAGACAAAATGAAAAATTCTAGTCCAGGTCCAGACAATATTCCAGTCATATTTCTCAAATATCTACCACCTTCAGCAAGACGGCATCTACTGAAACTTTTCAACATGATATGGGAAGACAAAGTATTTCCTTCTTTATGGTCTGAAGCTATTATTCTACCATTTTTGAAATCTAAAAAACCCAAACAAGAAGCCAACTCGTACAGACCAATATCTCTAACTTGCTCAATGGGAAAATTGCTAGAGAAAATTGTCAACCAAAGACTCATGTGGCATCTCGAAACTTCTAACCTCCTAATCAAAGAACAAACTGGATTTAGACCAAACCGCTCAACTCTGGACAATATTGTGGATTTGGAAAGTGAGATCAATGAGGCTTTTGCCACCAAACAGGTATGCGTAGCCATTTTCTTTGATATCTCAAAAGCATTTGATACCTGCTGGACTCCAAACATCCTGATGCAACTACAAAGATGGAATATCACAGGAAATTGCCTAGCTTTTATCAACAACTTTCTTGCCAATAGAACATTAAAAGTTCGGGTTGATGACGAACTATCTGATACTTACCGCCAAGCAAATGGAACCCCACAAGGCTCAGTTATCAGCCCTACTTTATTTTTGATTGCCAATAACAACATTCTTAACAATTTAAAAAAACCACTGAAAGCAAGAGTTTTCGCAGATGACCTAGTGGTTTACATAAAAGGAAAAAATATAAATACAATATCTCTATTTATGCAACAATTTATCACAAATTTGGAACTATGGTCACGTCAATCAGGCTTCAGGTTTTCTGTTACCAAAACAACAGGTGTGGTATTTAGCAGGAAACGTTCATATACTACTCCAAAATTGAAGCTTTATAACCAAAATATTAACTTCAAATCATCAGCAAAATTTCTAGGAATGATCTTTGACCATAAGCTTACCTGGAAAGATCACATAGAGAAGTTGGTCCAAACATGTATGCAGCGGCTTAATATTATGAAAAGCCTAGGAAATATAAATTGGGGATCAGACCAAGCAACGCTACTGCTTATATATAAAACGCTCATCAGGTCAAAAATAGATTACGGCTCCATAGCTTATGCATCTGCCAGAAAAACTGTACTTCGCAAACTTGATGTTATCCATAAAACAGCATTAAGAATAGCTTCAGGCTCGTTTACAACATCCCCTAATACCAGCATCCAAAGTCTTCTTGGTGAACCATCATTAAGTTACAGACGCTCTATATTGAGTTTGAATTACGCGGCTGCTATATCCACTAATGCTGAAAAACCAGTTTACAGTAACACATTCAACAACAGATATAGGGATCTTTTTGATAATAAACCGCATCTATCTAAGCCATTTTACGCCAGAGTTATAGAACTTTTTCAGAAGTTTAATTTAGAGCTCCCAACAATGTTTCCATCCACTGTCGAACATCCAGCTCCGTGGACAATTTCTACCCCTCGCTGCCGTACTAACCTGACTGGGCTTGATAGGGATACAAATCGCCATGAAATCTTCGCAGAACTCAACAAGATACTGCATGACTACAATGGCTTTAACTTAGTCTACACGGATGCTTCGAAATCGAAGGCTGGAGTGGGTGCTGCAATAGTGACTACAACTGAATCTTACAGCATAAAATTCTCCCCTCACACTAGCATATTTACGGCAGAACTCTATGCTATCTTTCATGCCCTTAAAGTAATTACCTCCTTTCCAAATCCCAAAACCCTAATTTTAACTGATTCCTTAAGTAGCATTCATTCCTTGAAACATCCTTATCCCAAGCACCCAATACTACAATCGATTAAATCACAGCTTCATAATATCCAGAACAACAATAAATCTGTCGAATTCATGTGGATTCTTGCTCACATTGGCATCAGAGGCAACGAAGAAGCGGACCTATGTGCGCGTAACGCAATCGTAAACGTTAATGCCTAACTCATAACAAAGTGCGTCGTGAGTGACTTGAGAACACTTATTCGGGAAAAAGTTTACAACCAATGGCAACAAGACTGGCAGCGATCGCAAGACAAACTTCGCGAATTTAAGTCAACAGTGACGCGGTGGAAGCATCCAACCACAACACGCAGAGCACAAGTGATTGTCACTAGACTTAGAATAGGGCATTGCAAATTTACGCATACTTATCTTTTCAATAAAGACAATGCTCCTATATGTGATCTATGTCAAGAACATTTAACAGTGAAACATGTTCTGATCAATTGCACTAAGTTTGACACGAACCGGCTAAAATATAGACTACCTACAGATTTAAATATACTCTTAGGTGTAAATTGCCCAGTTGACAAATTGATGGGATTCTTAAAGGACATTAATTTACTAAACAAAATTTAATATTGTATATTGTTATACACCGCTAATCACCTTGGGTGGAAGCGGATTAGTTTGAATAAAAAAATAATAAACTTTCAAGCAGAAACATATATTAAAATAAATTCCGCGAAATGTTCCACCAAAAAACTAAAAAGTGCAACACAAAAAAAAGAAGATTTTATTAAGGCTAAGATAGCAGAATATAGAAATTTCCTTTAATCACAAAAATATTTTGTAAAAATTATGTCTTATTATAATTCACCTCAATAATAAATAATATGTTAAGTAAATAGTGATTGTTTTAATTCTTAGATCACAACCTTAATCCGATCGAAGAGCGGTCGTGGTCCAACTGATTGGTGTACTTAAAACAGGTACCTGGTCCGTGGTCGAACTGTCAGACTACCGAAAAGAGATTTCTGGGTTTCAATGACGTCCAATGGAAGATCGCGCCATATACATTATAAAGATTGATGATGTCATAATTTTTTTATCTTTAAATATAATTCAAGAAAGGAGATTTATTATATTAAAAGGAATAAGATTGTAGTTAATCTTTATACATAATTATATTTAATAACTCATACCTTTTATTATAATAAATCTTCTTTCTTGAATTATATTTAAAGATACAAAATGTATGCCCTCTTGAAGATGATTCCTGCTAGAAACATTTCAAAATACATAATAAAATCGGCAATGCAGCTTTCATGAATTAAATTCTAAAAATCCGTAGCGGTTTTGAGTGGCACAGTTTTTTGACACTTATCACATATATCTAATATGTAATAACAAGCCAACTACTTCTATTTGACAATTCAAATTTAGCAATCTAATTGTTTATTCTAAAGCAATGTAAAGTCTCGCCACCTAACTTTTTGTTTTGGTTTTAATGCTTCTTACATATAAATTGAGTTTTTACCGATATTTTATATTATGTGTAATAATTTTTATTTGTCTTAATGAACGATTTCAGGTTTGTATAAGATTTGTCACTGAACTGAATTATTTTGTAATTTATTTCAGTGTTTACGAAATGAAAAAGTCTCTTTGGAACCGATATGAAGTATATAAATCATCGCAAGGTTCCGGTTTTAACTTTTATAACTATTTAAACACCACATGTGAACCATATGTTTAACCCATTCGGAATAAACTAATCGGTTAAAGAAAAAAATTGAATAATTTGTAATCTTCATTGAATTATAGAAAACCCTAACATATGTTACATATTCATTTATTAAACAAAAAACATATCCGTATCGTCCTCAAAATGACAGAATTAAATAAACGATTTTCGTTAACCCTTTTGTTCAAATATAGGAACGAAATTAGTTTTTTTTAATTGTCAAATAACATTTTGAATATTATGGTGTTTGTTACAAAGGTTCAGTCAGGTGGCAAGTAGTAACATCTCAGTAGGTGGTCATCAGATGCTCCTTTCACATTCATGTTGCTTGTACATTTTTGATAAGTATGATGGATGATACATTTTACCGGAAGTATAATGTTGTAAAATTAGATCGTTAATAATTAATGTATTGCATATATTTCCTTATTACCTTGAGCTATGTAAGAATATCGCAAGAATACTAATTTAATTGCACCGACATCCTGCTTTACTCAACGTGAAATACTGATAAGTCATGAGATAAAAGTGATGGCTTATGCTGAACTATATTCATTCTTACTCGAATAAATGAAGTTAAAAAAATGGAGCATGCGGCAAAAGAAGAAGTATTGACAAAGGGGAATTAACATAGAGTCTTAAAGTAGTTACACCAATGAGGCAATATGATTTGAACAAGTAAGTTTAATCATCTGGAGTTAACAATAAACGATAAGTATGAGAAAACCGAAATAGCAAATCAACAAAAATGCACTATGGAATATATAGATTATTTCCTGAGAAGGAAGAAATAAAAGCAGACGTTTAAAGAAATGCGTAGGGTAGACTGGGGTTAAATGGACCGACAGGTTAAGTGGTCCACTTTGTTTTTTAAATGTTCGCGGGTCAAATGTTGTTCCGCGTTTCACCACCCGGGTATTTCAGGACCCAACCGAGTAGTTAATCATGATACAATAAATTACATGGTATGATTTCGCGCATGCTGGCTCTGACGTCACGCCGAGAGTGAACGCCTTGAATTAGTTTTGCAGTTACATTATTGGATATGTTTATGTCGATTAATTTTACATTTTTATTGTTGGAAATTAGCAAAAATTAGTCAAAATGAGATGTGTAGTGTATGGTTCTGATTCAGACAATCACGTGAAAGGCTTTGCACACGATATCAGCTTTTTTACCTTTCCAAAAGACAAAAAAAATGATACGGGAGTGGATCCGTTTGTCTAAACGCGAAGATAAATTTAATACCATAGAAAATTAGACCATATAATTATGCTGAAATTGAAAAAAAAAGTCACTAGCTCCTCTTGGTAATCGTAGAGATATGTTGGGGGCTATATTTATATTTAAACTCCTAAATGGGCAGGTTGATTGTGCGGATCTTTTGAGTAATATGGGGGTTAGCATTCCTTGTCAGGGTCTTCGCCATCAAGTTACCTTTCATGTGCCCTTTCATAGAACAACATATGGTGCTATGAGTCCTATAAATCGATATCTGTGCTTTTTGAATAGCTTTAATTTTGATAATTTCAATACGTCTTTGGGCCAGTTCAAATATTGCTTAGGGCTGTGATTTGTTGAGTTATGTTGTGTTCTTATTTTTTTTCAATTTATATGGGTATTGTTTATTACCTGTAGCTACATGGAAAGTGTATTTCACATTAATTGGTTATGCTGTATCAGTCTTTATACCTGTCTTTATCGTATTATCTACTGTTGTATTGTAACAGTTAGAGGGGTTTTCCCGTAATAAATAAATCTTTTTTTAAATCCAAGTTGACAAATAATATTTTTAAATCTTAATTTGATATTTTGTTATTGCCAATAACAATTTCATTAATATTATTATTTTGAAGAATGCTCCACAGTACCTGAGTTGTACTTTATTGTTGTTCTGTAGTATACTTATTTTGGAATTAACAACCGATTAAGTATTCAAATTTGCTAATTGTTTTATTCCTTATATTTATTTACAAATTTCAATGTTTATAAAATCATGTCAAAACATCCAAAAAGTATAATAATATGTGTGAGCAAACAGATTTTAATCAGATCTTAGAATTATTATTTTGCTCTGGTAGGCTCTCTCCGATTCCATATAACACTTTTACATGAATACTCTTTGCCGTTATAATACTAATAATATCTCATTCAACCTGAAACATCCTCATTTTCCTTCAAAATTTATTAGCAACGCATCATACGCAAGTTCTATTACATAAAATGCATTAGCCTGCGCTCACGGTTTTAAATTGTACTCTCTGCGTGACGTCATGCGCGCGGCGAACGATATTTGAACGGCTAGAGATCATAGCTTTGTTTGCGGGTCTGATTCCTAACCAGTTTAGGGACTGGACGCATGCGCACATTCAAAATCGTCGTGCGCACCTTCAGAACTGAGCGAACCGCGCACGACGATTTTGAATGTGCGCATGCGGCCAGTCCCTAAACTGGTTCGGAATCAGACCCGCGAACAAAGCTCATATCTTCTATTTTGTTGTATCATGGTAGTTTATATTATATTTAACGTTCCTATCGCAAGAGAAGCATGTCGGCAGACGACTTAAGTTTTCCAAGGTAAGAAGTTACTGCATTCGTGTTATTAAAAAGGTTTTTTTTGCATGCCCAATAACTTTTAGAACCTACTATTTGAATAGGTAAGTTTATTTTATATTGAAGATTTTAGTGATGTGTGTTTTAAACATAAAATATAGGAATATAGTTTTTAGTTGTGCTAGAGAAAAATTTGTGATGAGTGAGGTTAATCGGACCAACATGTGATCAAGTTAATCGGGCCCGGTTCACCTAACCCCAATAAAAATTGGTGTTTTTTTAATTACGTAATTTTTTCATTTCAGGCAACAGGGCCTCGAATTAGGAGAAGAACCCCAACAAATCGTTTATTTTTGGAAGGAAATTTAAGAATGGCAATACAGGACGTGAACGAAAACCGTATGAAAATTAGAACAGCAGCAAGGCCTTATAAAATACCAAGATCGACGCGTACGAGATTTATAGCTAAGGCTCAAAACGAAGAATTTCAGCAGATGAATTTTACTCCAAAAAATTAACATTCAAAAGTTTTCTCCACTGCTCAGGAAGAGATTCTTTCTCGGTATTGGAAACAAGATTCTTGAATGAATTATGGATTAATTCTTATAGAGGCGCGGAAGCTGGCTTTTGATTTTGCCATTGTCAATGAGAGAAATTTGAGGAAAGGCCTAGAAAATTGGACCCGGAGTAGGATGGCTGGGAAAGAGTGGATGCTATATTTTCTTAAAAGATACAAACTGTCTTTGAGAACCCCAGAACACACAAGCGGAAGTAAAGCCACCAGCTTTAATCGCCATAGCAGCACAAAATTTTTGGATTATCTGAAAGCAGTTCTGGATGCCAACAAGTTTGAACCTAATGATGTCTATAATTTGGATGAAACCGGTTTCGATTTTTTCGTAAATTATTTTATTAGATATAAAATGTGTTTTAGGTTGTCTTACTGTTCATAAGCCTCCTGAAGTGATTGTGGCGAAAAGTGTAAGGCAAGTGGGGCAAGCTATTTCTGGAGAAAGGGGGACATTAGTTACTCTGTGTGCCAGTGTAGGATGTACAGGTAGAGCTCTTCTCTCTTATCTGATTTTCCCCAGAAAACACTATGAAGAGCATATGTTGAAAATCGCCCCTGTAGGAAGTAAAGGGAATGCAACACCATCGGGCTGGATGCAGGGTGAACTATTTAAATATGTTCTCTAACATTTTGTTAGATGTGAACGACCAAGCCCAGAAAAAACAAATTTGAGTCTTCTCGATAATCACGAAAGTCATAAAAGCTCTGCATTATGCAAAAAATACTATTATGATGCCTGCAACAGATAGATGAGTAATCACTTTGGAAATGTGATAACTCTTTACGACGTTGCGGAACTTGTAAGTGATGCCTTTCCAAAAGCGTTTACTGTCCAAAATACAATAATCGGTTTTGTGAAATCTCGAATCTATCCTTTTAATGATGAGGTCTTTACAAATGCCGAGTTTTTGCCATCTTATATGACGGATCGGGCTCTAAATGAAGGAGTCTTGAATGATGGACCCTTAGATGATGCAATTGATGTGTCCGGAAGAACTTGTCAGGCAAGTACCCACATAATGAAATGCAACCTCGACTTTCTAAGAATGCAAATAGATAAATTATCCTTCCTGAAACAATGAGACCGTTTCTGAAAGTAGTACCTAGGAATCCAAATGCTTCCTATAGATGGAAGGGCAAGTCGATAATTTTGACTAGTACGCCAATAAAAGAGTATTACGAGGAAGGAGCAAAAGAAAGTGAAAGTATAGCAATGAAAAAGAAATGTGATGCTCGTAAAGTTATGGAGTCATCTTCTTCAGAGTCTGGCAAAGAACCCGACTACGAAGACTCTTCTGAGTGGGAAAACGAGGATGAAAACCTAAACGGAACAGATAAAAGACAAACGCATGAGTAGAAGGCAGGCGATTTTTTTTATTTTTAGAGTTCACGGAAATAACTCCTTTCGAAATTTCGCAGCTGAAGTAAGAACTAACGTTCAAAATGGTTATATTGCAACATTCTTGAAGTGGCAAAGTCCATCGAAACGATTCAAATATTCAGAAGAAGATCCTTTCTTTGTTGCATACGAAGATATTGTATGTGGTCTGCCAATACCAATCAAGTAATCAAGAGGTCGCCATGAGAACCTAATTCAGTTTAACTTGTAGAATACAGTGTTCAGTATATTTTGTTTTTAATAATTTACTTGCTATCATATTTCCTAAATAGGTCAAATAATGTTTAAGTTTTTCATGAGACATTACTTTTTTACGTTATTTCTATAACATACCATTTTTTAAGATTTTTCTTAACATTATTATTGGTCAGGTTAACTGTTCACTGGGGTGTTCAGTTAACACAACCTGTCAGCTTACCTGGTCCATTTGTATTGTTTAATACAATTATTGTTTTCTGAAAAACTTTTAAAGATGTGAGTGTCACAACTAAGGTTATGCTAAAGTAGCTAGTAATGAACCTGTTATCACAAATAGTTGTTGATAATATAACAAATATTCAAAATAGTAATGCGTATAAAAAAGTGGACCAGATAACCCTACTCTACCCTAAATCAGAAATATAATGAAGCAAAACAGTTAAATAATAGAAGGAGAGCAACTCAAATGATACAGACGATAGAGTCTAGCGAAACATGTACTAGGGCCCAGGAGACACATTAAAAGATGAGTAGGTTGGTCTAGTTAAATGATGGTAAACGGAATAGAGAAAACTGTTGACAACCCAAACTAGCCTAGGACATAGGACAATAGATAAAGAAGAAAAATAGGAAGATATTAAATATTGGCAACCCAAACTAGCCTAGGACATAGGACAATAGATAAAGAAGAAAAATAGGAAGATATCCAACATTAACATCCCAAACTAGCCTAGGACACGGGACAATAGATAAAGAAGAATAATTGGAAGATATTAAACATTTAAGAAATCTAGCAAATATATCGATTTATGACAATGAGAGGAACGGATAAATGTGACAACGCGTATAGATAAGAAGAAGTCGTCTCTCTTTAAATGGTATTGACCTTAAAATTATTTTGAGCCCTGTTAAATATTCACTTGGATATAAAAATAAAATATTTGCAGTACTTACCAAATAAAATATCGTAATATAGTGCACGTCTCTGAAGGTTACAGCAACCCTGTAACAACAAAAATAATGATTGTATGTAACCATTTATAGAGACCTAAGCCAAACATGACAAAAAGTTCGAATTCTATTTGATCCTCCCACGAGAGAGTTTTTTTTCAAAACATACACTCTTATGTAAAGAAAAAACAATCGGTATTCGTTAAGAAAGATCCAACGGAATGCACCTAAGTCATCGATATTCGATGACAATCCACTTTATCGTCGATTGTAATTCATGAACAAAAATTTCACCGTTACTGAAGTACTTGTACAGGAAGAGCGGCTACCTCTATACAGAATATCAATTATTCGGAGGACAATTTATAGGATATACATGGCATATGAGTGGTGCGTTGACGTTTTATGTGTTAACCATAAAATGAAACAATTTCCTGTTTATGTCTACAGGTCCGGCTGCTCACTTTTCGTGAATAGATATTTATAGTGTTTCTTTACACATTTAGTGCTAATAATTAAAAATAAGTTTTAGCATTTCTCATACAGTTGAATAACATCTATATTAAGGGAAAAATAAATAAGTTTTCAATGATGTATCCATTTTTTCACTATCAATTCACTGGCCAACAGATCTACATAAAATAGCGGATCTAAAGGATTTACTAATTACTAAGAAATATTCACCAACGTTGAATAAAACTTTGATATTTATTCTGATCTTTCAGCAGTCGTATCAACAGTGAGCAAAAGAATAGTTTAACCCTCATGTGCTAGCATGAAAGAAAATTACGCGAGTGCTCCGTGGGGTTCAGTTGTATCCCAAAGCAGAATATAGTATTTTATGAAAATATGTACATGTACTAACAAGTTTTATCAATAAATTGTATTTAATAAATTAAAATACATCACATCAGCGTAATGGAGAATAACAAAATAAAATTAGGAATCTTAATTTCTGTCACAATTTATGCAAATAGCCGTCATATCTTTCCATGTTCTTTACAAACCCACTTCTTGCTATATATACTTGTTTTTTGTCTCTTTCACGGGGGCATATGTCGCACCTTCCGTTGATACTTTTGCGTTTTATTTCGTCTGCTACACTGGAACGCTGGATTGGACTGGTTGCTATCTGAATGTCCAAAAGGATACGGAAATGAATCAATTAGTTTTCTTTTACTGATTAGTGGCTTCATCAACTCCAGTAATAAGGTCCGTAAAAAATCACGTTGCATAATATTTTTCTTGGGATTATTCAATTGGTAGAGAACAAGCACATTTATACCCCCAACGTTCATCAAATCCAAGAAAATTGGATGTGGCAAATCTTCTGCCTATTTCTTGAAACGTTGTAAGTACCACACATTTGGTCTACCACATTGACACCGTACTTACTGTGATTGTAATCAATTATCGTGGTGAATTTGTTCGATTTATGGTCAAGAGTGTCATCTGAATGTGTTGTGGATAATAACAAAATATTTTTTTCCTTTCAGGAACAAACGAAACTATCGTGTAATTTTTATAAAACGCCAATTGATTACTAGCAATTGGTATTTGAGCAATATTCACTAATTCTAGAGCAATTTCAGCATTATATTTCTTTGTGGTTCCTGGAATTGTAAGTTTATATGTTTTCTTTAGTGCTAAAGGAATATTTACTAGGAAACCAATTATCAATGGTCATGTTGTGAAATGTTCCTCTGATTACTTCTGCAAGTCGCTTGAAGTGACAACATCTGCACCGGTGTTGGAAACGCAGAACGGCCCTATATGTTGTTGTACTTCATCTACTTCCATATTTAAAATATACATACCTATTACTAGGATCTACTAAGGCAAATATCTTTATTCTGTATTTACCTGGTTTTGATAGAATATATTATCGGAAGGACATCGGCCACGAAAAACAACAAGTTGTTCATCAACAGTTAAATATGCTCCAGGTATTACAGACTTCTTACAGTCTCCAATAAATATTTCAAAGAGCTTCCTTATTGCCGCAAGTTCATCGATTTCATTGAGTTCTTGACGGGTATGTATATTATCAAAACGTAGACATCGCAAAAGAAAGCTGAATCGATTATATGATAAAGTGCAGTGAACAGTATCAATACTGAGTTTGGGTGGCAAACAAATTGAGAATAACAATTTTCTCATTTTTAGAGTTTTACTTATCCCATTTTCAAAAACAAAACCTATTTTAAAGTAGAACATCCCAAATTTTTGAAACACTGAGGCACAGGACCAAAGATAATAACAAAACCCTCACAGAGCAGTGATGCTTTCACCCCAAACGAGTTCACCAAACTAACTTCAGCAAACACTTGTTTGCTTGGTTCAACAAACTGTTCATTCTCTTACTGATCCCGGAAGCATGTCTTCTTTTATTCTTCTTCAATTTGCATTCTTATCCTTCCAGTTTCATACTCTCTGCTTATGAATTCATGGATCATAAAATGCGTATACATGTGTCGGTTTTCCAACGCTCCGCTTTGTAGGTTCGTAATTTAAATTGAGACGGTACTGAGAAAAGGTCTGTTGTTTTCTGCGTGCATTCATTTCATTTTTATGAAAATCGTTCAGTAATTGAGTGGTTAGCAGAAATCTTTATTGAGGGATGCGCCACACAAAGATAATTTTAAAAGAGCACTGAAAGTAGATTCCTGGGGGCCAATAGCAGCAGAGATGGGGATATCTGCTAATATATGAAGGGTCCACTGCAATAATGATTAATGTCCAAAAACATTTAATTCTTAACCAGTAATGTCATTCGGTCACTTGACTATGTACTTACAAATCTTGTTTACAAACTTCGCTATATCGCTTGCAGTACCGACATAAATATGTTCTTAATATTTTGGCTACACGGCTAGAACGCTCAACGTCACAGGTGTTCACGGCAATAACCATAAATGTCTAGCGCGTCGCACTGACCGCCATAATGGATGTGAAATCAGCATCGATCATTCTATGTGAGTCTGGCGTTCTATAAGGTCATGTTATACTGATTTCAGTGTTTTCATTCTCAATATAATGACTGAGAACAACGAAATGATCAAAAATACGAAAAAAAGAAAACAGACAGAAAGAATGAGTGATGTTTTAAAGAAACTTCGACTCCAAGGACATAAAATTGTCGATGACTGCAAGTGTAATCGTTTTAAATGTTGTGTAGAAAATCTTTTATATCCTTACATGGTATCACTGGAAGAAGACTTCAATTTCTTCGGAAATCACTGATTGAGCATGTCGTTGTTCAAAAAGATAAACGGGCGATTCATGTAAAAACAAAACTTTCTAAACAAACTACTGATTTGATGTACAAGCAAATTGACACTCTAAAAAGAATTAATAATAAAAAAGGCCACTATAATTTACGGGAGAGTCAAAAAATATATTTGTCGGATGAGTTGAACTTGTCTAAGATTTACAAAATGTGTAATGAAAACAATCCAAATAACAAAGTATCATACGAAACATATCGCAACTTTTTCAACATATCATTCGGATATCCCAGGATGGATACATGTTCAACTTGCGATGAATTTCAAGCTGAGAAAAAACATTTTGTAATTAAGATTGCTTCTCTTCCTGATGGTCAAGAAAAATCCCAGATATTGTTTCAACTTCGAAGGCCCTAAATTGAAAACTTAGCACAAAAAAAGGAAGCTGAAGTTTTTTATGATAAAAAACGAAAAGCTCGTTTAAGAACTAAACAAGATGTCACAACAATAGCGATTGCAATGGATTCCCCAAAAAAACATCCTGTACCGAACATAACTACAAACGATGTATATTATAAAAGACAGCTGAGTTATTTTATGTTTAATGTACATGTGTTTGCTGATTCCTCATCTTATTTTTTCGGTTACGATGAGAGTATTGGAAAAAAAGATCAGACGATGTGGCCTCGCACTGTTTCATTTCTTATTTAATAAAATGAAGGTACACGTCAAGACTCTTATAGTTTTCTGTTACTCGTGTGGTGGTCAAAATAAAAATTCTTTAGATCTTTAGAATGTCACACTACATAGTTCACTGCTGCAATCGCTTAGAATCAGACACTGTTATTTTCCCGATAAGAGGGCACTCTTACATGGAGTGCGATCGTAACATGACCTACTTAAATCAAAAGTCTAGGATTTAACTTCCTGAATAATTGGCCGAACATGTGCGTGGAGCTCGACACAGACCGAAACCTATCAATGTCATCGAATGCTCACAAGATGCATTCAAGGGCTGGACTGCATTTCTGAAACTGTTTTATAAAAAGACATGTCCATCTCCCATAAGACCTGTGCGTGAATTTGGAGTCCAGAAAGGACACCCAAGGCTCATGTTTCAAAGAAATTTTAGTCCATGGTAATCAAGTGTGGTCAACACACCAGTTTCTTTTCGGTCTATGAAAGCAGTTAATGAGGGCGAATTCAAATTACCTGGTTTGGCTTATGAAGAGAAGTTGCCTATATCAACAGTAAAATATAACGACCTGCAGTTTCCTGAAAAAGTTCTGTAGGCTTGGAACGATGAACTTCCTCATGCTGCAAATATTAAAGAATCAGAAGTTAATTAAAACAGTCATTTGGACACCTATTACTATTGACTGTCATGGCAGTGTGGACAGCGATCATTGATCATTATAGTCCTGACTTTTGAAGACATACTTGAGATTAGATTATTTGTGGTTATTTTTTAATACCCTAAGAATTATTATTTTCCAAAGAAGTAATATATGATGCATATACTTTTACTCTAATAAACATTTGATTATCTTCAGGTCTGAGTTTTTTTAAACCGTATATAAATTTGAAACTCAAGTATCTTAAAACAAAAGTCAAAGGACATTCATCATTATTGCAGTGGATCCTTCATATGTGGAAAAATATTACTTCAGTGCTTTCTTCCCACCGGCGCGAGAAATGCAAAGTAAAAAGCAGCCTGGGTACAGGAAAAGGTAACATAATAATTACGAGTTCTACATAAAAAATTATTGAACTAAATCCACGTTTACGGCTTTCCTATGGATCGTGGGAGGTTCATTGAAACAACAAATGCAACGAGCATGGAAGGAGCGCTGCGCGCGATAATGTTTTCGCACCAATAGGAATCAGTTAAGCCTGCGGTACCTGCACCTTTTTTTGGAACACCGATATCCAGCGTTTCCACAGCTATACCGTTCGGAGTAGATATACTCCCATTGCATGTGTTTCACTCCACTACTCCAAATTATCAAAATCTACTCCGCTTTGTGAGTTTGTCTATCCCGCTCTAATTTTTTTCTGGTTTAGGTAGCAAAACGTTTGTCTTGTTCTTTGTTCATTCTATAGTGGAATGTCATAGAATATTAGGACAGAATATGTTTTATGCGTAAGAAATAAACATTATTCAGATAATTCGGAGCAGTTTTTGCAAACCATGAATGAGTGTTCATGACTTACATTTTATGCAAAAATATTTTGTAATCCTTCTCTTCCTGCAATCTCCACAGCTGATTCGCTAATTATCCATAGTGATATACCTTCCTGTACCATAAATAGAAGAAGACAATCGTTTTGTTATAAAACATTTTCGCATCAACAATACCAAATATTTTTATTCCATATTTGCTTGGTTTGGAAGGAATGTATTGCTTAAAGCTGCAACGTCCTCTAACCTTCTAACTTTTCATCGATAGTAACGTATTCTGAGGTTGTATACGATTTTTACAATTTTCATTGGATATTTAAATATCTCGGTAATCGGAGACAGTTTATCAGTTTCTAATCTCTTCGCCCGTGTGTTGTGGTCATCAAATCTAATGTACCTGTCAGTCCCCGCAGAAATTGTTTCATTTACTGTTGGGAGCATTTAGAATTTTCACCAAAGTTTCTCGCCAAAGGTGAAATAGACAGGAGAGTTCGGATCGTGTCGACTAGATTTTTTTGGTCATATAGTAGTAGCTAATTAGTAGTTGATAATAGATGTACGCGATCGCTATGAAAAATATTATTACTTTCTCGCAATTAAGTGTATAACTCCAGGCTCCCAAATTCACATGGTAGTCCTATTCACATCATCAGTCGGTATCGACAAGAAGACCTATTAACACAATTAGGGTAAGTGTTATGTGCTTCCTCGTTTTTATACTGTTTGTTCTTTCACCATTTTTATTGCCGGCATATTAAACTATAATCATTCAATTAATTATCAAATCAAATACAATTGTCTGGAATTGGTGTACACACTGTATATAAATTGAATGAAAAAAACGACGAATATTAAGTGTGAATTTTATTATAAATTCAGCTAAGCGCTTTTGGCCATCCTCAAAGCGCTTAGATGAATTTATAATAAAATGCACACTTAGTATTCGTCGTTTTATTCATTCCTTCAAATTAAATACAGTCCAATTATTTCCCGCCCAGACAGTAACTCAATAAAAATTTCAATATGTTCATAAGCATCGTCAGTTTAAAGAGTTCAATTCCCATCCCATTTATATTCTATAGGTACTTGTTTTCTGTTCAGGCGGCCGCTTTTATAAACACCTGCAGCATAAATCAAACCTATAAGATCCAAAATTTCTGATGAATTTCTCGGCTTTAAATCTCTCTCTCTCTCTCTCTCTCTTTCTCTCTCTCTCTCTCTCTCTCTCTCTCTCTCTCTCTCTCTCTCTCTCTCTCTCTCTCTAACAGACCTGTTTCCTTTTTAAAAGTTTGTCTTTCCAGGAAGATGAGACACTATGTATCTTATTCTAGCACTCTTGTTAGGGGGCAGAATTTTCCATTTTATATTCTCCTTATATTTAGGAGCCTTACCAAAGTAAAAAAGTATTTTTTCTATTCTCTTCAACAGTCTCGTAGCCATCATATGAATTCTGTTCCCATTCGGAGTCCTTCACGAGTCTCACATTCATCCAGACTGTTATCCATATATTCATATTCGCTATCATCTGGGGCATCATCAGAACATACGTTCACTTCGTCCATTATGCGTTGTAAGTAAGCTTGTTCATCAGCTTCGTATGACGCCATTTCTTCTACTTCTACAAAAAGTTTGTTATATGTAAACTGTATTGAATTATAAACACAGATACTTTACCAAAGCCAACACCATGTCAATAAATTACACGAACAGTACCCGCACGGTATCTCACAGATCTGACTAACTTGTAATTCACAAAAACAAAAAAGCCAGTACTCCGTCTAATTAGGTAAAATGTACCTCGATGCGTAAAAGGAACCTACCGGGCGTAACGGGAATTACCGACCTGAATTTCACCGAGTATTCCCGAAAAGTGAATTTTGGTGATCTCTCAGATAAGGTGCGGGTACCGAAGGGTTAATTTATTGAAGATGGTACCTTATCTAATCATTATCAGCCCATGAGAAAATGGTAAGGAAATATATCCAAGTATGTGGATTGGAAAAGAAGATATTATTGAATGGGTATCTTTATCCAGTTTTCATTTGCGTCTATACTGGGTGTCCCAGAAGTTCGTACCAAAAACTTGGGATATGATAGGGAGACTAAAAATAATGATCGTATTTCATATAAAAAAATTTCTTTACGCACTTCGTTAACGAACTATATAAGAGTAAAGTTGTTAATTAAGAATGGTTTTTTATTTATAATTATTAAATGGCAGATGGGAAATTAGTAAACACCATAAATGCACACTTTTTGGCGTTATAAACAAGTCTATTCTACACTTGTGAACGTAGGTACGGACTTATTTCAATGGCGGAAGCGGCAATTTTTTGGAAAATATAACTTTTTTCAGTTATAAATGCAACAATTGACTTTTTTGAACATTTTTAGATATAGTTAGTTCTCTTGTGCCATTCCGATAAAGTTAACCGCTTAAGAGATACGGGAATTTTATGTCGCACTGCACGCCTATTGGCGCATTTTTTTTAATAGACGAAGTAGTGTAGCTATAACGGTTTCAACTCACTACTTCGAAAAAGGTCCGCTAGGCGACGGTGGCGCTGCGGTGGCTCTGCGTTGGCGCTATTGGCGGTGACGTCTATTTTTTATCCAGTCGGCCATTTTTTATCCGTCGGCCATTTTTTTTATCCAGTAGATTTCGCTAGATGGGTCGCTTCAATTTTACAGATTTCTTTTTTAGATGTCTGTCGTCCATTTTTTATCCGGTAAATTTGTGCATGACGTAACCGAAAAAATTTTTTGCCCCGAGTGAGATTCGAGCCCACGACCTCATCGTTCCCAGCCTACACCGCTACATGTATGCTATGAGGATTCCTACATATTTTGTTTTTGAAATTTACTAGTATAAGATATTATTTTGAAATCTCAAGGATTTTCACGTAGGTAATCATAGAAAAATCGCATATTATTTTTAGTGACAATCTCAAGGTTTTTGATTGGGACTTCTAAATTTCAGAATGAAAAGTGATACTTCGATCAACATACGAGTGTAAAAGTGTATTTTTACCTCAATATTATACAAAAGCACCCTTGTGCAATTTATTTATATACAGGGTGTAGTCATAAAAGATGCAATTTTATACAGGTGTAGTCATAAAATATGTGATTTTACACAGAGTATAGTCATAAAGATACCGCATTTTTTATACGGGGTGTGATCATAAAAGATGCCATTTGTCTTTATATACAGGGTGTAGTCAAAAATATGTGATGTTCATATATACAGAGTGTAATCATAAAAGAAGTCATATATACAGTGCGTAGTCATAAAAAGATGCGATTTCACACAAAGTATAGTCATAAAGATACCGCATTTTTTATACGGGGTGTGATCATGAAAGATGCCACAGGGTATATAAAGATAAGGGCGTTACAATGAATCTCTGCTATTATTGCTCAAATTTTCATTCAACAAACCGCATTGGTAGATTATTTTCACATACAGGATGTTACTAGAACGACAACGATAACAACAACGACAACATTAACGATAACAACAACGACGACAGCGACGATAACAACGATAACGACGATAACGACGACAACGACGACAACGACGACAGCAAAAACGGCGACAACGACAACGACGTAAACGACGACACCGACGACAGCGACAACAACGACAACGACAGCAAATCCACTTTATTCGACAGCAGAGGAGACCCAAAGCTTTTGCATGCTTGAGATTTGTTGCTCGTACGACTACATTATAGTAAAATATGCTGTGACTCATTATATTATTAGACGGATAACACACATCAGAAGTCTACCAGACATATAGCAGAGGGGTAACAGAAAGGATAACAAACACACCCCAGACTCACATCACAAGTCTGTTTAACAGTGCTAGTATTAACAAATTTACTGCAACACTCAGTTTATATGAATTATTTTCCAAGAAACCAACAAAAGAGCAACATATTTCCAGATACTGGTATTAACGGATATCCATCGTGATAGACGAGGACATCTAAGACATCAGGCTTGCACCCAACTAAATTAATATAATTAAGCTGCTCTTCAAAAAGAATGCCACGCTAATAGAAAAATCTTCAAGCAATGATTTAACAACTTTGTCATACACTGAATGTCATTTTTATTATAGATGCGGTGAAACAAGAACCTACTTTACAACTGAAGCAGAGGGACAGCAGACACACATCAACGATAACGACGATAACGACGACAACGACGACAACGACGACAGCAAAAACGGCGACAACGACAACGACGTAAACGACGACACCGACGACAGCGACAACAACGACAACGACAGCAAATCCACTTTATTCGACAGCAGAGGAGACCCAAAGCTTTTGCATGCTTGAGATTTGTTGCTCGTACGACTACATTATAGTAAAATATGCTGTGACTCATTATATTATTAGACGGATAACACACATCAGAAGTCTACCAGACATATAGCAGAGGGGTAACAGAAAGGATAACAAACACACCCCAGACTCACATCACAAGTCTGTTTAACAGTGCTAGTATTAACAAATTTACTGCAACACTCAGTTTATATGAATTATTTTCCAAGAAACCAACAAAAGAGCAACATATTTCCAGATACTGGTATTAACGGATATCCATCGTGATAGACGAGGACATCTAAGACATCAGGCTTGCACCCAACTAAATTAATATAATTAAGCTGCTCTTCAAAAAGAATGCCACGCTAATAGAAAAATCTTCAAGCAATGATTTCACAACTTTGTCATACACTGAATGTCATTTTTATTATAGATGCGGTGAAACAAGAACCTACTTTACAACTGAAGCAGAGGGACAGCAGACACACATCACAGGGTTAGCACACATATACCACGGAGGCACCAGACATGCACCACCGTTATACGTTTAACATTTTTGGCATCAAACAGTACTCTTTGAAACAAAATATCAGGAATCTTGTATTTCCGAATTTCATTATGAATCACCCTAAATATTTAGAGGGACGTATGATACTGATGGCGATATTGATAATTTCCATAGACATTATAGCTATTTATAATTTAATCACTTAATATAATTAAGCCGCTCTTCAAAAAGAATGCTATGCAAATAGAAAAATCTTGAAGCGATAATTACACAACTTAGAGGTACAGTTTAATTGAATATTACTTTTCGTTAAAATAGCTATTCTGAAATATTGGTATAATTTGAAACGTTAATAATAAACCACCGATTATTATACCAAAATGTGATAACACTTCCACAACTTAATTATAAAAATAAGAATTTTACTAATGGAACCCACAAAATGTTATTCAAATATTGTGATTTGTCTGTATAAGAGAGAGAGAAATTACGGTCGACGGGCAGGTAAAATTTTATTTGAAAAATAACAATGACATTCTTGGGGTTCAAATCTCCTGCTGTGTGTTACATAAAATTATGTTCATAACAGTATACTGAGATCTTTTTCAATACACGATGTTAAAAATATATTTGCATAATTATTTTGCGGGGGATATCTACGTAAATATACGAGGTATGTTATGATTAAAATTGATATATACATGGGGTGTTTGTAATTATTAAGACTGTAGAAATATGTAGATATAAAAGTTAATGAGACACAGTTTAGTAGTAGTATTTTGATTGGGGTGTCTACGTAAATTATAACAAATATATGTCTGAATATGATACTGAGAAACCATCAACGTACATACTCTATACAGAAGCGAATAATTTGTATGAGGAGGCAATGTATGAACATTTACAGTACGATGAACTCGAAAATGGTATTGAAAAATGATGTAGAGTTCATAAAATCCATTACAGATGATTCTCCAGAAAGTTATATTCTCCAAGTTGATTTGACGTATCATATCATTTTGCATAATCTTCATAAAGACTGTGCTCCGAACACCGCAAATCCCACGGCTCAAAATTAGCAAAATTAATGACCACTGTACACGATTAAAAGAGTGTTATAGGTACTTTACATTATAGGAATTTAAAGCAGACATTAGAACATTGAAAAAAGATCACAAAGTTTTGAAATTTAAACAATCCACATGTCTAAAACGATACATCGAATTAAACAATCAATTGATGACTTAAGCTGTGAGCGACATTGAAAAAAGATTTACGGATGAACAATGCTGTGTTTGAAAATGCAAGGAATGTATATGCAAACATGGAATTTGTATTTTCCCATGATGGTCGTTATGGTGCTAAAAATCTCATTTCTAGTCTGCGTTATCGCAATAGAACAATTTTCAATGATGATCCGACTATATACGAGGTATGTTATGATTAAAATTGATATATACATGGGGTGTTTGTAATTATTAAGACTGTAGAAATATGTAGATATAAAAGTTAATGACACACACACACAGTTTAGTAGTAGTATTTTGATTGGGGCGTCTACGTAAATTATAACAAATATATGTCTGAATATGATACTGAGAAACCATCAACGTACATACTCTATACAGAAGCGAATAATTTGTATGGGGAGGCAATGTATGAACATTTACAGTACGATGACCTCTAAAATGATATTAAAAAATGATGTAGAGTTTATAAAATCCATCACAGATGATTCTCCAGAAAGTTATATTCTCCAAGTTGATTTGACGTATCATATCAATTTGCATAATCTACATAAAGACTGTGCTCCGAACACCGCAAACCCCACGGCTCAAAATTAGCAAATTAATGACCACTGTACACGATTAAAAGAGTGTTATAGGTACTTTACATTATAGGAATTTAAAGCAGACATTAGAACATTGGTTGGTATTGAAAAAGTTCACAAAGTTTTGAAATTTAAACAATCCACATGTCTAAAACGATACATCGAATTAAACAATCAATTGAGGACAATAGAACAATTTTCAATGATGATCCTACTCTAAGGACAATTAAAAAATCTGCATTTTCAATAAACCAATGTATGTGGATATGGAAATTCTCGATATTTCCAAAACTGGAATGTACGGCTATCACTATAATTTTATGCTTCCAACAATGGGAGTAGACAATTGTAAGCTATTGTACACCGACACTAACAGTTTTGCTTACCAACTTACTTGTAACGATGCATATAAACATTTAATTGACGCAAACATTGACAAATTTGATACATAAGACTACTACACTAATAATCCATACAATATACCTAGAGTTAATAAAAAGTATTATGCGTAATGAAAGATGAGTCTAATGAACAAATCATCACACATTTCGTTGGTCCAAAATGTACGGGTACAAAGTTCAGTGTGGGAGTAAAGTCGTTAAAGAGTATTAAAAAATGTGTAGTAAAAAATAACTTCTGATGATTATGTCGATTGTATGAAAAATTGGAAACAGATGACAATTACTCAAAATACGATACGTTCTTTTCCCCATAATGTGTATAGTGTTGAACAAACCAAAATCGCGTTGAGTCCTTACGATGATAAAAGGAAATTACTTCTTAATGCTTCAGATACACTTCCGTGGGGAATAGAATAATTTCTAGAAATGGCGACTACTACAAGATAATTGCATTAAAAACATAACTTCAATTCTAACTTTTATAACTGAAGTTCATTTACCACATAATTTATTATTAAAATATTGCTAATCATTGAAAGAAGCAGATGATTATAAATTTTGTGATTAGTTTCACTAGCATCACATTAGAAATTTGATTCTAAGTCAATGCTGCTGTCATATCGTTGATGAGATACAGGGCATTGAATTGTTATTTCAACTCTAATGTTTCATAACTCGGTTTGCAGTGCAGGAGGAGGAGAAAGTTTCATATTTTGGCTTTCAGTACTTACAATACTTTTAACAGGGACGAAATGTTTTATAACCAGTTGATGACCTAATGTGAAATGGAAATATTGCTAATGATTTAGGTTTG